>CM059819.1:163070-657081 GCA_030435695.1 Brachymystax lenok tsinlingensis | reverse complement strand
GAATTACCAAACAACTATCGGCAAATATTCAAAGCGATGCTCATGTGTATACCTGACAGAATGAAGCTAGAACACAGCTAATCCTTGAACCTAGCCTGTATCAGAGCCCATGGAAAGGATTAGGATATATGATAGAGTCCTTGACCCATCCTTGAACCTAGCCTGTATCAGAGCCCATGGAAAGGATTAGGATACATGATAGAGTCCTTGACCCATCCTTGAACCTAGCCTGTATCAGAGCCCATGGAAAGGATTAGGATATATGATAGAGTCCTTGACCCATCCTTGAACCTAGCCTGTATCAGAGCCCATGGAAAGGATTAGGATATATGATAGAGTCCTTGACCCATCCTTGAACCTAGCCTGTATCAGAGCCCATGGAAAGGATTAGGATATATCCTCTGATAAGTCTGGAAATAAAGGAGTTTGATTCAGAAATAGACACAAATATAGATTTAGAAATAAACAGAGGTTGTTCTGATTTATTAGTCTGTTTTGGGGTCAATTTACCTCTCCGTTTCTGGTTGCAGTTTCTAATTTATTATTTCTGGTTGCAGTTTCTAATTTACTATTTCTGGTTGCAGTTTCTAGCGTCCATCATTGATTTCTGTTAGAAGTCTCTGTGGATGTCCAAGCTAAGGACGGGCAATTTAAGTGTTTTGACTGTTCGAGTACGCGAATGGGAAAACTAAAACACAAATACAAAAAGGCCTGCAATGGAAAGAAATATGGGTGCATTTATCTATATGGCAACAGAGCACAACAATGTCTAATGTATCATAACCATCACAGACAACAATGTCTAATGTATCATAACCATCACAGACAACAATGTCTAATGTATCATAACCATCACAGACAACAATGTCTAATGTATCATAACCATCACAGAGCACAACAATGTCTAATGTATCATAACCATCACAGACAACAATGTCTAATGTATCATAACCATCACAGACAACAATGTCTAATGTATCATAACCATCACAGACAACAATGTCTAATGTATCATAACCATCACAGACAACAATGTCTAATGTATCATAACCATCACAGAGCACAACAATGTCTAATGTATCATAACCATCACAGACAACAATGTCTAATGTATCATAACCATCACAGAGCACAACAATGTCTAATGTATCATAACCATCACAGAGCACAACAATGTCTAATGTATCATAACCATCACAGACAACAATGTCTAATGTATCATAACCATCACAGACAACAATGTCTAATGTATCATAACCATCACAGACAACAATGTCTAATGTATCATAACCATCACAGAGCACAACAATGTCTAATGTATCATAACCATCACAGACAACAATGTCTAATGTATCATAACCATCACAGACAACAATGTCTAATGTATCATAACCATCACAGACAACAATGTCTAATGTATCATAACCATCACAGAGCACAACAATGTCTAATGTATCATAACCATCACAGACAACAATGTCTAATGTATCATAACCATCACAGAGCACAACAATGTCTAATGTATCATAACCATCACAGACAACAATGTCTAATGTATCATAACCATCACAGAGCACAACAATGTCTAATGTATCATAACCATCACAGACAACAATGTCTAATGTATCATAACCATCACAGACAACAATGTCTAATGTATCATAACCATCACAGACAACAATGTCTAATGTATCATAACCATCACAGACAACAATGTCTAATGTATCATAACCATCACAGACAACAATGTCTAATGTATCATAACCATCACAGACAACAATGTCTAATGTATCATAACCATCACAGACAACAATGTCTAATGTATCATAACCATCACAGACAACAATGTCTAATGTATCATAACCATCACAGACAACAATGTCTAATGTATCATAACCATCACAGACAACAATGTCTAATGTATCATAACCATCACAGAGCACAACAATGTCTAATGTATCATAACCATCACAGACAACAATGTCTAATGTATCATAACCATCACAGAGCACAACAATGTCTAATGTATCATAACCATCACAGACAACAATGTCTAATGTATCATAACCATCACAGACAACAATGTCTAATGTATCATAACCATCACAGAGCAACAATGTCTAATGTATCATAACCATCACAGACAACAATGTCTAATGTATCATAACCATCACAGACAACAATGTCTAATGTATCATAACCATCACAGAGCACAACAATGTCTAATGTATCATAACCATCACAGACAACAATGTCTAATGTATCATAACCATCACAGAGCACAACAATGTCTAATGTATCATAACCATCACAGACAACAATGTCTAATGTATCATAACCATCACAGACAACAATGTCTAATGTATCATAACCATCACAGACAACAATGTCTAATGTATCATAACCATCACAGACAACAATGTCTAATGTATCATAACCATCACAGACAACAATGTCTAATGTATCATAACCATCACAGACAACAATGTCTAATGTATCATAACCATCACAGACAACAATGTCTAATGTATCATAACCATCACAGACAACAATGTCTAATGTATCATAACCATCACAGACAGACAACAAGTGTCTAATGTATCATAACCATCACAGACAACAATGTCTAATGTATCATAACCATCACAGACAACAATGTCTAATGTATCATAACCATCACAGACAACAATGTCTAATGTATCATAACCATCACAGACAACAATGTCTAATGTATCATAACCATCACAGACAACAATGTCTAATGTATCATAACCATCACAGAGCACAACAATGTCTAATGTATCATAACCATCACAGACAACAATGTCTAATGTATCATAACCATCACAGAGCACAACAATGTCTAATGTATCATAACCATCACAGACAACAATGTCTAATGTATCATAACCATCACAGAGCACAACAATGTCTAATGTATCATAACCATCACAGACAACAATGTCTAATGTATCATAACCATCACAGACAACAATGTCTAATGTATCATAACCATCACAGACAACAATGTCTAATGTATCATAACCATCACAGACAACAATGTCTAATGTATCATAACCATCACAGACAACAATGTCTAATGTATCATAACCATCACAGAGCACAACAATGTCTAATGTATCATAACCATCACAGACAACAATGTCTAATGTATCATAACCATCACAGACAACAATGTCTAATGTATCATAACCATCACAGACAACAATGTCTAATGTATCATAACCATCACAGACAACAATGTCTAATGTATCATAACCATCACAGACAACAATGTCTAATGTATCATAACCATCACAGAGCACAACAATGTCTAATGTATCATAACCATCACAGAGCACAACAATGTCTAATGTATCATAACCATCACAGACAACAATGTCTAATGTATCATAACCATCACAGACAACAATGTCTAATGTATCATAACCATCACAGACAACAATGTCTAATGTATCATAACCATCACAGACAACAATGTCTAATGTATCATAACCATCACAGACAACAATGTCTAATGTATCATAACCATCACAGACAACAATGTCTAATGTATCATAACCATCACAGAGCACAACAATGTCTAATGTATCATAACCATCACAGAGCACAACAATGTCTAATGTATCATAACCATCACAGACAACAATGTCTAATGTATCATAACCATCACAGACAACAATGTCTAATGTATCATAACCATCACAGAGCACAACAATGTCTAATGTATCATAACCATCACAGAGCACAACAATGTCTAATGTATCATAACCATCACAGACAACAATGTCTAATGTATCATAACCATCACAGAGCAACAATGTCTAATGTATCATAACCATCACAGACAACAATGTCTAATGTATCATAACCATCACAGACAACAATGTCTAATGTATCATAACCATCACAGACAACAATGTCTAATGTATCATAACCATCACAGACAACAATGTCTAATGTATCATAACCATCACAGACAACAATGTCTAATGTATCATAACCATCACAGACACAACAATGTCTAATGTATCATAACCATCACAGACAACAATGTCTAATGTATCATAACCATCACAGACAACAATGTCTAATGTATCATAACCATCACAGACAACAATGTCTAATGTATCATAACCATCACAGACACAACAATGTCTAATGTATCATAACCATCACAGACAACAATGTCTAATGTATCATAACCATCACAGAGCACAACAATGTCTAATGTATCATAACCATCACAGACAACAATGTCTAATGTATCATAACCATCACAGACAACAATGTCTAATGTATCATAACCATCACAGACAACAATGTCTAATGTATCATAACCATCACAGACAACAATGTCTAATGTATCATAACCATCACAGACAACAACAATGTCTAATGTATCATAACCATCACAGACAACAATGTCTAATGTATCATAACCATCACAGAGCACAACAATGTCTAATGTATCATAACCATCACAGACAACAATGTCTAATGTATCATAACCATCACAGACAACAATGTCTAATGTATCATAACCATCACAGACAACAATGTCTAATGTATCATAACCATCACAGACACAACAATGTCTAATGTAATGTATCATAACCATCACAGAGCACACAATGTCTAATGTATCATAACCATCACAGAGCACAACAATGTCTAATGTATCATAACCATCACAGACAACAATGTCTAATGTATCATAACCATCACAGAGCACAACAATGTCTAATGTATCATAACCATCACAGAGCACAACAATGTCTAATGTATCATAACCATCACAGACAACAATGTCTAATGTATCATAACCATCACAGAGCACAACAATGTCTAATGTATCATAACCATCACAGACAACAATGTCTAATGTATCATAACCATCACAGAGCACAACAATGTCTAATGTATCATAACCATCACAGAGCACAACAATGTCTAATGTATCATAACCATCACAGACAACAATGTCTAATGTATCATAACCATCACAGACAACAATGTCTAATGTATCATAACCATCACAGACAACAATGTCTAATGTATCATAACCATCACAGACAACAATGTCTAATGTATCATAACCATCACAGACAACAATGTCTAATGTATCATAACCATCACAGAGCACAACAATGTCTAATGTATCATAACCATCACAGACAACAATGTCTAATGTATCATAACCATCACAGAGCACAACAATGTCTAATGTATCATAACCATCACAGACAACAATGTCTAATGTATCATAACCATCACAGAGCACAACAATGTCTAATGTATCATAACCATCACAGACAACAATGTCTAATGTATCATAACCATCACAGACAACAATGTCTAATGTATCATAACCATCACAGACACAACAATGTCTAATGTATCATAACCATCACAGACAAACAATGTCTAATGTATCATAACCATCACAGACAACAATGTCTAATGTATCATAACCATCACAGACAACAATGTCTAATGTATCATAACCATCACAGACAACAATGTCTAATGTATCATAACCATCACAGACAACAATGTCTAATGTATCATAACCATCACAGACAACAATGTCTAATGTATCATAACCATCACAGACAACAATGTCTAATGTATCATAACCATCACAGAGCACAACAATGTCTAATGTATCATAACCATCACAGACAACAATGTCTAATGTATCATAACCATCACAGAGCACAACAATGTCTAATGTATCATAACCATCACAGAGCACAACAATGTCTAATGTATCATAACCATCACAGACAACAATGTCTAATGTATCATAACCATCACAGAGCACAACAATGTCTAATGTATCATAACCATCACAGAGCACAACAATGTCTAATGTATCATAACCATCACAGACAACAATGTCTAATGTATCATAACCATCACAGACAACAACATGTCTAATGTATCATAACCATCACAGACAACAATGTCTAATGTATCATAACCATCACAGACAACAATGTCTAATGTATCATAACCATCACAGACACAACAATGTCTAATGTATCATAACCATCACAGACAACAATGTCTAATGTATCATAACCATCACAGACAACAATGTCTAATGTATCATAACCATCACAGACAACAATGTCTAATGTATCATAACCATCACAGACAACAATGTCTAATGTATCATAACCATCACAGACAACAATGTCTAATGTATCATAACCATCACAGACAACAATGTCTAATGTATCATAACCATCACAGACAACAATGTCTAATGTATCATAACCATCACAGACAACAATGTCTAATGTATCATAACCATCACAGACAACAATGTCTAATGTATCATAACCATCACAGACAACAATGTCTAATGTATCATAACCATCACAGACAACAATGTCTAATGTATCATAACCATCACAGACAACAATGTCTAATGTATCATAACCATCACAGACAACAATGTCTAATGTATCATAACCATCACAGACAACAATGTCTAATGTATCATAACCATCACAGACAACAATGTCTAATGTATCATAACCATCACAGACAACAATGTCTAATGTATCATAACCATCACAGACAACAATGTCTAATGTATCATAACCATCACAGAGCACAACAATGTCTAATGTATCATAACCATCACAGACAACAATGTCTAATGTATCATAACCATCACAGACAACAATGTCTAATGTATCATAACCATCACAGACAACAATGTCTAATGTATCATAACCATCACAGACAACAATGTCTAATGTATCATAACCATCACAGACAACAATGTCTAATGTATCATAACCATCACAGACAACAATGTCTAATGTATCATAACCATCACAGACAACAATGTCTAATGTATCATAACCATCACAGAGCACAACAATGTCTAATGTATCATAACCATCACAGACAACAATGTCTAATGTATCATAACCATCACAGACAACAATGTCTAATGTATCATAACCATCACAGAGCACAACAATGTCTAATGTATCATAACCATCACAGACAACAATGTCTAATGTATCATAACCATCACAGACAACAATGTCTAATGTATCATAACCATCACAGACAACAATGTCTAATGTATCATAACCATCACAGACAACAATGTCTAATGTATCATAACCATCACAGACAACAATGTCTAATGTATCATAACCATCACAGACAACAATGTCTAATGTATCATAACCATCACGAACAACAATGTCTAATGTATCATAACCATCACAGACAACAATGTCTAATGTATCATAACCATCACAGACAACAATGTCTAATGTATCATAACCATCACAGAGCACAACAATGTCTAATGTATCATAACCATCACAGACAACAATGTCTAATGTATCATAACCATCACAGAGCACAACAATGTCTAATGTATCATAACCATCACAGACAACAATGTCTAATGTATCATAACCATCACAGAGCACAACAATGTCTAATGTATCATAACCATCACAGAGCACAACAATGTCTAATGTATCATAACCATCACAGACAACAATGTCTAATGTATCATAACCATCACAGACAACAATGTCTAATGTATCATAACCATCACAGACAACAATGTCTAATGTATCATAACCATCACAGACAACAATGTCTAATGTATCATAACCATCACAGACAACAATGTCTAATGTATCATAACCATCACAGACAACAATGTCTAATGTATCATAACCATCACAGACAACAATGTCTAATGTATCATAACCATCACAGACAACAATGTCTAATGTATCATAACCATCACAGACAACAATGTCTAATGTATCATAACCATCACAGACAACAATGTCTAATGTATCATAACCATCACAGACAACAATGTCTAATGTATCATAACCATCACAGACAACAATGTCTAATGTATCATAACCATCACAGACAACAATGTCTAATGTATCATAACCATCACAGACAACAATGTCTAATGTATCATAACCATCACAGACAACAATGTCTAATGTATCATAACCATCACAGACAACAATGTCTAATGTATCATAACCATCACAGACAACAATGTCTAATGTATCATAACCATCACAGACAACAATGTCTAATGTATCATAACCATCACAGACAACAATGTCTAATGTATCATAACCATCACAGACAACAATGTCTAATGTATCATAACCATCACAGACAACAATGTCTAATGTATCATAACCATCACAGAGCACAACAATGTCTAATGTATCATAACCATCACAGACAACAATGTCTAATGTATCATAACCATCACAGACAACAATGTCTAATGTATCATAACCATCACAGACAACAATGTCTAATGTATCATAACCATCACAGACAACAATGTCTAATGTATCATAACCATCACAGACAACAATGTCTAATGTATCATAACCATCACAGACAACAATGTCTAATGTATCATAACCATCACAGACAACAATGTCTAATGTATCATAACCATCACAGACAACAATGTCTAATGTATCATAACCATCACAGAGCACAACAATGTCTAATGTATCATAACCATCACAGACAACAATGTCTAATGTATCATAACCATCACAGACAACAATGTCTAATGTATCATAACCATCACAGACAACAATGTCTAATGTATCATAACCATCACAGACAACAATGTCTAATGTATCATAACCATCACAGACAACAATGTCTAATGTATCATAACCATCACAGACAACAATGTCTAATGTATCATAACCATCACAGACAACAATGTCTAATGTATCATAACCATCACAGACAACAATGTCTAATGTATCATAACCATCACAGACAACAATGTCTAATGTATCATAACCATCACAGACAACAATGTCTAATGTATCATAACCATCACAGACAACAATGTCTAATGTATCATAACCATCACAGACAACAATGTCTAATGTATCATAACCATCACAGACAACAATGTCTAATGTATCATAACCATCACAGACAACAATGTCTAATGTATCATAACCATCACAGACAACAATGTCTAATGTATCATAACCATCACAGACAACAATGTCTAATGTATCATAACCATCACAGACAAACAATGTCTAATGTATCATAACCATCACAGACAACAATGTCTAATGTATCATAACCATCACAGACAACAATGTCTAATGTATCATAACCATCACAGACACAACAATGTCTAATGTATCATAACCATCACAGACACAACAATGTCTAATGTATCATAACCATCACAGACAACAATGTCTAATGTATCATAACCATCACAGACAACAATGTCTAATGTATCATAACCATCACAGACAACAATGTCTAATGTATCATAACCATCACAGACAACAATGTCTAATGTATCATAACCATCACAGACAACAATGTCTAATGTATCATAACCATCACAGACAACAATGTCTAATGTATCATAACTATCACAGACAACAATGTCTAATGTATCATAACCATCACAGACAACAATGTCTAATGTATCATAACCATCACAGAGCACAACAATGTCTAATGTATCATAACCATCACAGACAACAATGTCTAATGTATCATAACCATCACAGACAACAATGTCTAATGTATCATAACCATCACAGACAACAATGTCTAATGTATCATAACTATCACAGATAACAATGTCTAATGTATCATAACCATCACAGAGCACAACAATGTCTAATGTATCATAACCATCACAGAGCACAACAATGTCTAATGTATCATAACCATCACAGACAACAATGTCTAATGTATCATAACCATCACAGACAACAATGTCTAATGTATCATAACCATCACAGACAACAATGTCTAATGTATCATAACCATCACAGACAACAATGTCTAATGTATCATAACCATCACAGACAACAATGTCTAATGTATCATAACCATCACAGACAACAATGTCTAATGTATCATAACCATCACAGACAACAATGTCTAATGTATCATAACCATCACAGACAACAATGTCTAATGTATCATAACCATCACAGACAACAATGTCTAATGTATCATAACCATCACAGACAACAATGTCTAATGTATCATAACCATCACAGACAACAATGTCTAATGTATCATAACCATCACAGAGCACAACAATGTCTAATGTATCATAACCATCACAGACAACAATGTCTAATGTATCATAACCATCACAGACAACAATGTCTAATGTATCATAACCATCACAGACAACAATGTCTAATGTATCATAACCATCACAGACAACAATGTCTAATGTATCATAACCATCACAGACAACAATGTCTAATGTATCATAACCATCACAGAGCACAACAATGTCTAATGTATCATAACCATCACAGACAACAATGTCTAATGTATCATAACCATCACAGACAACAATGTCTAATGTATCATAACCATCACAGAGCACAACAATGTCTAATGTATCATAACCATCACAGAGCACAACAATGTCTAATGTATCATAACCATCACAGACAACAATGTCTAATGTATCATAACCATCACAGACAACAATGTCTAATGTATCATAACCATCACAGAGCACAACAATGTCTAATGTATCATAACCATCACAGACAACAATGTCTAATGTATCATAACCATCACAGACAACAATGTCTAATGTATCATAACCATCACAGACAACAATGTCTAATGTATCATAACCATCACAGACAACAATGTCTAATGTATCATAACCATCACAGACAACAATGTCTAATGTATCATAACCATCACAGACAACAATGTCTAATGTATCATAACCATCACAGACAACAATGTCTAATGTATCATAACCATCACAGACAACAATGTCTAATGTATCATAACCATCACAGACAACAATGTCTAATGTATCATAACCATCACAGACAACAATGTCTAATGTATCATAACCATCACAGACAACAATGTCTAATGTATCATAACCATCACAGACAACAATGTCTAATGTATCATAACCATCACAGACAACAATGTCTAATGTATCATAACCATCACAGACAACAATGTCTAATGTATCATAACCATCACAGACAACAATGTCTAATGTATCATAACCATCACAGACAACAATGTCTAATGTATCATAACCATCACAGACAACAATGTCTAATGTATCATAACCATCACAGACAACAATGTCTAATGTATCATAACCATCACAGACAACAATGTCTAATGTATCATAACCATCACAGACAACAATGTCTAATGTATCATAACCATCACAGACAACAATGTCTAATGTATCATAACCATCACAGACAACAATGTCTAATGTATCATAACCATCACAGACAACAATGTCTAATGTATCATAACCATCACAGACAACAATGTCTAATGTATCATAACCATCACAGACAACAATGTCTAATGTATCATAACCATCACAGACAACAATGTCTAATGTATCATAACCATCACAGACAACAATGTCTAATGTATCATAACCATCACAGACAACAATGTCTAATGTATCATAACCATCACAGACAACAATGTCTAATGTATCATAACCATCACAGACAACAATGTCTAATGTATCATAACTATCACAGACAACAATGTCTAATGTATCATAACCATCACAGACAACAATGTCTAATGTATCATAACCATCACAGACAACAATGTCTAATGTATCATAACCATCACAGACAACAATGTCTAATGTATCATAACCATCACAGACAACAATGTCTAATGTATCATAACCATCACAGACAACAATGTCTAATGTATCATAACCATCACAGACAACAATGTCTAATGTATCATAACCATCACAGACAACAATGTCTAATGTATCATAACCATCACAGACAACAATGTCTAATGTATCATAACCATCACAGACAACAATGTCTAATGTATCATAACCATCACAGACAACAATGTCTAATGTATCATAACCATCACAGACAACAATGTCTAATGTATCATAACCATCACAGACAACAACAATGTCTAATGTATCATAACCATCACAGACAACAATGTCTAATGTATCATAACCATCACAGACAACAATGTCTAATGTATCATAACCATCACAGACAACAATGTCTAATGTATCATAACCATCACAGAGCACAACAATGTCTAATGTATCATAACCATCACAGACAACAATGTCTAATGTATCATAACCATCACAGACAACAATGTCTAATGTATCATAACCATCACAGACAACAATGTCTAATGTATCATAACCATCACAGAGCACAACAATGTCTAATGTATCATAACCATCACAGACAACAATGTCTAATGTATCATAACCATCACAGACAACAATGTCTAATGTATCATAACCATCACAGAGCACAACAATGTCTAATGTATCATAACCATCACAGACAACAATGTCTAATGTATCATAACCATCACAGACAACAATGTCTAATGTATCATAACCATCACAGACAACAATGTCTAATGTATCATAACCATCACAGACACAACAATGTCTAATGTATCATAACCATCACAGACAACAATGTCTAATGTATCATAACCATCACAGACAACAATGTCTAATGTATCATAACCATCACAGACAACAATGTCTAATGTATCATAACCATCACAGACAACAATGTCTAATGTATCATAACCATCACAGACAACAATGTCTAATGTATCATAACCATCACAGACAACAATGTCTAATGTATCATAACCATCACAGACAACAATGTCTAATGTATCATAACCATCACAGACAACAATGTCTAATGTATCATAACCATCACAGACAACAATGTCTAATGTATCATAACCATCACAGACAACAATGTCTAATGTATCATAACCATCACAGACAACAATGTCTAATGTATCATAACCATCACAGACAACAATGTCTAATGTATCATAACCATCACAGACAACAATGTCTAATGTATCATAACCATCACAGACAACAATGTCTAATGTATCATAACCATCACAGACAACAATGTCTAATGTATCATAACCATCACAGAGCACAACAATGTCTAATGTATCATAACCATCACAGACAACAATGTCTAATGTATCATAACCATCACAGACAACAATGTCTAATGTATCATAACCATCACAGACAACAATGTCTAATGTATCATAACCATCACAGACAACAATGTCTAATGTATCATAACCATCACAGACAACAATGTCTAATGTATCATAACCATCACAGACAACAATGTCTAATGTATCATAACCATCACAGACAACAATGTCTAATGTATCATAACCATCACAGACAACAATGTCTAATGTATCATAACCATCACAGACAACAATGTCTAATGTATCATAACCATCACAGACAACAATGTCTAATGTATCATAACCATCACAGACAACAATGTCTAATGTATCATAACCATCACAGACAACAATGTCTAATGTATCATAACCATCACAGACAACAATGTCTAATGTATCATAACCATCACAGACAACAATGTCTAATGTATCATAACCATCACAGACAACAATGTCTAATGTATCATAACCATCACAGACAACAATGTCTAATGTATCATAACCATCACAGACAACAATGTCTAATGTATCATAACCATCACAGACAACAATGTCTAATGTATCATAACCATCACAGACAACAATGTCTAATGTATCATAACCATCACAGACAACAATGTCTAATGTATCATAACCATCACAGACAACAATGTCTAATGTATCATAACCATCACAGACAACAATGTCTAATGTATCATAACCATCACAGACAACAATGTCTAATGTATCATAACCATCACAGAGCACAACAATGTCTAATGTATCATAACCATCACAGACAACAATGTCTAATGTATCATAACCATCACAGACAACAATGTCTAATGTATCATAACCATCACAGACAACAATGTCTAATGTATCATAACCATCACAGACAACAATGTCTAATGTATCATAACCATCACAGACAACAATGTCTAATGTATCATAACCATCACAGACAACAATGTCTAATGTATCATAACCATCACAGACAACAATGTCTAATGTATCATAACCATCACAGACAACAATGTCTAATGTATCATAACCATCACAGACAACAATGTCTAATGTATCATAACCATCACAGACAACAATGTCTAATGTATCATAACCATCACAGACAACAATGTCTAATGTATCATAACCATCACAGACAACAATGTCTAATGTATCATAACCATCACAGACACAACAATGTCTAATGTATCATAACCATCACAGACAACAATGTCTAATGTATCATAACCATCACAGACAACAATGTCTAATGTATCATAACCATCACAGAGCACAACAATGTCTAATGTATCATAACCATCACAGACAACAATGTCTAATGTATCATAACCATCACAGACAACAATGTCTAATGTATCATAACCATCACAGAGCACAACAATGTCTAATGTATCATAACCATCACAGACACAACAATGTCTAATGTATCATAACCATCACAGACAACAATGTCTAATGTATCATAACCATCACAGACAACAATGTCTAATGTATCATAACCATCACAGACAACAATGTCTAATGTATCATAACCATCACAGACAACAATGTCTAATGTATCATAACCATCACAGACAACAATGTCTAATGTATCATAACCATCACAGACAACAATGTCTAATGTATCATAACCATCACAGACAACAATGTCTAATGTATCATAACCATCACAGACAACAATGTCTAATGTATCATAACCATCACAGACAACAATGTCTAATGTATCATAACCATCACAGACAACAATGTCTAATGTATCATAACCATCACAGACAACAATGTCTAATGTATCATAACCATCACAGACAACAATGTCTAATGTATCATAACCATCACAGACAACAATGTCTAATGTATCATAACCATCACAGACAACAATGTCTAATGTATCATAACCATCACAGACAAACAATGTCTAATGTATCATAACCATCACAGAGCAACAATGTCTAATGTATCATAACCATCACAGACAACAATGTCTAATGTATCATAACCATCACAGACAACAATGTCTAATGTATCATAACCATCACAGACAACAATGTCTAATGTATCATAACCATCACAGAGCACAACAATGTCTAATGTATCATAACCATCACAGACAACAATGTCTAATGTATCATAACCATCACAGACAACAATGTCTAATGTATCATAACCATCACAGACAACAATGTCTAATGTATCATAACCATCACAGACAACAATGTCTAATGTATCATAACCATCACAGACAACAATGTCTAATGTATCATAACCATCACAGACAACAATGTCTAATGTATCATAACCATCACAGAGCACAACAATGTCTAATGTATCATAACCATCACAGACAACAATGTCTAATGTATCATAACCATCACAGAGCACAACAATGTCTAATGTATCATAACCATCACAGACAACAATGCCTAATGTATCATAACCATCACAGACAACAATGTCTAATGTATCATAACCATCACAGACAACAATGTCTAATGTATCATAACCATCACAGACAACAATGTCTAATGTATCATAACCATCACAGACAACAATGTCTAATGTATCATAACCATCACAGACAACAATGTCTAATGTATCATAACCATCACAGAGCACAACAATGTCTAATGTATCATAACCATCACAGACAACAATGTCTAATGTATCATAACCATCACAGACAACAATGTCTAATGTATCATAACCATCACAGACACAACAATGTCTAATGTATCATAACCATCACAGAGCACAACAATGTCTAATGTATCATAACCATCACAGACAACAATGTCTAATGTATCATAACCATCACAGACAACAATGTCTAATGTATCATAACCATCACAGACAACAATGTCTAATGTATCATAACCATCACAGACAACAATGTCTAATGTATCATAACCATCACAGACAACAATGTCTAATGTATCATAACCATCACAGACAACAATGTCTAATGTATCATAACCATCACAGACAACAATGTCTAATGTATCATAACCATCACAGACAACAATGTCTAATGTATCATAACCATCACAGACAACAATGTCTAATGTATCATAACCATCACAGACAACAATGTCTAATGTATCATAACCATCACAGACAACAATGTCTAATGTATCATAACCATCACAGAGCACAACAATGTCTAATGTATCATAACCATCACAGACAACAATGTCTAATGTATCATAACCATCACAGACAACAATGTCTAATGTATCATAACCATCACAGACAACAATGTCTAATGTATCATAACCATCACAGAGCACAACAATGTCTAATGTATCATAACCATCACAGAGCACAACAATGTCTAATGTATCATAACCATCACAGACAACAATGTCTAATGTATCATAACCATCACAGACAACAATGTCTAATGTATCATAACCATCACAGACAACAATGTCTAATGTATCATAACCATCACAGACAACAATGTCTAATGTATCATAACCATCACAGACAACAATGTCTAATGTATCATAACCATCACAGAGCACAACAATGTCTAATGTATCATAACCATCACAGACAACAATGTCTAATGTATCATAACCATCACAGACAACAATGTCTAATGTATCATAACCATCACAGACAACAATGTCTAATGTATCATAACCATCACAGACAACAATGTCTAATGTATCATAACCATCACAGACAACAATGTCTAATGTATCATAACCATCACAGACAACAATGTCTAATGTATCATAACCATCACAGACAACAATGTCTAATGTATCATAACCATCACAGACAACAATGTCTAATGTATCATAACCATCACAGACAACAATGTCTAATGTATCATAACCATCACAGACAACAATGTCTAATGTATCATAACCATCACAGACAACAATGTCTAATGTATCATAACCATCACAGACAACAATGTCTAATGTATCATAACCATCACAGACAACAATGTCTAATGTATCATAACCATCACAGACAACAATGTCTAATGTATCATAACCATCACAGACAACAATGTCTAATGTATCATAACCATCACAGACAACAATGTCTAATGTATCATAACCATCACAGACAACAATGTCTAATGTATCATAACCATCACAGACAACAATGTCTAATGTATCATAACCATCACAGACAACAATGTCTAATGTATCATAACCATCACAGACAACAATGTCTAATGTATCATAACCATCACAGACAACAATGTCTAATGTATCATAACCATCACAGACAACAATGTCTAATGTATCATAACCATCACAGACAACAATGTCTAATGTATCATAACCATCACAGACAACAATGTCTAATGTATCATAACCATCACAGACAACAATGTCTAATGTATCATAACCATCACAGACAACAATGTCTAATGTATCATAACCATCACAGACAACAATGTCTAATGTATCATAACCATCACAGACAACAATGTCTAATGTATCATAACCATCACAGACAACAATGTCTAATGTATCATAACCATCACAGACAACAATGTCTAATGTATCATAACCATCACAGACAACAATGTCTAATGTATCATAACCATCACAGACAACAATGTCTAATGTATCATAACCATCACAGACAACAATGTCTAATGTATCATAACCATCACAGACAACAATGTCTAATGTATCATAACCATCACAGACAACAATGTCTAATGTATCATAACCATCACAGACAACAATGTCTAATGTATCATAACCATCACAGACAACAATGTCTAATGTATCATAACCATCACAGACAACAATGTCTAATGTATCATAACCATCACAGACAACAATGTCTAATGTATCATAACCATCACAGACAACAATGTCTAATGTATCATAACCATCACAGACAACAATGTCTAATGTATCATAACCATCACAGACAACAATGTCTAATGTATCATAACCATCACAGACAACAATGTCTAATGTATCATAACCATCACAGACAACAATGTCTAATGTATCATAACCATCACAGACAACAATGTCTAATGTATCATAACCATCACAGACAACAATGTCTAATGTATCATAACCATCACAGACAACAATGTCTAATGTATCATAACCATCACAGACAACAATGTCTAATGTATCATAACCATCACAGACAACAATGTCTAATGTATCATAACCATCACAGACAACAATGTCTAATGTATCATAACCATCACAGACAACAATGTCTAATGTATCATAACCATCACAGACAACAATGTCTAATGTATCATAACCATCACAGACAACAATGTCTAATGTATCATAACCATCACAGACAACAATGTCTAATGTATCATAACCATCACAGACAACAATGTCTAATGTATCATAACCATCACAGACAACAATGTCTAATGTATCATAACCATCACAGACAACAATGTCTAATGTATCATAACCATCACAGACAACAATGTCTAATGTATCATAACCATCACAGAACAACAATGTCTAATGTATCATAACCATCACAGACAACAATGTCTAATGTATCATAACCATCACAGACAACAATGTCTAATGTATCATAACCATCACAGACAACAATGTCTAATGTATCATAACCATCACAGACAACAATGTTCAATGTATCATAACCATCACAGAGCAACAATGTCTAATGTATCATAACCATCACAGACAACAATGTCTAATGTATCATAACCATCACAGACAACAATGTCTAATGTATCATAACCATCACAGACAACAATGTCTAATGTATCAT
Source organism: Brachymystax lenok tsinlingensis (assembly GCA_030435695.1). NCBI lineage: Eukaryota > Metazoa > Chordata > Actinopteri > Salmoniformes > Salmonidae > Brachymystax > Brachymystax lenok. The sequence continues at coordinate 638,217 of CM059819.1, read as the reverse complement.
AACCATCACAGACAACAATGTCTAATGTATCATAACCATCACAGACACAACAATGTCTAATGTATCATAACCATCACAGACAACAATGTCTAATGTATCATAACTATCACAGACAACAATGTCTAATGTATCATAACCATCACAGACAACAATGTCTAATGTATCATAACCATCACAGAGCACAACAATGTCTAATGTATCATAACCATCACAGACAACAATGTCTAATGTATCATAACCATCACAGACAACAATGTCTAATGTATCATAACCATCACAGACAACAATGTCTAATGTATCATAACCATCACAGACAACAATGTCTAATGTATCATAACCATCACAGACAACAATGTCTAATGTATCATAACCATCACAGACAACAATGTCTAATGTATCATAACCATCACAGAGCACAACAATGTCTAATGTATCATAACCATCACAGACAACAATGTCTAATGTATCATAACCATCACAGACAACAATGTCTAATGTATCATAACCATCACAGACAACAATGTCTAATGTATCATAACCATCACAGAGCACAACAATGTCTAATGTATCATAACCATCACAGACAACAATGTCTAATGTATCATAACCATCACAGAGCACAACAATGTCTAATGTATCATAACCATCACAGACACAACAATGTCTAATGTATCATAACCATCACAGACAACAATGTCTAATGTATCATAACCATCACAGACAACAATGTCTAATGTATCATAACCATCACAGACAACAATGTCTAATGTATCAATGTATCATAACCATCACAGATCACAGCACAACAATGTCTAATGTATCATAACCATCACAGACAACAATGTCTAATGTATCATAACCATCACAGACAACAATGTCTAATGTATCATAACCATCACAGACAACAATGTCTAATGTATCATAACCATCACAGACAACAATGTCTAATGTATCATAACCATCACAGAGCACAACAATGTCTAATGTATCATAACCATCACAGACAACAATGTCTAATGTATCATAACCATCACAGACAACAATGTCTAATGTATCATAACCATCACAGACAACAATGTCTAATGTATCATAACCATCACAGACAACAATGTCTAATGTATCATAACCATCACAGACAACAATGTCTAATGTATCATAACCATCACAGACAACAATGTCTAATGTATCATAACCATCACAGACAACAATGTCTAATGTATCATAACCATCACAGACAACAATGTCTAATGTATCATAACCATCACAGAGCACAACAATGTCTAATGTATCATAACCATCACAGACAACAATGTCTAATGTATCATAACCATCACAGACAACAATGTCTAATGTATCATAACCATCACAGAGCACAACAATGTCTAATGTATCATAACCATCACAGAGCACAACAATGTCTAATGTATCATAACCATCACAGACAACAATGTCTAATGTATCATAACCATCACAGAGCACAACAATGTCTAATGTATCATAACCATCACAGACAACAATGTCTAATGTATCATAACCATCACAGAGCACAACAATGTCTAATGTATCATAACCATCACAGAGCACAACAATGTCTAATGTATCATAACCATCACAGAGCACAACAATGTCTAATGTATCATAACCATCACAGACAACAATGTCTAATGTATCATAACCATCACAGACAACAATGTCTAATGTATCATAACCATCACAGACAACAATGTCTAATGTATCATAACCATCACAGACAACAATGTCTAATGTATCATAACCATCACAGACAACAATGTCTAATGTATCATAACCATCACAGACAACAATGTCTAATGTATCATAACCATCACAGACAACAATGTCTAATGTATCATAACCATCACAGACAACAATGTCTAATGTATCATAACCATCACAGACAACAATGTCTAATGTATCATAACCATCACAGACAACAATGTCTAATGTATCATAACCATCACAGACAACAATGTCTAATGTATCATAACCATCACAGAGCACAACAATGTCTAATGTATCATAACCATCACAGACAACAAACAATGTCTAATGTATCATAACCATCACAGAGCACAACAATGTCTAATGTATCATAACCATCACAGACAACAATGTCTAATGTATCATAACCATCACAGACACAACAATGTCTAATGTATCATAACCATCACAGACAACAATGTCTAATGTATCATAACTATCACAGACAACAATGTCTAATGTATCATAACCATCACAGACAACAATGTCTAATGTATCATAACCATCACAGACAACAATGTCTAATGTATCATAACCATCACAGACAACAATGTCTAATGTATCATAACCATCACAGACAACAATGTCTAATGTATCATAACCATCACAGACAACAATGTCTAATGTATCATAACCATCACAGACAACAATGTCTAATGTATCATAACCATCACAGACAACAATGTCTAATGTATCATAACCATCACAGACAACAATGTCTAATGTATCATAACCATCACAGACAACAATGTCTAATGTATCATAACCATCACAGACAACAATGTCTAATGTATCATAACTATCACAGACAACAATGTCTAATGTATCATAACCATCACAGACAACAATGTCTAATGTATCATAACCATCACAGAGCACAACAATGTCTAATGTATCATAACCATCACAGACAACAATGTCTAATGTATCATAACCATCACAGACAACAATGTCTAATGTATCATAACCATCACAGACAACAATGTCTAATGTATCATAACCATCACAGACAACAATGTCTAATGTATCATAACCATCACAGACAACAATGTCTAATGTATCATAACCATCACAGACAACAATGTCTAATGTATCATAACCATCACAGACAACAATGTCTAATGTATCATAACCATCACAGACAACAATGTCTAATGTATCATAACCATCACAGACAACAATGTCTAATGTATCATAACCATCACAGACAACAATGTCTAATGTATCATAACCATCACAGACAACAATGTCTAATGTATCATAACCATCACAGACAACAATGTCTAATGTATCATAACCATCACAGACAACAATGTCTAATGTATCATAACCATCACAGACAACAATGTCTAATGTATCATAACCATCACAGACAACAATGTCTAATGTATCATAACCATCACAGACAACAATGTCTAATGTATCATAACCATCACAGACAACAATGTCTAATGTATCATAACCATCACAGACAACAATGTCTAATGTATCATAACCATCACAGACAACAATGTCTAATGTATCATAACCATCACAGAGCACAACAATGTCTAATGTATCATAACCATCACAGACAACAATGTCTAATGTATCATAACCATCACAGACAACAATGTCTAATGTATCATAACCATCACAGACAACAATGTCTAATGTATCATAACCATCACAGACAACAACAATGTCTAATGTATCATAACCATCACAGAGCACAACAATGTCTAATGTATCATAACCATCACAGACAACAATGTCTAATGTATCATAACCATCACAGAGCACAACAATGTCTAATGTATCATAACCATCACAGAGCACAACAATGTCTAATGTATCATAACCATCACAGAGCACAACAATGTCTAATGTATCATAACCATCACAGAGCACAACAATGTCTAATGTATCATAACCATCACAGACAACAATGTCTAATGTATCATAACCATCACAGACAACAATGTCTAATGTATCATAACCATCACAGACAACAATGTCTAATGTATCATAACCATCACAGACAACAATGTCTAATGTATCATAACCATCACAGACAACAATGTCTAATGTATCATAACCATCACAGACAACAATGTCTAATGTATCATAACCATCACAGACAACAATGTCTAATGTATCATAACCATCACAGACAACAATGTCTAATGTATCATAACCATCACAGACAACAATGTCTAATGTATCATAACCATCACAGACAACAATGTCTAATGTATCATAACCATCACAGACAACAATGTCTAATGTATCATAACCATCACAGACAACAATGTCTAATGTATCATAACCATCACAGACAACAATGTCTAATGTATCATAACCATCACAGACAACAATGTCTAATGTATCATAACCATCACAGACAACAAATGTCTAATGTATCATAACCATCACAGACAACAATAGTCTAATGTATCAATGTATCACCATCACAGACAACAATGTCTAATGTATCATAACCATCACAGACAACAATGTCTAATGTATCATAACCATCACAGACAACAATGTCTAATGTATCATAACCATCACAGACAACAATGTCTAATGTATCATAACCATCACAGACAACAATGTCTAATGTATCATAACCATCACAGACAACAATGTCTAATGTATCATAACCATCACAGACAACAATGTCTAATGTATCATAACCATCACAGACAACAATGTCTAATGTATCATAACCATCACAGACAACAATGTCTAATGTATCATAACCATCACAGACAACAATGTCTAATGTATTATAACCATCACAGACAACAATGTCTAATGTATCATAACCATCACAGACAACAATGTCTAATGTATCATAACCATCACAGACAACAATGTCTAATGTATCATAACCATCATCACAGACAACAATGTCTAATGTATCATAACCATCACAGACAACAATGTCTAATGTATCATAACCATCACAGACAACAATGTCTAATGTATCATAACCATCACAGACAACAATGTCTAATGTATCATAACCATCACAGACAACAATGTCTAATGTATCATAACCATCACAGACAACAATGTCTAATGTATCATAACCATCACAGACAACAATGTCTAATGTATCATAACCATCACAGACAACAATGTCTAATGTATCATAACCATCACAGACAACAATGTCTAATGTATCATAACCATCACAGACAACAATGTCTAATGTATCATAACCATCACAGACAACAATGTCTAATGTATCATAACCATCACAGACAACAATGTCTAATGTATTATAACCATCACAGACAACAATGTCTAATGTATCATAACCATCACAGACAACAATGTCTAATTTATTATAACCATCACAGACAACAATGTCTAATGTATCATAACTATCACAGACAACAATGTCTAATGTATCATAACCATCACAGACAACAATGTCTAATGTATCATAACCATCACAGACAACAATGTCTAATGTATCATAACCATCACAGACAACAATGTCTAATGTATCATAACCATCACAGACAACAATGTCTAATGTATCATAACCATCACAGACAACAATGTCTAATGTATCATAACCATCACAGACAACAATGTCTAATGTATCATAACCATCACAGACAACAATGTCTAATTTATTATAACCATCACAGACAACAATGTCTAATGTATCATAACCATCACAGACAACAATGTCTAATTTATTATAACCATCACAGACAACAATGTCTAATGTATCATAACCATCACAGACAACAATGTCTAATGTATCATAACCATCACAGACAACAATGTCTAATTTATTATAACCATCACAGATAACAATGTCTAATGTATCATAACCATCACAGATAACAATGTCTAATGTATCATAACTATCACAGATAACAATGCCTAATTTATTGTGGTGATTGTGACCCTTGCCTTGATGACAGCTTTGCACACTCTTGGCATTCTCTCAACCAGCTTCACCTGGAATGCTTTTCCAGCGGTCTTGAAGGAGTTCCCACATTTGCTGAGCACTTGTTGAATGCTTTTCCTTCACTCTGCGGTCCAACTCATCCCAAACCATCTCAATTGGGTTGAGGTCAGGTGATTGTGGAGGCCAGGTCACCTGATGCAGCACTCCATCACTCTCCTCCTTGGTCAAATAGCCCTTACACAGCCTGGAGGTGTGTTGGGTCTTTGTTCTGTTGAAAAACAAATGATTGTCCCACTAAGCGCAAACCAGATGGGATGGCGTATCGCTACAGAATGCTGTGGTAGCCATGCTGGTTAAGTGTGCCTTGAATTATAAATAAATCACAGACAGTGTCACCAGCAAAGCACCATCACACCTCCTCCTCCATGCTTCACGGTGGGAACCACACATGCGGAGATAATCCATTCACCTACTCTGCGTCTCACAAAGACACAGCGGTTGGAACTAAAAATCTCCAATTTGGACTCATCAGACCAAAGGAAAGATTTCCACAGGTCTAATGTCGATTGGTTGTGTTTCTTGGCCCAAGCAAGTCTCTTCTTCCTATTGGTGTGGTTTCTTTGCAGCAATTTGTCCATGAAGGCCTGATTCACGCAGTCTCCTCTGAATAGTTGATGTTGAGATTTGTCTGTTACTTGAACTCTGTGAAGCATTTATTTGGGCTGCAATCTGAGGTGCACTTAACTCTAATGAACCTGTCCTCTGCAGCAGAGGTAACTCTGGGTCTTCCTTTCCTGTGGCGGTCCTCATGAGAGCCAGTTTCATCATAGCGCTTGAGGGATTTTGCAATTGCACTTGAAGAAACGTTTATGTCTTAAAGTAATGATGGACTGTCATTTATCTTTGCTTATTTGAACTGTTCTTGTGATAATATGTACTTTTACCAAATAGGGCTATCTTCTGTATACCACCCCTACCTTGTCACAACACAACTAATTGGCTCAAATGCATAAAGAAGGAAAGAAATTCCACAAATATATATTTTTTAATTGAAATGCATTCCAGGTGACTACCTCATAAAGCTGGTTGAGAGAATGCCAAGGGAGTGCAAAGTGGTCATCAAGGCAAAGGGTGGCTACTTTGAAGAATCTCAAACTAACCCAAATTTGTCTTCTTTTAGAGACGTTCAATTTAGTTTATTCTGCCTGTTCTTCTGAATTGTCTAAATGTACACATTGAACACTGCATGGTGATGAATTATGGCCAGGACATCTATTCTGGTGAGTAGGCCTGGGCTTAATTATACTGATGAAAATATGCTCTGTCTTTATCTAACTACTGTCTGTTATATTTTCTGTGTGGAACCTGTCTATGTTTAGGGGGGGGGTTATAGCCTAAGCTAGCCTGTTCTAAATGTGACTAGCAGTTCGCAAAGTAGCCTAGGCGGAAAAATAGACGGGACGCAATTATTCCAAAACTGCAGCTTGTTGACGGAACACATATTTCCTTACTTCAATCAACCAGTCCATTGTTTTTATTTGTGATAAAACTGTCGTCATTTGGCAAGGAATGTAGCTTGTTTATCCTGTCAGTTAGATACATTTTTCCAGACGTGTTTTTATAGGCGTGTATTTCTGTCGGCCTAGCAGGAGCTGGTGTGGGCATTAAGAACACGTGTAGAGGAGCGGTTGGAACACGCGTGTAGAGGAGCGTTGGAACGCTGCAGAGGAGCGGTTGGAACGCGTAGAGGAGCGGTTGGAGAGGAGCGGTTGGAACGCGTAGAGGAGCGGTTGGAGAGGGAGCGGTTGGAACGCTAGAGGAGCGTTGGAACACGCAGAGGAGCGGTTGGAACACGTGTGTAGAGGGAGCGGTTGGAACGCGTGTAGAGGGAGCGGTTGGAACGCGTGTAGAGGGAGCGGTTGGAACACACGTGTAGAGGGAGCGGTTGGAACGCGTGTAGAGGGAGCGGTTGGAACGCGTGTAGAGGGAGCGGCTTGGAACGCAGCTGAGTGAGCGAGACATGGAGGGGGAAATGGATTTAGGGAGAAGAACTAATGCTTGGCCTGGTTTATTTCATCCTTGTTCTCTGCAAATGCACATGTACTAATGGAACACTAGAGTCAAAGCACATTAAACAATTCCAGACTAAATGTAACTTGCCTGTTCAGGCAGCCACAAACCACATTCCACAAAATAGTTTACCAGTCTAAAAAAAACAACTGATCTCTAGTCTGGTTAAAGAGTGACTTCTGGTGTCCGTTTGAGTACTCCATTACTCATGCTCATCCCTAGTCCATGCCACTGTCAATACTAAGATTCCAATTCAGTCCTTGGATGGGCAAGACACCCAAGGACTGAATATCTGATTAGAGCCATAAGGAAGTATGACATCTCCCTTCCCAATACCACTATCAGATTAGACACCCAAGGACTGAATGTGTGACTGAATGGATATTAACTACTGTGTTGGAAAATTTAGAACGCGGCTGAAAATGATCGGCACCAACCATACCGATCACTTATCGCAGGCATTTTCCTGATGTCGTTCATTATGATAAGAAGCCTCTAGGCTACTAGAGGAAGGTGACATTTGAAATTAAATACGTTTGCTAATATGGGTGATTATTAATGGAGCAATTGATTGTTACAACCATCAAACTAACAGTACTAGTTTATAAAATAACTGGGGAAAAACTGGTGTGCAGATGAATGTTCGGAAGGTATCCTTATCGCACCAATTCAGGCACTTGATCGCGATTTGGATTTTTGTCAATATCGCCCAGTTCTAAATCAATATGTAGCTTGTTAGAATGTATAATATTTCTAATCATTACAGCATTGTATTTATCATAACAGTATGGTGCTGAGCCCAGAGAGAAACATTAATGGCATCTTTTTGTAGGCACTAACTCCGACATGGTTCGTGGTTTTGTAGAGATTTTGGATAAAAGCTGAAAATAAGATCTGTGGTAGGCTAAGCACAGGCTTAGGAGATCTTATATGTTTTGTTCAATGAGAATCTTGTTCAATGAGAATTCAATTTTTGTGAATTTTTAAGCATTTATGTAATAAAAAAAAACACAAAGTCTTCTTAATTCATAAAGGTGGTGCATGATATCATCTCATAGAAAAAACGTGGAATATCTCCTAAGCCTGTGTTAACCTCAGACCTTCTTTTTGCGTTTATCCCAAAACCCTATTTCCCAGGTAACTTTCTCCATAACGACGGCTGATCAACCAGAGGAAACTCATGTCCGTTTTTAAGGACTACAAGCTGGTGAGCATCTGTAGAGGAAAAACAAACCCAGTCCTGGAGTCCTCTCCAGGTTTTCCTTCCAGCCTAGTAGAAGGTAGCAGCCTACGGTGTGTGGCTGATAGAAACATATAGCCCTGTTTACAGCGCTGAATCCATCCCACTGAGCCAGTCCTCTCCAGGTTTTCCTTCCAGCCTAGTAGAAGGTAGCAGCCTACGGTGTGTGGCTGATAGAAACATATAGCCCTGTTTACAGCGCTGAATCCATCCCACTGAGCCAGTCCTCTCCAGGTTTTCCTTCCAGCCTAGTAGAAGGTAGCAGCCTACGGTGTGTGGCTGATAGAAACATATAGCCCTGTTTACAGCGCTGAATCCATCCCACTGAGCCAGTCCTCTCCAGGTTTTCCTTCCAGCCTAGTAGAAGGTAGCAGCCTACGGTGTGTGGCTGATAGAAACATATAGCCCTGTTTACAGCGCTGAATCCATCCCACTGAGCCAGTCCTCTCCAGGTTTTCCTTCCAGCCTAGTAGAAGGTAGCAGCCTACGGTGTGTGGCTGATAGAAACATATAGCCCTGTTTACAGCGCTGAATCCATCCCACTGAGCCAGTCCTCTCCAGGTTTTCCTTCCAGCCTAGTAGAAGGTAGCAGCCTACGGTGTGTGGCTGATAGAAACATATAGCCCTGTTTACAGCGCTGAATCCATCCCACTGAGCCAGTCCTCTCCAGGTTTTCCTTCCAGCCTAGTAGAAGGTAGCAGCCTACGGTGTGTGGCTGATAGAAACATATAGCCCTGTTTACAGCGCTGAATCCATCCCACTGAGCCAGTCCTCTCCAGGTTTTCCTTCCAGCCTAGTAGAAGGTAGCAGCCTACGGTGTGTGGCTGATAGAAACATATAGCCCTGTTTACAGCGCTGAATCCATCCCACTGAGCCAGTCCTCTCCAGGTTTTCCTTCCAGCCTAGTAGAAGGTAGCAGCCTACGGTGTGTGGCTGATAGAAACATATAGCCCTGTTTACAGCGCTGAATCCATCCCACTGAGCCAGTCCTCTCCAGGTTTTCCTTCCAGCCTAGTAGAAGGTAGCAGCCTACGGTGTGTGGCTGATAGAAACATATAGCCCTGTTTACAGCGCTGAATCCATCCCACTGAGCCAGTCCTCTCCAGGTTTTCCTTCCAGCCTAGTAGAAGGTAGCAGCCTACGGTGTGTGGCTGATAGAAACATATAGCCCTGTTTACAGCGCTGAATCCATCCCACTGAGCCAGTCCTCTCCAGGTTTTCCTTCCAGCCTAGTAGAAGGTAGCAGCCTACGGTGTGTGGCTGATAGAAACATATAGCCCTGTTTACAGCGCTGAATCCATCCCACTGAGCCAGTCCTCTCCAGGTTTTCCTTCCAGCCTAGTAGAAGGTAGCAGCCTACGGTGTGTGGCTGATAGAAACATATAGCCCTGTTTACAGCGCTGAATCCATCCCACTGAGCCAGTCCTCTCCAGGTTTTCCTTCCAGCCTAGTAGAAGGTAGCAGCCTACGATTGTGTGGCTGATAGAAACATATAGCCCTGTTTACAGCGCTGAATCCATCCCACTGAGCCAGTCCTCTCCAGGTTTTCCTTCCAGCCTAGTAGAAGGTAGCAGCCTACGGTGTGTGGCTGATAGAAACATATAGCCCTGTTTACAGCGCTGAATCCATCCCACTGAGCCAGTCCTCTCCAGGTTTTCCTTCCAGCCCAGTAGAAGGTAGCAGCCTACGGTGTGTGGCTGATAGAAACATATAGCCCTGTTTACAGCGCTGAATCCATCCCACTGAGCCAGTCCTCTCCAGGTTTTCCTTCCAGCCTAGTAGAAGGTAGCAGCCTACGGTGTGTGGCTGATAGAAACATATAGCCCTGTTTACAGCGCTGAATCCATCCCACTGAGCCAGTCCTCTCCAGGTTTTCCTTCCAGCCTAGTAGAAGGTAGCAGCCTACGGTGTGTGGCTGATAGAAACATATAGCCCTGTTTACAGCGCTGAATCCATCCCACTGAGCCAGTCCTCTCCAGGTTTTCCTTCCAGCCTAGTAGAAGGTAGCAGCCTACGGTGTGTGGCTGATAGAAACATATAGCCCTGTTTACAGCGCTGAATCCATCCCACTGAGCCAGTCCTCTCCAGGTTTTCCTTCCAGCCTAGTAGAAGGTAGCAGCCTACGGTGTGTGGCTGATAGAAACATATAGCCCTGTTTACAGCGCTGAATCCATCCCACTGAGCCAGTCCTCTCCAGGTTTTCCTTCCAGCCTAGTAGAAGGTAGCAGCCTACGGTGTGTGGCTGATAGAAACATATAGCCCTGTTTACAGCGCTGAATCCATCCCACTGAGCCAGTCCTCTCCAGGTTTTCCTTCCAGCCTAGTAGAAGGTAGCAGCCTACGGTGTGTGGCTGATAGAAACATATAGCCCTGTTTACAGCGCTGAATCCATCCCACTGAGCCAGTCCTCTCCAGGTTTTCCTTCCAGCCTAGTAGAAGGTAGCAGCCTCACGGTGTGTGGCTGATAGAAACATATAGCCCTGTTTACAGCGCTGAATCCATCCCACTGAGCCAGTCCTCTCCAGGTTTTCCTTCCAGCCTAGTAGAAGGTAGCAGCCTACGGTGTGTGGCTGATAGAAACATATAGCCCTGTTTACAGCGCTGAATCCATCCCACTGAGCCAGTCCTCTCCAGGTTTTCCTTCCAGCCTAGTAGAAGGTAGCAGCCTACGGTGTGTGGCTGATAGAAACATATAGCCCTGTTTACAGCGCTGAATCCATCCCACTGAGCCAGTCCTCTCCAGGTTTTCCTTCCAGCCCAGTAGAAGGTAGCAGCCTACGGTGTGTGGCTGATAGAAACATATAGCCCTGTTTACAGCGCTGAATCCATCCCACTGAGCCAGTCCTCTCCAGGTTTTCCTTCCAGCCCAGTAGAAGGTAGCAGCCTACGGTGTGTGGCTGATAGAAACATATAGCCCTGTTTACAGCGCTGAATCCATCCCACTGAGCCAGTCCTCTCCAGGTTTTCCTTCCAGCCTAGTAGAAGGTAGCAGCCTCACGGTGTGTGGCTGATAGAAACATATAGCCCTGTTTACAGCGCTGAATCCATCCCACTGAGCCAGTCCTCTCCAGGTTTTCCTTCCAGCCCAGTAGAAGGTAGCAGCCTACGGTGTGTGGCTGATAGAAACATATAGCCCTGTTTACAGCGCTGAATCCATCCCACTGAGCCAGTCCTCTCCAGGTTTTCCTTCCAGCCCAGTAGAAGGTAGCAGCCTACGGTGTGTGGCTGATAGAAACATATAGCCCTGTTTACAGCGCTGAATCCATCCCACTGAGCCAGTCCTCTCCAGGTTTTCCTTCCAGCCTAGTAGAAGGTAGCAGCCTACGGTGTGTGGCTGATAGAAACATATAGCCCTGTTTACAGCGCTGAATCCATCCCACTGAGCCAGTCCTCTCCAGGTTTTCCTTCCAGCCCAGTAGAAGGTAGCAGCCTACGGTGTGTGGCTGATAGAAACATATAGCCCTGTTTACAGCGCTGAATCCATCCCACTGAGCCAGTCCTCTCCAGGTTTTCCTTCCAGCCTAGTAGAAGGTAGCAGCCTACGGTGTGTGGCTGATAGAAACATATAGCCCTGTTTACAGCGCTGAATCCATCCCACTGAGCCAGTCCTCTCCAGGTTTTCCTTCCAGCCTAGTAGAAGGTAGCAGCCTACGGTGTGTGGCTGATAGAAACATATAGCCCTGTTTACAGCGCTGAATCCATCCCACTGAGCCAGTCCTCTCCAGGTTTTCCTTCCAGCCCAGTAGAAGGTAGCAGCCTACGGTGTGTGGCTGATAGAAACATATAGCCCTGTTTACAGCGCTGAATCCATCCCACTGAGCCAGTCCTCTCCAGGTTTTCCTTCCAGCCCAGTAGAAGGTAGCAGCCTACGGTGTGTGGCTGATAGAAACATATAGCCCTGTTTACAGCGCTGAATCCATCCCACTGAGCCAGTCCTCTCCAGGTTTTCCTTCCAGCCTAGTAGAAGGTAGCAGCCTACGGTGTGTGGCTGATAGAAACATATAGCCCTGTTTACAGCGCTGAATCCATCCCACTGAGCCAGTCCTCTCCAGGTTTCCAGGTTTTCCTTCCAGCCTAGTAGAAGGTAGCAGCCTACGGTGTGTGGCTGATAGAAACATATAGCCCTGTTTACAGCGCTGAATCCATCCCACTGAGCCAGTCCTCTCCAGGTTTTCCTTCCAGCCTAGAAGGTAGCAGCCTACGGTGTGTGGCTGATAGAAACATATAGCCCTGTTTACAGCTGAATCCATCCCACTGAGCCAGTCCTCTCCAGGTTTTCCTTCCAGCCTAGTAGAAGGTAGCAGCCTACGGTGTGTGGCTGATAGAAACATATAGCCCTGTTTACAGCGCTGAATCCATCCCACTGAGCCAGTCCTTCTCCAGGTTTTCCTTCCAGCCTAGTAGAAGGTAGCAGCCTACGGTGTGTGGCTGATAGAAACATATAGCCCTGTTTACAGCGCTGAATCCATCCCACTGAGCCAGTCCTCTCCAGGTTTTCCTTCCAGCCTAGTAGAAGGTAGCAGCCTACGGTGTGTGGCTGATAGAAACATATAGCCCTGTTTACAGCGCTGAATCCATCCCACTGAGCCAGTCCTCTCCAGGTTTTCCTTCCAGCCCAGTAGAAGGTAGCAGCCTACGGTGTGTGGCTGATAGAAACATATAGCCCTGTTTACAGCTGAATCCATTCCACTGAGCCAGTCCTTCTCAGGTTTTCCTTCCAGCCCAGTAGAAGGTGGTGGAGCTCTCTGGCTGGTGTGTGGCTGATAGAAACATATAGCCCTGTTTACAGGCGCTGAATCCATCTCACTGAGCCAGTCCTCTCCAGGTTTTCCTTCCAGCCTAGTAGAAGGTAGCAGCCTACGGTGTGTGGCTGATAGAAACATGTTATAGCCTCTGTTTACAGCGCTGAATCCATCCCACTGGAGCAAACAGTCCTCTCCAGGTTTCCAGGTTTTCCTTCCAGCCTAGTAGAAGGTAGCAGCCTACGGTGTGTGTGGCTGATAGAAACATATATCCCTGTTTACAGCGCTGAATCCATCCCACTGAGCCAGTCCTCTCCAGGTTTTCCTTCCAGCCTAGTAGAAGGTAGCAGCCTACGGTGTGTGGCTGATAGAAACATATAGCCCTGTTTACAGCGCTGAATCCATCCCACTGAACCGACTAAACCGGGAGGTGATCGCCACAACCGGAGCCGCTGACTGACGTTGTTAGAGACAAGAAAACGGTTTAGATATACTCCACGGGTGTGAATGAACAGTAAAGATATTGAAATAATCCCGTTTTGTGCGTGCTGAAAATGGATTGAATTGTTAGTGTGTCTGTATGGTCGGCGGGTGAAGACGGAGGAGGGAGACACCGGGGGCTGCAGTTGTTGAATCCGTCTTGGTCCTGGCGGATATTTTGGATCAACCATCCTGTGTCTGACTCGGAGAGGGCGCTTTATTCATCCATGTGCTCGCTGAAACACAGGGCCATTAAACCCGAACCGAGCCTGCTCTCTCTCTCGGCCACGTCTGAGGGGCTCTCACTCGCCGAGCGAAGAGCGCAGTCAAGCGAGCCAAGTGGCATTTTGGGTTTTAAGAAATGGACTCGGAACATGCGGATTGTCAACTGAGATTCCTGCCGCGTGTTTTCCTACAACATTTGATCCCTCACTGGGTGGTTGGCTGTACTAACCGAACGGTGAGTGAATAGGACAATGATATGATAGCGGCCCAACACCAAACAGCCTTGTTTTCCTGCTGGATAGAAACCCCCAGTGGACTCCAGACATTCCTCAACACAGGAGACGGTGAACTAGTCTCACTAGGACAGCAGATAGTACAGGCCAGCTTGTCTCTGGCTGCCTCCCAGTGGACTCTGGTGTGACATTCTCAACACAGGAGACGGTGAACTAGTCCACTAGGACAGCAGATAGTACAGGCCAGCTTGTCTCTGTCTGCCCCCCCAGTGGACTCCAGACATTCCTCAACACAGGAGACGGTGAACTAGTCCACTAGGACAGCAGATAGTACAGGCCAGCTTGTCTCTGGCTGCCCCCCAGTGGACTCCAGACATTCTCAACACAGGAGACGGTGAACTAGTCCACTAGGACAGCAGATAGTACAGGCCAGCTTGTCTCTGTCTGCCCCCCCAGTGGACTCCAGACATTCTCCTCCTTTGGAGACGGTGAACTAGTCCACTAGGACCTTCAGATAGTACAGGCCAGCTTTGTCTCTGGCTGCCTTCTCCTCAGTGGACTCAGACATTCTCAGCACAGGAGACGGTGAACTAGTCCACTAGGACAGCAGATAGTACAGGCCAGCTTGTCTCTGTCTGGGCTAACAAGTCCACATGTAGGAAGACAAGTCGGGGAACAACGCTTTGTTTGGTGTGGTAACTTTGGTCCACGTTCTTGGCCTTTTTGTGGACTGACAAGGGACCATATTGGGACCATTAATTAATTGGGTTATTCCCGTTTTTTGTTTCTGACGCCGGGGGGAAGTTTATTTGACTGGGATGAAGTCTGGCACAGAAAAGGATCGCTTGACCTTGTTCTGTGGTCTGCTGCTGTGTGTCTCGGCGGTCTGCCTTCGCCCCGCTAATGGAGAAAGTAAGTGGCTTTTATAACGTCTTCTAGCTAACTACTAGCTAACTGAAATGAGACATGAATACTGTGTGTGTGTATATATGTGTTATGTTGATGGCCAACTCCTGTCTGCTGCCAGTTGTCTCTTGTTCAGTCCTTAGACAACCTATGGACCTACAGGGACAAGCAGCTCTCTCCACAGCTCCTGCTATTCTGGACTGAAATGTAGTGAACATGGACCTACAGGACAAGCAGCTCTCTCCACAGCTCCTGCTATTCTGGACTGAAATGTAGTGAACATGGACCTACAGGGACAAGCAGCTCTCTCCACAGCTCCTGCTATTCTGGACTGAAATGTAGTGAACATGGACCTATACAGGGACAGAAGCAGCTCTCCACAGCTCCTGCTATTCTGGACTGAAATGTAGTGAACATGGACTCACAGGACAAGCAGCTCTCTCCACAGCTCCTGCTATTCTGGACTGAAATGTAAGTGAACATGGACCTACAGGACAAGCAGCCTCTTCACAGCTCCCTGCTATTCTGACTGAAATGTAGTGAACATGGACCTACAGGACAAGCAGCTCTCTCCACAGCTCCTGCTATTCTGGACTGATATGTTGTGAACATGGACTCCACAGGGACAAGCAGCCTCTCCACAGCTCCTGCTATTCTGGACTGAAATGTAGTGAACATGGACCTACAGGGACAAGCAGCCTCTCCCACAGCTCCTGCTATTCTGGACTGATATGTAGTGAACATGGACCCACAGGACAAGCAGCCTCTTCACAGCTCCTGCTATTCTGGACTGAAATGTAGTGAACATGGACCTGCACAGGAGACAAGCAGCTTCCTCTCCACAGCTCCTGCTATTCTGGACTGAAATGTCGTGAACATGGACCTCCACAGGGACAAGCAGCTCTCTTCACAGCTCCTGCTATTCTGTGGACTGAAATGTAGAGTGAACATGGACCTCCACAGGGACAAGCAGCTCTCTCCACAGCTCCTGCTATTCTGGACTGAAATGGGAATGTGAACATGGACCTCACAGGGACAAGCAGCCTTCTCCACAGCTCCTGCTATTCTGGACTGAAATGTAGTGAACATGGACCTACAGGGACAAGCAGCTCTCTCCACAGCTCCTGCTATTCTGGACTGAAATGTAGTGAACATGGACCTACAGGGACAAGCAGCTCTCTCCACAGCTCCTGCTATTCTGGACTGAAATGTAGTGAACATGGACCTACAGGGACAAGCAGCTCTCTCCACAGCTCCTGCTATTCTGGACTGAAATGTAGTGAACATGGACCTACAGGGACAAGCAGCCTCTCCCACAGCCCTGCTATTCTGGACTGAATGTCGTGGAACATGGACTCCACAGGGACAAGCAGCTCTCTCCACAGCTCCTGCTATTCTGGACTGAAATGTAGTGAACATGGACCCCACAGGACAAGCAGCTCTCTCCACAGCTCCTGCTATTCTGGACTGAAATGTAGTGAACATGGACCTACAGGGATCTAGCAGCCTTCTCTCACAGCTCCTGCTATTCTGGACTGAAATGTAGTGAACATGGACCTACAGGACAAGCAGCTCTTCCACAGCTCCTGCTATTCTGGACTGAAATGTAGTGAACATGGACCTACAGGACAAGCAGCTCTCTCCACAGCTCCTGCTATTCTGACTGAAATGTAGTGAACATGGACCTACAGGGACGAGCAGCTCTCTCCACAGCTCCTGCTATTCTGGACTGAAATGTAGTGAACATGGACCTACAGGGACGAGCAGCTCTCTCCACAGCTCCTGCTATTCTGGACTGAAATGTAGTGAACATGGACCTACAGGGACAAGCAGCTCTCTCCACAGCTCCTGCTATTCTGGACTGAAATGTCGTGAACATGGACTCACAGGACAAGCAGCCTCTCCACAGCTCCTGCTATTCTGGACTGAAATGTAGTGAACATGGACCTACAGGGACAAGCAGCTCTCTCCACAGCTCCTGCTATTCTGGACTGAAATGTCGTGAACATGGACCTACAGGGACAAGCAGCTCTCTCCACAGCTCCTGCTATTCTGGACTGAAATGTAGTGAACATGGACCTACAGGGACAAGCAGCTCTCTCCACAGCTCCTGCTATTCTGGACTGAAATGTAGTGAACATGGACCTACAGGACAAGCAGCTCTCTCCACAGCTCCTGCTATTCTGGACTGGGGAAATGTCTGTGAACATGGACCTACAGGGACAAGCAGCTCTCTCCACAGCTCCTGCTATTCTGGACTGAAATGTAGTGAACATGGACCTACAGGGACAAGCAGCTCTCTCCACAGCTCCTGCTATTCTGGACTGAAATGTAGTGAACATGGACCTACAGGGACGAGCAGCTCTCTCCATGCCCTGCTATTCTGACTGAAATGTGACAGTGAACATGGACCTCACAGGGGACAAGCAGCTCTCTCCACAGCTCCTGCTATTCTGGACTGAAATGTAGTGAACATGGACCTACAGGGACAAGCAGCTCTCTCCACAGCTCCTGCTATTCTGGACTGAAATGTAGTGAACATGGACTCCACAGGAGGACTGCAGCAGCTCTCTCCACAGCTCCTGCCATGGCTTGGACTTCTGAGAAATGTAGTGAACATGGACCTACAGGGACGAGCAGCTCTCTCCACAGCTCCTGCTATTCTGGACTGAAATGTAGTGAACATGGACCTACAGGGACAAGCAGCTCTCTCCACAGCTCCTGCTATTCTGGACTGAAATGTCGTGAACCTTGGACCTACAGGACAAGCAGCTCTCTCCACAGCTCCTGCTATTCTGGACTGAAATGTAGTGAACATGGACTCCACAGGACAAGCAGCCTTCCACAGCTCCTGCTATTCTGGACTGAAATATGTCGTGGAACATGGACCCACAGGACAAGCAGCTCTCTCCACAGCTCCTGCTATTCTGGACTGAAATGTCGTGAACATGGACCTACAGGGACAAGCAGCTCTCTCCACAGCTCCTGCTATTCTGGACTGAAATGTAGTGAACATGGACCTACAGGGACAAGCAGCTCTCTCCACAGCTCCTGCTATTCTGGACCGAAATATATAGTCGAACATGGACCTGCACAGGGACAAGCAGCTCTCTCCACAGCTCCTGCTATTCTGGACTGAAATGTAGTGAACATGGACTTCCACAGGACAAGCAGCTCTCTCCACAGCTCCTGCTATTCTGGACTGAAATGCAGTGAACATGGACCTACAGGGACGAGCAGCCTTCCACAGCTCCTGCTATTCTGGACTGAAAATGTAGTGAACATGGACCTGACAGGGACAAGCAGCTCTCCCACAGCTCCTGCTATTCTGGACTGAAATGTAGTGAACATGGACCTACAGGACAAGCAGCCTCTCCACAGCTCCTGCTATTCTGGACTGAAATGTAGTGAACATGGACCTACAGGGGCGAGCAGCTCTCTCCACAGCTCCTGCTATTCTGGACTGAAATGTAGTGAACATGGACCTACAGGGACGAGCAGCTCTCTCCACAGCTCCTGCTATTCTGGACTGAAATGTAGTGAACATGGACCTACAGGGACAAGCAGCTCTCTCCACAGCTCCTGCTATTCTGGTCCTAAAACACACCAGCTTTACTAGCGTGTCTTACCTTCTCTATGGGCTGTGTTCATTTGTGCATCTAACCAATTTACATTTTGTATCATACACATTTACAAAAGGTACAATGTCTTATCAAGTTTCTAAATGTCTAAGTTACAAATTCCAATTGGTTGTGGCTAGCGTTAGCTAGGTGGCTAATGTTGGTTATGAGTTGGGTTAGGGGAGGGTTATGAGTTGGGTTAGGGAGGGTTATGAGTTGGGTTAGGGGAGGCTATGAGTTGGAAGTTAGGGGGAGTGGCTGTGAGTTAGGTTAGGGAGGTTATGAGTTAGGTTAGGGAGGCTGGTTATGAGTTGGGTTAGGGGAGGCTATGAGTTGGGTTAGGAGGGTTATAAGTGAGTTAGGTTAGGAGGGTTATGAGTTAGGTTAGGGGAGGGTTATGAGTTAGGTTAGGGGAGGGTTATGAGTTGGGTTAGGGGAGGGTTATGAGTTAGGGTTAGGGGAGGGTTATGAGTTAGGTTAGGGGAGGGTTATGAGTTGGGTTAGGGGAGGGTTATGAGTTAGGTTAGGGGAGGGTTATGAGTTGGGTTAGGGAGGAGTTATGAGGTTGGAGTTGCTAGGGAGGGGTTAGAGGAGGGGTTATGAGTTAGGGTTAGGGGAGGGTTATGAGTTAGGTTAGGGGAGGGTTATGAGTTGGGTTAGGGGAGGGTTATGAGTTGGGTTAGGGGAAGGGTTAGCTAACATACTAAGTAGTTGAAAAGTTCCTAAAGTTGTCTGTGCTGAGATTCGAACACGCAACCTCTGGGTTGCTACACGGTGGCATTATACGTCCACCGCGACCAACCACCCTTTTTGCCTTCAGTAACCTTCTCTTATGTAAAAAAAACACAAAAACAAACATGTATTTCCAATATCTGGATATCTGATAAATGTATGATATTATTAGAATAGTGAAATGGTTTCAAACCCTCATCCCTAGCATGAAAGCGACCAGTATGTTAGGCTGAGTCTGTTTCTCTAGTTCTCTACAATGCTTTTATTGGGGTTTAGATGAAACTGAACAGTCCATTTAAGTCTCTTCCGTTGTTGTTCCTCTCTCCAGTTTGTGGTCCCAGCATCGACATTGGTAACGACATCAGTGAGTTCCGTCGCCTGGAGAACTGTACCATCGTGGAGGGCTACCTCCAGATCCTCCTGATAGGAGACAAGAACTACAACCTGAACCAGGAGCTGTTCCGATCGCTGTCCTTCCCCAAGCTCACCATGATCACGGACTACCTGCTGCTGTTCAGGTCAGCGGGCCAGATCCACACCTTCCACCTCCTCTCTATTGTTTTACCTTTATGGCTTTTATCCCGCCTTTTATTCATCTTTTTCATTATTCCTGTTTTTCTTCTCTTTTATGTGGTTGTTTTGATGTAAAGTGTGTTGCTGTTTTTGTTTTTTAAATGCACTTTAATCAAAGTTTTGATTATAATTTTTCTTCAGAGTCTCGGGCCTGGACTCCCTGTCCACCCTGTTCCCCAACCTCACAGTGATCCGAGGGCGAAATCTCTTCTATAATTACGCCCTGGTGATCTTCGAGATGACTTCTCTGAAGGACATCGGCCTCTACAGCCTCCAGAACATCACTAGAGGAGCCATCCGGATCGAGAAGAACCCCGAGCTCTGCTATCTGGACTCTGTCGACTGGTCTCTTATCATGGACGCTGAGTTGAATAACTTCATAGCGGGGAATAAACAGAGTAAGGAATGTGGCGACGTGTGTCCAGGCATCATGGAGGATCGCCCTCAATGCATCAAGACCGTCTTCAATGACAACTTCAACTGTCGTTGCTGGACCTCCAACCACTGCCAGAAAGGTAGGAACAGTCTCAGGTTTTCTATCCCTCTATCCGTCCTCGTCTGCTGGACCTCCAACCACTGCCAGAAAGGTAGGAACAGTCAGGTTTTCTATCCCTCTATCCGTCCTCGCTGCTGGTCCTCCAACCACTGCCAGAAAGATAGGAACAGTCTCAGGTTTTCTATCCCTCTATCCGTCCTCGTCTGCTGGTCCTCCAACCACTGCCAGAAAGGTAGGAACAGTCTCAGGTTTTCTATCCCTCTATCCGTCCTCGTCTGCTGGAGCTCCAACCACTGCCAGACAGGTAGGAACAGTCAGGTTTTCTATCCCTCTATCCGTCCTCGTCTGCTGGACCTCCAACCACTGCCAGAAAGGTAGGAACAGTCTCAGGTTTTCTATCCCTCTATCCGTCCTCGTCTGCTGGACCTCCAACCACTGCCAGAAAGATAGGAACAGTCAGGTTTTCTATCCCTCTATCCGTCCTCGTCTGCTGGACCTCCAACCACTGCCAGAAAGATAGGAACAGTCTCAGGTTTTCTATCCCTCTATCCGTCCTCGTCTGCTGGACCTCCAACCACTGCCAGAAAGATAGGAACAGTCAGGTTTTCTATCCCTCTATCCGTCCTCGTCTGCTGGACCTCCAACCACTGCCAGAAAGGTAGGAACAGTCAGGTTTTCTATCCCTCTATCCGTCCTCGTCTGCTGTCTGAGTGAGTGAGGCCAGCTGATGGCTTGGTTCACGTTCACAATGAACTTGATATTTTCTTGTTTATTTTAACATGCTAAGTGGGAAGGTTTTGAGAGGAACTTGCCATGTGTATGTTTTTATAAAGCTGATATTATCGGCCGATTTTATAAGATGGCTGAGAAAATTTAAAAAAAGTATTTGTCCTGAAGAGGGCGCTCTTTACATGGCTGTAAAGCTATCTTGCCTTGGCGTGGTACAGCGGTACTGAACACTATCGCCCAATAAAGCTACCCCAGTCAGAGAGGAGAGTGAACTACTGTGAACTAGCTGTTACTGCCTCTACGGTGACTGCAGAGTAGATTGAAGATGGCCAGCTCAACAAAGTGCCAAGTTAACAGCCTTGTTTCCCCCCCCCCATCAATATACCCACAATACCCCATAATGAGAATGCAAAAACTGTTTTTTAGAATGTGTAAACTCAGCACAAAAAGAAACATCCTCTCGCTGTCAACTGCGTTTATTTTCAGCAAACTTAACATGTGTAAATATTTGTATGAACATAAGATTCAACAACTGAGACATAAACTGAACAAGTTCCACAGACATGTGACTAACAGAAATGGAATAATGTGTCCCTGAACAAAGGGGGTCAAAATCAAAAGTAACAGTCAGTATCTGGTGTGGCCACCAGCTGCATTAAGTACTGCAGTGCATCTCCTCCTCATGGACTGCACCAGATTTGCCAGTTCTTGCTGTGAGATGTTACTCCACTCTTCCACCAAGGCACCTGCAAGTTCCCAGACATTTCTGGGGGGAATGGCCCTCGCCCTCCGATCCAACAGGTCCCAGACGTGCTCAATGGGATTGAAATACGGGCTCTTCGCTGGCCATGGCAGAACACTGACATTCCTCTCTTGCAGGAAGTCACGCACAGAACGAGCAGTATGGCTGGTGGCATTGTCATGCTGGAGGGTCATGTCAGGATGAGCCTGCAGGAAGGGTACCACATGAGGGAGGAGGATGTCTTCCCTGTAACGCACAGCGTTGAGATTGCCTGCAATAATGACAAGCTCAGTCCGATGATGGTGTGACACACCGCCCCAGACCATGACGGACCCTCCACCTCCAAATCGATCCCGCTCCAGAGTACAGGCCTCGGTGTAACGCTCATTCCTTCGACGATAAATGCGAATCCGACCATCACCCCTGGTGAGAGGAAACCGCGACTCATCAGTGAATAGCACTTTTTGCCAGTCCTGTCTGGTCCAGCGACGGTGGGTTTGTGCCAATAGGCGACGTTGTTGCTGGTGATGTCTGGTGAGGACCTGCCTTACAACAGGCCTACAAGCCCTCAGTCCAGCCTCTCTCAGCCTATTGCGGACAGTCTGAGCACTGATGGAGGGATTGTGTGTTCCTGGTGTAACTCGCGCAGTAGTTGTTGCCATCCTGTACCTGTCCTGCAGGTGTGATGTTCGGATGTACCGATCCTGTGCAGGTGTTGTTGCACGTGGTCTGCCACTGCGAGGACGATCAGCTGTCCGTCCTGTCTCCCTGTAGCGCTGTCTTAGGCGTCTCACAGTACGGACATTGCAATTTATTTCCCTGGCCACATCTGCAGTCCTCATGCCTCCTTGCAGCATGCTTAAGGAACATTCACACAGATGAGCAGGGACCCTGGGCATCTTTCTTTTGGTGTTTGTCAGAGTCAGTAGAAAGGCCTCTTTAGTGTCCTAAGTGTTTTATAACTGTGACCTTAATTGCCTACCGTCTGTAAGCTGTTAGTGCCTTAACGACCGTTCCACAGGTGCATGTTGATTAATTGTTTGTGGTTCATTGAACAAGCATGGGAAACAGTGTTTAAACCCTTTACAATGAAGATCTGTGAAGTTATTTGGATTTTTACGAATTATCTTTGAAAGACAGGGTCCTGAAAAAGGGCCGTTAATTGTTTTTGCTGAGTTTATAAAATGACATATACATAAGTATTCGGACCCTTTACTCAGTACTTTGTTGAAGCACCTTTGGCAGCGATTACAGCCTCAAATCTTCTTCGGTAGGACGCTACAAGCTTGGCACATCTGTATTTGGTATATCCTCTCATGCTCTGTCAGGTTGGATAGGGAGCGTTTTTCCAGGTCTCTCCAGAGATGTTCGATCAGGTTCATGTCCGGGCTCTGGCTGGGCCACTCAAGGACATTCAGAGACTTGTCCCGAAGCCTCTCCTGCGTTGTCTTGGCTGTGTGCTTAGGGTCGTTGTCCTGTTGGAAGGTGAACCTTCGACCCAATCTGAGGTCCTGAGCACTCTTGAGCAGGTTTTCATCAAGGATCTTTCTACTTTGCTCCGTTCTTCTTTCCCTCAATCCTGACTAGTCTCCCAGTCCCTGCCACTGAAAAACATCCCCACAGCCTGATGCTGCCACCACCATGCTTCACCGTAGGGATGGTGTCAGGTTTCCTCCAGACGTGACGCTTGGCACTCAGGCCAGAGAGTTCAATCTTGGTTTCATCAGACAGGGGAATCTTGTTTTTCGTGGTCTGAGAGTCCTTTAGGTGCCTTTTGGGAAAACTCCAAGTGGGCTGTCATGTGCTTTTTACTGAGGAGTGGTTTCCGTCTGGTCACTCTACCATGAAGGCCTGATTGGTGGAGTGCTGCAGAGATGGTTGTCCTTCTGGAAGGTTCTCCCATCTCCACAGAGGAACTCTGGAGCTCTGTCAGAGTGATCATTGGGTTCTTGGTCACCTCCCTGACCAAAGTCCTTCTCCCCCGACTGTTCAGTTTGGCTGGGCGGCCAGCTCTAGGAAGAGTCTTGGTGGTTCCAAACTTCTTCCATTTAAGAATGATGGAGGCCCCTGTGTTCTTGGGGACCTTCAATGCTGCAGAAATGTTTTGGTACCCTTCCCCAGATCTGTGCCTCGACACAATCCTGTCTCGGAGCTCTACGGACAATTCCTTCGACCTCATGGCTTGGTTTTTGCTCTGACATGCTCTGTCAACTGTGGGACCTTATATAGACAGGTGTGTGCCTTTCCAAATCATGTCTGATCACTTTAATTTACCACAGGTGGACTCCAATCAAGTTGTAGAAACATCTCAAGGATGATCAATGGAAATAAGATGCACCTGAGCTCAAATTCGAGTCTCATAGCAAAGGGTCTGATACTTATGTAAATATGATCTTTCAGTTTTTTACGCTGCTACACACACACACATTAGTGTCGTCCTGATTGGCTGCTGCAGAGTCCAGCCCTCTCTGTGACCTCTCTTCTCAGCGTTACGCTGCTACACACACACACACACACACACACACACATTAGTGTCGTCCTGATTGGCTGCTGCAGAGTCCAGCCCTCTCTGTGACCTCTCTTCTCAGCGTTACGCTGCTACACACACACACACACATTAGGGTCGTCCTGATTGGCTGCTGCAGAGTCCAGCCCTCTCTGTGACCTCTCTTCTCAGCGTTACGCTGCTACACACACACACACACACACATTAGGGTCGTCCTGATTGGCTGCTGCAGAGTCCAGCCCTCTCTGTGACCTCTCTTCTCAGCGTTACGCTGCTACACACACACACATTAGGGTCGTCCTGATTGGCTGCTGCAGAGTCCAGCCCTCTCTGTGACCTCTCTTCTCAGCGTTATGCTGCTACACACACATTAGTGTCGTCCTGATTGGCTGCTGCAGAGTCCAGCCCTCTCTGTGACCTCTCTTCTCAGCGTTACACTGCTACACACACACACATTAGTGTCGTCACCATACCAGTGTTTTAAACTTTACAGGTCATCACAATACTCGATAGCATCACGAATGGCGATCCAGACAAACTCCACTACTGCTCTATTCAGTCGTTGGGCCTCTTTCATGTTCAAGACATTTATGGCTTTTATATACTCTTACAATCAATGTGACTTTGGTAAAAAAACGTCTGACTACAAAACAACAACATTCAAATAAATGATTTACAATGGTCTTCCATTTATAAACTGGGAAAATCAAGGTGTAGCTTAGTGCCTGTTCACAGTACAGGTGAATACATATTCAATAGGAGTGTGAATGCATTGAGTTTTCAGCTTGTTGTAGCTGATTTCATGAGGCTACAGAATGGAACATTCCCTTCCATTTAGGACTTATTTTATTGGCAACTGCTAGGATAAAATATTTGATTGTACTGATCAACAACATTTAGCGTAGAAAAAGCAATCTCTTCTTTTATAAACGCGTGCGCTGTCTCTCTTTAAAGAAAGTAATGATGCCATTCGTGAGGCAGAATGTGGCTGTGGAATCTAGTGGAAACCAGACGGAGGTGGGGGGGCGAGGGAGATGAAGGACATTGTTTTGTGACTTCGTGGCTGTGGAAACCAGATGGAGGTAGTGTTGCGTTATTCATGTGTGTTAACTTGTGTGCAGCATGAGAGGGGTGCCGATGCAGGCCAGACAGCTGTAGCAGTGAATGAGGAAGTAGAGTAGGCTCATTCTCTATAAAGTGGCTGGCTGATTAGGGATGGGCACGGTCATTACACTAGTCAAATATCCAAACGGACGTTAGTATTCAAATACTTTGAGAGTCTACATTGATTTAAGAGAAAAAGCGAATGCTTATTTTAACAAAGGCTTTGTATAAATGAAATGATGTAAGGAACACTGCTACACACAGGATATACCGACAACAAGCTTTACAATGTAGTTTTTCTGATGTGAACCCATACATGCATACCGTAGTAGCCTACATGGGTTTCAGACGCTTGTTCTTATTGATGGGCCAATCGGTAGCCTCTGTCTTTCTCCCTCCCGTCTACAGCGCTCAGGCCCCTCCCAGTCTCACTGCTGCAAGCAAGCGGCACCCAAGTCTCGCCGGCTGCGTAGCAAGCCAGTTCCCAAGTCTCCCAGGCTGCGTAGCAAGCCGGCTCCCAAGTCTCGCCGGCTGCGTAGCAAGCCGGCTCCCAAGTCTCGCCGGCTGCGTAGCAAGCCGGCTCCCAAGTCTCGCCGGCTGCGTAGCAAGCCGGCTCCCAAGTCTCGCCGGCTGCGTAGCAAGCCGGCTCCTGTCTCGCCCGGCTGAGCAAGCCGGGTTCTGTCTCGCCGCCGCGTAGCGTCGGCTCCTGTCTCGCCCGGCGAGCAAGCCGGCTCCCAAGTCTCGCCGGCCGCGTAGCAAGCCGGCTCCCAAGTCTCGCCGGCCGCGTAGCAAGCCGGCTCCCAAATCTCGCCGGCGTAGCAAAGCCGGCTCCCAAATCTCGCCCGGCGGCGTAGCAAGCCGGCTCCCAAATCTCGCCGGCGCGTAGCAAGCCGGCTCCCAAATCTCGCCCGGCGCGTAGCAAGCCGGCTCCCAAATCTCGCCCGGCCGTAGCAAGCCGGCTCCCAAATCTCGCCCGTCAGAGCAAGCCGGCTCCCAAGTCTCGCCGGCCGCGTAGCAAGCCGGCTCCCAAGTCTCGCCGGCTGCGTAGCAAGCCGGCTCCCAAGTCTCCCAGGCTGCGTAGCTAGCCGGCTCCCAAGTCTCGCCGGCTGCGTAGCAAGCCAGTTCCCAAGTCTCGCCGGCTGCGTAGCTAGCCAGTTCCCAAGTCTCCCAGGCTGCGTAGCTAGCCAGTTCCCAAGTTTAAACAACGTTTTATTTTGTTTACATGTACTTCGACTACCCGGATATCTGAATAGATTTCATGATGTTATTCGACTAGTGAAATTATTTCAAAAGCCCATCCCCAGCGCTGATACAGACTGGATCCTCTAAAGAAGTACCAAACCGCTTTTATAATCAAATTATGGACGTTTTGGTATACCGTGCCACACACACACACACACACACACACACACACACACACACACACACACACTGTCTGACCTCTCATCTCTACGCTGTCTGTCTCGTCTCCCATCCACACACTGTCTGACCTCTCATCTCTACGCTGTCTGTCTCCCTCCCTCCCATCCACACACTGTCTGACCTCTCATCTCTACGCTGTCTGTCTCGTCTCCCATCCACACACTGTCTGACCTCTCATCTCTACGCTGTCTGTCTCCCTCCCTCCCATCCACACACTGTCTGACCTCTCATCTCTACGCTGTCTGTCTCCCTCCCTCCCATCCACACACTGTCTGACCTCTCATCTCTACGCTGTCTCGTCTCCCATCCACACACTGTCTGACCTCTCATCTCTACGCTGTCTCGTCTCCCATCCACACACTGTCTGACCTCTCTTCTCTACGCTGTCTCCCTCCCATCCACGCACTGTCTGACCTCTCATCTCTACGCTGTCTCACCTCCCTCCCTCCCATCCACACACTGTCTGACCTCTCATCTCTACGCTGTCTCCCTCCCATCCACGCACTGTCTGACCTCTCATCTCTACGCTGTCTCACCTCCCTCCCTCCCATCCACACACTGTCTGACCTCTCATCTCTACGCTGTCTGTCTCCCTCCCTCCCTCCACACACTGTCTGACCTCTCATCTCTACGCTGTCTGTCTCCCTCCCTCCCTCCACACACTGTCTGACCTCTCATCTCTATGCTGTCTCCCTCCCATCCACGCACTGTCTGACCTCTCATCTCTACGCTGTCTCACCTCCCTCCCTCCCATCCACACACTGTCTGACCTCTCATCTCTACGCTGTCTGTCTCCCTCCCTCCCTCCACACACTGTCTGACCTCTCATCTCTACGCTGTCTGTCTCCCTCCCTCCCTCCACACACTGTCTGACCTCTCATCTCTATGCTGTCTCCCTCCCATCCACGCACTGTCTGACCTCTCATCTCTACGCTGTCTCACCTCCTTCCCTCCCTCCCTCCTTCCCTCCCTCCCTCCCTCCCATCCACACACTGTCTGACCTCTCATCTCTACGCTGTCTCGTCTCCCTCCCTCCCACACACTGTCTGACCTCTCATCTCTACGCTGTCTCCCTCCCTCCCATCCAACAACCACTTGTAGCTTTCTTAAATCTGCTGTTTACATTTCACATGCCAAAACATGCTGACCTGATTTCACCACTGTCTGTCTGCTCGTCTAGCTTTGCCTCATCGTATTATTTCTGGCACATGATGTCTGTTACGAATCCCTTTGGCCCCGCAGTCTAGGGGGGGGATGGAAACGAGACCCCTAACTAATCTCATGCAAATTATAACAGTGAAAAGGTCAAATAGTCAAATACTGCTCCTTCAGAAGGTATTTATACCCCTGGACTTATTCCACATTTTGTTGGTACAGACAGAATTCAGAAAAAGTGTTCACCCGTCTACACACAACGACAGTGAAAACTGGCTAGGGTAGGATGGAAAGAGGACAACTGGCTAGGGTAGGATGGAAAGAGGACGACTGGCTAGGGTAGGATGGAAGGAGGACGACTGGCTAGGGTAGGATGGAAAGAGGACGACTGGCTAGGGTAGGATGGAAGGAGGACGACTGGCTAGGGTAGGATGGAAGGAGGACGACTGGCTAGGGTAGGATGGAAGGAGGACGACTGGCTAGGGTAGGATGGAAGGAGGACGACTGGCTAGGGTAGGCTGGAAGGAGGACGACTGGCTAGGGTAGGATGGAAGGAGGACGACTGGCTAGGGTAGGCTGGAAGGAGGACGACTGGCTAGGGTAGGCTGGAAGGAGGACGACTGGCTAGGGTAGGCTGGAAGGAGGACGACTGGCTAGGGTAGGCTGGAAGGAGGACGACTGGCTAGGGTAGGGTGGAAGGAGGACGACTGGCTAGGTAGGGTGGAAGGAGGACGACTGGCTAGGGTAGGGTGGAAGGAGGACGACTGGCTAGGGTAGGGTGGAAGGAGGACGACTGGCTAGGGTAGGGTGGAAGGAGGACGACTGGCTAGGGTAGGGTGGAAGGAGGACGACTGGCTAGGGTAGGGTGGAAGGAGGACGACTGGCTAGGGTAGGGTGGAAGGAGGACGACTGGCTAGGGTGGAAGGAGGACGACTGGCTAGGGTGGAAGGAGGACGACTGGCTAGGGTGGAAGGAGGACGACTGGCTAGGGTAGGGTGGAAGGAGGACGACTGGCTAGGGTAGGGTGGAAGGAGGACGACTGGCTAGGTAGGGTGGAAGGAGGACGACTGGCTAGGGTAGGGTGGAAGGAGGACGACTGGCTAGGGTAGGGTGGAAGGAGGACGACTGGCTAGGGTAGGGTGGAAGGAGGACGACTGGCTAGGGTAGGGTGGAAGGAGGACGACTGGCTAGGGTAGGGTGGAAGGAGGACGACTGGCTAGGCTAGGGTAGGGTAGGGTGGAAGGAGGACGACTGGCTAGGGTAGGGTAGGGTGGAAGGAGGACGACTGGCTAGGGTAGGGTAGGGTGGAAGGAGGACGACTGGCTAGGGTAGGGTGGAGGGAGGACGACTGGCTAGGGTAGGGTAGGGTGGAAGGAGGACGACTGGCTAGGGTAGGGTGGAAGCTTGATTCTGTGATAGTTGAGTCTGTCTGGGGAGGGGTAAAGGACTAGTGCTACTAGAAGGCGCTACTATCCTCTGTGATGTTAGTTGAGTCTGTCTGGGGAGGGGTGAAGGACTAGTGATACTAGAAGGTGCTACTGTCCTCTGTGGTGTTAGTTGAGTCTGTCTGGGGAGGGGTGAAGGACCAGTGATACTAGAAGGTGCTACTGTCCTCTGTGGTGTTAGTTGAGTCTGTCTGGGGAGGGGTGAAGGACCAGTGATACTAGATGGTGCTACTGTCCTCTGTGGTGTTAGTTGAGTCTGTCTGGGGAGGGGTGAAGGACCAGTGATACTAGAAGGTGCTACTGTCCTCTGTGGTGTTAGTTGAGTCTGTCTGGGGAGGGGTAAAGGACTAGTGCTAATTTTAGCAGCTATCCAATTATACTGAACCTCAGCTTTGACCAGAGAGCGTAACATGTAGCCAGAACAACCGTTTTGACAGCCTTCAGATTCTGTTGTCCTGATGAATAATCATTATAATATCAATATTTTAATGTCAATATTTTATCAGTATTTAGCTCCAGGTTGATCTCAACTTAATATGAATCTGTAAACTCTACAGTGGTCCCTCAATAGTTAGCATTAGACACAGCTTGGCAGTAGGCTAGTGGTTAGCATTAGACACAGCTTGGCAGTAGGCTAATAGTTAGCATTAGACACAGCTTGGCAGTAGGCTAGTGGTTAGCATTAGACACAGCTTGGCAGTAGGCTAATAGTTAGCATTAGACACAGCTTGGCAGTAGGCTAGTGGTTAGCATTAGACACAGCTTGGCAGTAGGCTAGCATTAGACACAGCTTGGCAGTAGGCTAGCATTAGACACAGCTTGGCAGTAGGCTAGCATTAGACACAGCTTGGCAGTAGGCTAGCATTAGACACAGCTTGGCAGTAGGTTAGTGGCTAGCATTAGACACAGCTTGGCAGTAGGTTAGTGGCTAGCATTAGACACAGCTTGGCAGTAGGCTAGTGGCTAGCATTAGACACAGCTTAGCAGTAGGCTAGTAGTTAGCATTAGACACAGCTTGGCAGTAGGCTAGTGGCTAGCATTAGACACAGCTTGGCAGTAGGCTAGTAGTTAGCATTAGACACAGCTTGGCAGTAGGCTAGTGGTTAGCATTAGACACAGCTTAGCAGTAGGCTAGTAGTTAGCATTAGACACAGCTTGGCAGTAGGCTAGTAGTTAGCATTAGACACAGCTTGGCAGTAGGCTAGTAGTTAGCATTAGACACAGCTTGGCAGTAGGCTAGCATTAGACACAGCTTGGCAGTAGGCTGGCATTAGACACAGCTTGGCAGTAGGCTAGTAGTTAGCATTAGACACAGCTTGGCAGTAGGCTAGTAGTTAGCATTAGACACAGCTTGGCAGTAGGCTAGTAGTTAGCATTAGACACAGCTTGGCAGTAGGCTAGTAGTTAGCATTAGACACAGCTTGGCAGTAGGCTAGTAGTTAGCATTAGACACAGCTTGGCAGTAGGCTAGCATTAGACACAGCTTGGCAGTAGGCTAGCATTAGACACAGCTTGGCAGTAGGCTAGCATTAGACACAGCTTGGCAGTAGGCTAGCATTAGACACAGCTTGGCAGTAGGCTAGCAGTTAGCATTAGACACAGCTTGGCAGTAGGCTAGCATTAGACACAGCTTGGCAGTAGGCTAGTGGTTAGCATTAGACACAGCTTGGCAGTAGAATAGTAGTTAAACAGCGTGGCAATAGGCTCTTAAAGTAAACATTGTTATCTGTAGCTGACTGACTGGTCTCCTCCTGTCTCCCTGGTGTCATCACAACACCATGTCTAGACGGATGCCCTTCACCCTCCTTTCCCTGGGCACTACCCTGCTCAGCAGCATTATTTGGTGTGTTTGTGTTGGGTGGAGGGGGTGCGGGTACAGCCAGTGCCATCCCGTGCCCCAGGCTTCATGACAGCACCTGTGCTACTCTGACTGTCTGTGTGTGTGTGTGTGTGTATGTGTGTGTGTGTGTCAGTCTTGGTGTTGTGGAAGAGCCTGTTCCTGCCATGTCTGGTCGCCTGGCCCAGTTCCAAATGGTATTCCTGACCTCCTCTGCCATGTCTGGTACCCTGCCCCAGTCCCAAATGGTGTTCCTGCCACCCACTGCCTTGTCTGGTACCCTGCCCCAGTCCCAAATGCTGCACTACTTTAGAGCAAAGCGTTTGGACCAGAGCCATGCCAGCCCGCTGCCAGTGTATATATATACACTGTACCACCCCTTCTCTGACCCCATCCTCGCTCCTTCTCTCTCTACCTGGCCTCTGAGTGCTGTGCTGCAAGGCCTCTCTCTGCCTTCTCTCCCCTGATGTAGAGGTGACAGGTAGCATGACAGACTGTTTCCTGCAGGTAGAAAGTGATGACCTCAGGTGAGTTCCCACAGTCCAGGGAGATGACACAGCAGATTAATGACATACAGAGAGAAACCACCACCATGCTGCCTGTCCCTGGAGGAACCAGTCAACCGGCCCGCAGTTCACATCTCCAGGGAATTCAGAGCAGATCGTAGGAGACTTTGGACTCGATGGTAGTGCACTTTCTAGGGAATAGGGTGCCATGTGGAACACACCCTGTCATGCTTTCACTTCTCGGGCCCTTCCATTAATCTCTCAACTGGGCCTGATTGAGACGTGTTGGTTTTGATACAGCAGGTAGGAGTTACTGGTGTAGTAGGCTTCAACTAGACTCTGGAACACCTAGATCTCCCGGCACTGTCTGAACTCTAGCACAGGGGTTCTCAAACTAGGAGTCACAACCCCATGTGGGGTCACCTGATATGAATTGGGTTCGTGGGAGAATTTCCTAAATCCTCCCCAAAAAATAAATCGAAATGATATATATATATATATTAGTACCAGTCAAACGTTTGGGCACACCTACTCATCAAAGTTGTTTTAGTTGTTGTATTTTTACAATTTTCTACATTAACTTGTTATTTTTTTGAACCATTCCTGAACCTGTGACCAGTAACAAGCTACATAGGGGCAACACCAGAGTAAATGATCTAGTGATTCTGTCTCTTCGAGGTGAAATCTACAGAGCCCCATATCAACTCAGCAAAAAAAGAAACGTCCTCACTGTCAACTGCCTTTATTTTTAGCAAACTTAACATGTGTAAATATTTGTATGAACATAACAAGATTCAACAACTGAGACATAAACTGAACAAGTTCCACGGATATGTGACTAACAGAAATTGAATAATGTGTCCCTGATCAAAGGGGGAGTCAAAAGTAACAGTCAGTATCTGGTGTGGCCACCAGCTGCATTAAGTACTGCAGTGCATCTCCTCCTCATGGACTGCACCAGATTTGCCAGTTCTTGCTGTGAGATGTTACCCCACTCTTCCATCAAGGCACCTGCAAGTTCCCGGAAATTTCTGGGGGGAATGGCCCTAGCCCTCACCCTCCGATCCAACAGGTCCCAGATGTGCTCAATGGGATTGAAATACGGGCTCTTCACTGGCCATGGCAGAACACTGACATTCCTCTCTTGCAGGAAGTCACGCACAGAATGAGCAGTATGGCTGGTGGCATTGTCATGCTGGAGGGTCATGTCAGGATGAGCCTGCAGGAAGGGTACCACATGAGGGAGGAGGATGTCTTCCCTGTAACGCACAGCGTTGAGATTGCCTGCAATAAATGACAAGCTCAGTCCGATGATGGTGTGACACGCCGCCCCAGACCATGACGGACCCTCCACCTCCAAATCGATCCCGCTCCAGAGTACAGGCCTCGGTGTAACGCTTATTCTTTTGACGATAAACGCGAATCCGACCGTCACCCCTGGTGAGACACAAAACCGCGACTCGTCAGTGAAGAGCACTTTTTGCCAGTCCTGTCTGGTCCAGCGACGGTGGGTTTGTGCCCATAGGCGACGTTGTTGCCGGTGATGTCTGGTGAGGACCTGCCTTACAACACGCCTACAAACCCTCAGTCCAGCCTCTCTCAGCCTATTGTGGACAGTCTGAGCACTGATGGAGGGATTGTGTGTTCCTGGTGTAACTCGCGCAGTTGTTGTTGCCATCCTGTACCTGTCCTGCAGGTGTGATGTTCGGATGTACCGATCCTGTGCAGGTGTTGTTGCACGTGGTCTGCCACTGCGAGGACGATCAGCTGTCCGTCCTGTCTCCCTGTAGCGCTGTCTTAGGTGTCTCACAGTACGATCATTGCAATTTATTTCCCTGGCCACATCTGCAGTCCTCATGCCTCCTTGCAGCATGCCTAAGGCACATTCACGCAGATGAGCAGGGACCCTGGGCATCTTTCTTTTGGTGTTTTTCAGAGTCAGTATCAAGGCCTCTTTAGTGTCCTAGGTTTTGATAACTGTGACCTTAATTGCCTACCGTCTGTAAGCTGTTAGTGCCTTAACGACCGTTCCACAGGTGCATGTTTATTAATTGTTTATGGCTCATTGAAGAAGCATGGGAAACAGTGTTTAAACCCTTTACAATGAAGATCTGTGAAGTTATTTGGATTTTTATGAGTTATCTTTGAAAGACAGAGTCCTGAAAAACGGACGTTTCTTTTTCTGCTGAGTTTCTATAGCATTCTGTTGGTGGCAAGAATTTTATATAATTTAAATTGAAAAACTCAAAGTGTTGAATCACGTGTTGTTTTTAGTACCAGTTCATTAACCATGTGCCATGGAATCGGCACATCGAAAATCTCCCATTTATTTTGCAATGTGTTTGGCGCAGCGGTCAACAGTTTGGTCCTCAGTTGAAAGTGGTATATGTTTCTGTTTCTGCCAGTTCCTTTCAGCCAATGTGTCTTTAATACAGACACGTTCCCTACCTTCTCCCTTTTCCACTTGCCTCCATGTTTGTGGTAATGCTGCAATCACTAGGTTGTAACTTCAGGTTGAGCAGATATTCCCATGGTTTTTCTATAGTTGCATATGTGACAACCCCTCTGTTTCTATTCATAATATCATTCATAAATATAATACAATTTTTACAAATTGTATTATAGTTATTAGTGTCTTTTAGTTAAAAATCAAATCAAATGTTATTAGTCACAATGCGCAGAATACAACAGCTGTTTACAAAAAAAGCTTCTGCTGGTTCGTGGTGAGTAATCGCTGTTCTGATGTCCAGAAGTTATTTTGGGTCATAAGAGACGGAGGATGAAACTGAAATTGTAACCAGCTTTGTACGGCTTGTTTAAGAAAGGGCGATACTTTAAAAACTACTTAGGGAGTGGTGGGGCGCTAGCGACACTACCCGGTGAAATGCAAGGCGCCAAATCCAAAAGTTGAATTATTAAACATTCATCAATATACATCAAAGTCAAAGTCACCATTATTAGTCAGTTGTACAACCGAATGCCTTCAACCGAAATGTGTCTTCCGCATTTAACCCAACCCCTCTGAATCAGAGAGGTGCGGGGGGCTGCCTTAATCGACATCCACGTCTTCGCGCCCGGGAACAGTGGGTTAACTGCCTTGTTCAGGGGCAGAACGACAGATTTTTTCCTTGTCAGCTCGGGGATTCGAACTTGCAACCCTCCGGTTACAAGTCCAACACTCTAACCACTAGGCTACCTGCCGCCCTCCATAGTGCATAGTGCATAGTGCATAGTCATCAAAAGCTGTGTGAACCGTGATGGTTTATGAATTTATGCTAATGGTAAAATATTGGAGGTGCTACCCTCAAACAATAAAATGTAGTGCTTTCGCCCTAAAGCCTTTTTTAAAATCTGACAACGCAGTGATATTGCCAAGAAGCAGAGCTTTTGATGGCTATGCAACACTTGTATAAGGATGTTAAATATTACGAATTTGTATTTTGAATTTGCCGCGTTATGTTTGCTCTGAAAACGATCCCGCTAGCGGGATCCGTGCGCAAAGAGGTTAACACTCTTAGAAACTTCAGTGTTTCCTATCCAATAGTACTAATTATGTGCATATCCTATTTTCTGGGCCTGAGTGGGAGACATTTTACTTTGGGCACACCAGACTCTCCAAAACCGTCACCTCGGGAGCCGCTCCCTAAGAAGTTAAACAAAATGTTATTTTCAATTAGTCGGAGATGAGAAGTTGTAATCTGTATAAAGGCAACAAAATAATAATGTTGAACAAAGAATGAGCCTTTCTTACTCATCTACTGGAGAACCATTTTACATTTAAGTATAACTTCTGTATGAGTGAAGCTTTTAGTGAGAGGTTTAAAGCTTTAATATTTCATCATTTTAGCCCCCCAAACTCATATTCATTATATCAATAGGCACGTATAGTTTTGTCTGGCTTAGCATTCCAAGTAAAGTGACATATTTTTTGCTCATGATTTAAAAAACGAGTTGTCTGGAGTAGGCAGTGCCGTTAGTCAGTCAGTCAACTGTGAAAGGACCAAAGAGTTGATCAATGTGATTAACCATCCACCCATTTTATTGTTAAACTACAAGGTAGTGTAAACAGTGTATTTTAATGATCCAATACGTAATATGGTACACTTGTCATGATTAGGTTTTAGTTCAGAGAGGCCAGAAAAGTGATGCAGATCTTCAGACTGTGTGCAGGGATCCAGATTGCAGACTTCAGAAAACGCTTGAGTCATCGGCATACATTGGCCCTTTTTGCTCCATCCCCTGGATTTAACCCCTTGATGTTCTGCTTGGCTCTCGTTTGAATAGCTAGCGTTTCAATGGCCATAACGAATAGATATGGAGACAACGGACAGCCTTGTTTTAATAGTTAGCGTTTCAATGGCCATAACGAATAGATATGGAGACAATGGACAGCCTTGTTTTAATAGTTAGTGTTTCAATGGCCATAACGAATAGATATGGAGACAACGTACAGCCTTGTTTTAATAGTTAGTGTTTCAATGGCCATAACGAATAGATATGGAGACAATGGACAGCCTTGTTTTAATCTTCTTAAAAGTTCAATACTTTCTGAGAAGTAACCATTATTTACTATTTTATATCGGGGGTTGCTGTACATAACCCATTGTATAAGAGATTCACTGAAATTAATGTAATCCAGGCATTTGTAAATAAATTCTAGTCGTACGTTATCAAACACCTTCTCACAATCTGCTACGAAGACAAGGCCGTGTGTCTTTGATGTTTAATAATATTCAATTGTTTCAAGTAATTGTCTTATAGTATCTCCATGTAAAAAAAAAAAAAAACCTGTCTGATCAGGATGAACAATAATATCTGGTGAAACCTTTTTTTCATTCTATGTGCAATGCATTTCACCAGGATTTTCACATCACAGTGTTGAAGTTGTGATGTTTTTTTTAAAAGGACTATATCTTTATACTTACTACCTGGATCCTGTTTTAGTGGTAATGAAATCAGACCTCCTTGTTGACTACCTGAACGTCTACCATTTTTATAGGAGTAATTAAAACATGCTAATGATGGATCTTTGATTACGTCAAAGGTCTGATATACCTGGTATACCTTCAAGCGCTGGTGTTTTTGCAGACTGAAAAGATTTTATTGCCTCAAAGTTACTCTTTTGTAAGTTGGCCTTCACACAGGTCTTCCTGTAAATGTGTTAATTTCACATTATTATTATTTGGAAAGAAATCCTTACTGTTAACATAATTCAGTGGAAATGGAGGAGACAAAACATATGCTTAAAATATTTTGCTTCTTCTTTCAAAATATAGTTTGAATCATGGATGACTTCATTTGTAACGCATTTCTCTCTTCTTTTTGGTAGCATTTCTATGTTGAAGATTCAATATTTCTTTTAGCATTTTTCCCCATTTTCCCATCCAAATTGCTTTATTTTTGTAACACTTGATTGTTCTTGAATAAGTTCCTCCATGTCTTATTGTTTTTCTTCTAAACTATGTTGTGCCTCCTATAGTAGTGTCCATTACCATCTACCTGCTCTGTCACTTCCTCTATTTCCTTTATAGGTCTCATCTCTTTTGACCTAAACTGCTTTTGTTTTAATGATGAGTATTGAGGATCAGTCCCATACAGTAAAGGGTATTGTATCGACTGGCCTCAGTCCATTTCAGCGTCCCATACAGTAAAGGGTATTGTATTGAATGGCCTCAGTCCATTTCAGCGTCCCATACAGTAAAGGGTATTGTATTGAATGGCCTCAGTCCATTTCAGCGTCCCATACAGTAAAGGGTATTGTATTGAATGGCCTCAGTCCATTTCAGCGTCCCATACAGTAAAGGGTATTGTATTGACTGGCCTCAGTCCATTTCAGCGTCCCATACAGTAAAGGGTATTGTATTGAATGGCCTCAGTCCATTTCAGCGTCCCATACAGTAAAGGGTATTGTATTGAATGGCCTCAGTCCATTTCAGCCCCCATACAGTAAAGGGTATTGTATTGAATGGCCTCAGTCCATTTCAGCGTCCCATACAGTAAAGGGTATTGTATTGAATGGCCTCAGTCCATTTCAGCGTCCCATACAGTAAAGGGTATTGTATTGAATGGCCTCAGTCCATTTCAGCGTCCCATACAGTAAAGGGATCTGCTGTACCTATCAAGTAATTAACTGTCTCCTCTCTCTGTCTCTGTCTGGAAGTGGGCGTAATGGGGACCCATTCCCTATGCCAAGTCATTAACTGTCTCCTGTCTCTGTCTCTCTAGTGTGTCCTGATAAGTGTCATGCGTGTACGAGGGATGGTGAGTGTTGCCATGGCCAGTGTCTGGGTAGCTGTACTGTACCTGGCACGGATACGTCCTGCGCTGCCTGTCTCCACTACTACCACGAGGGCCGCTGCGTTCCAGACTGTCCCCCCGACACCTACAGGTTTGAAGGCTGGCGCTGCGTCACCCTGGACTTCTGCTCCCGCCTCCACCTGTACGACTACGACCGCTTCGTCATTCACAGAAGAGAGTGCATGTCCGACTGTCCTTCTGGATTCACACGCAACAAGAGCAAGAGGTGGGTGGGTTTGTCTTCTTCCAGCTGTCCAGCTGATGGAGACAGAGGCTCTTCTATAGCTATGCCTTTCTCTAATACTTGTCATTCAGACCTGTCGGATCAACAGTAGTCTGAGTCCTTAGACGATACAGGTGTTGGGTTGTGCTGCCAATCAAATCAAAATGTTATCTGCCACATGCGCCTAGTACAACAGGTGTAGACATTACAGTTAAATGCTTACTTACAAGCCCATCAAATAATGCAGTTTTAAGAAAAATAAGTGTAAAGGTATTTACTAAAATCTGAAATAAAAAATAAATGAAAAATAACAAATAATTAAAAAGCAACAATAAAATAACAGTAGCGAGGACTTATTCAGTTTAGGTAATTGAGGTAATATGTACATGTAGGTAGAGTTAAAGTGACTATGCATAGATAATAACAGAGTAGCAGCAGCATAGAAGGGGGGGGGGGCAATGCAAATAGTCTGGGTAGCCATTTGATTAGATGTTCAGGAGTCTTATGGCTTGGGGGTAGAAGCTGTTTAGAAGCCTCTTGGACCTAGACTTGGCGCTCCGGTACCGCTTGCCGTGCGGTAGCAGATAGTGCCCTCTTCATGACTCTCTTGGTGTGTTTGGACCATGATAGTTTGTTGGTAATGTGGACAATGTGATGTGGCCGGCCCGTCCAGAAGTCCAGGACCCAGTTGCATAGGGCGGGGTCGAGACCTAGGGACTCAAGCTTAATGACTAGTTTGGAGGGTACTATGGTGTTAAATGCTGAGCTGTAGTCGATGAACAGCATTCTTACGTAGGTATTCCTCTTGTCCAGATGGGTTAGGGCAGTGTGCAGTGTGATTGCAATTGCGTCGTCTGTGGACCTATTGGGACGGTAAGCAAATTGGAGTGGGTCCAGGGTGTCAGGCAGGATGGAGGTGATATGATCCTTGACTAATCTCTCAAAGCACTTCATGATGACGGAAGTGAGTGCTACGGGGCGATAGTCATTTAGCTCAGTTACCTTAGCTTTCTTGGGAACAGGAACAATGGTGGCCCTCTTGAAGCATGTGGGAACAGCAGACTGGGATAAGGATTGATTAAATATGTCCGTAAACACACCAGCCAGCTGTTCTGCGCATGCTCTGAGGACACGGCCAGGGATGCCATCTGGGCCGGCAGCCTTGCGAGGGTTAACACGTTTAAATATTTTCCTCACGTTGGCTGCGGTGAAGGTGAGCCCGCAGGTTTTGGTAGCGGGCCGTGTCGGTGGCACTGTATTGTCCTCAAAGCGAGCAAAGAAGTTGTTTAGTTTGTCTGGGAACAAGACAGTGGTCTGCGACAGGGCTGGTTTTCTTTTTGTAGTCCGTGATTGACTGTAGACCCTGCCACATACCTCTTGTGTCTGAGCCGTTGAATTGTGACTCTACTTTGTCTCTATATTGACGCTTAGCTTGTTTGATTGCCTTGCGGAGGGAATAGCTACACTGTTTTTATTCAGTCATGTTTCCGGTAGCCTTAGCCTGGTTAAAAGCAGTGGTTCGCGCTTTCAGTTTTGCGCGAATGCTGCCATCAATCCACGGTTTCTGGTTGGGGAAGGTTTTAATAGTTGCTATGGGTACAACATCACCGATGCACTTGCTAATAAACTCGCTCACCGAATCAGCGTATACATCAATGTTGTTGTCAGATGCTATCCGGAACATATCCCAGTCCACGTGCTCGAAGCAATCTTGAAGCGTGGAATCAGATTGGTCGGACCAGCGTTGAACAGACCTGAGCATGGGCGTTTCCTGTTTTAGTTTCTGTCTATAGGCTGGAAGCAACCAAATGGAGTCATGGTCAGACTTGCCAAAAAGAGGGCAGAGAATGGCCTTGTATGCATCATGGAAGTTAGAATAACAATGATCCAGGATTTTCCCGGCCCGGGTCGCACATTCGATATGCTGATAAAATTTAGGGAGCCTTGTTAAAATCCCCAGACACAATAAATGCAGCCTCAGGATATGTGGTTTCCAGTTTACATAGAGTCCAATGAACTACCAGGGTCTTGACCTGACTGCAGTTTGGCGTCGTAACCCACTTCAGTGGGAAAATGCTCACCTGGGCAGGCATAAGCAAATTGAATGCGCAGAGATACCATGACGAGATCCTGATCAACTCTATGAGAAGGAGACGTGTCGCGGTGCATGAGGCAATTCACACCAGATACTGACTGGTTTTCTGATCCACATGCCTACCTTAAACTGTTATCTTGGGCCAACAGATGCAGATCTGTATTCCCAGTCATGTTAAATCCATAGATTAGGGCCTAATGAATTCATTTACATTGACTGGTTTCCTTATGAACTGTAACTCTGTAAAATCGTTGGAATTGTTGCATGTTGCGTTTATTTTTGTATAATATTAACTACCTTGGTATGTTTTGTGTCTGATGTTTCTTCTCCAGTATGTTCTGCAGTGCGTGTGACGGGCTATGTGATAAGATCTGTGAAGAGAAGGTCATTGACTCCGTGGACTCGGCCCAGTCTCTGAAGGGATGTACCGTCATCAAGGGCAACCTACAAATCAACATCCGCAGAGGACGTAAGTACCTGTTATAGTAGGGTATATTATATATCACTACCTGTTATAGTAGGGTATATTATACAGCACTACCTGTTATAGTAGGGTATATTATACAGCACTACCTGTTATAGTAGGGTATATTATATATAGCACTACCTGTTATAGTAGGGTATATTATATATCACTACCTGTTATAGTAGGGTATATTATATATCACTACCTGTTATAGTAGGGTATATTATACAGCACTACCTGTTATAGTAGGGTATATTATATATCACTACCTGTTATAGTAGGGTATATTATACATCACTACCTGTTATAGTAGGGTATATTATATAGCACTACCTGTTATAGTAGGGTATATTATATAGCACTACCTGTTATAGTAGGGTATATTATATATCCCTATCTGTTATAGTAGGGTATATTATATATCACTACCTGTTATAGTAGGGTATATTATATATCACTACCTGTTATAGTAGGGTATATTATACATCACTACCTGTTATAGTAGGGTATATTATATATAGCACTACCTGTTATAGTAGGGTATATTATATAGCACTACCTGTTATAGTAGGGTATATTATATATCCCTATCTGTTATAGTAGGGTATATTATATATCACCACCTGTTATAGTAGGGTATATTATATAGCACTACCTGTTATAGTAGGGTATATTATATAGCACTACCTGTTATAGTAGGGTATATTATATAGCACTACCTGTTATAGTAGGGTATATTATATAGCACTACCTGGTATAGTAGGGTATATTATATAGCACGACCTGTTATAGTAGGGTATATTATATATCCCTATCTGTTATAGTAGGGTATATTATATATCACCACCTGTTATAGTAGGGTATATTATATAGCACTACCTGTTATAGTAGGGTATATTATATAGCACTACCTGTTATAGTAGGGTATATTATATAGCACTACCTGTTATAGTAGGGTATATTATACAGCACTACCTGTTATAGTAGGGTATATTATACAGCACTACCTGTTATAGTAGGGTATATTATATATCACCACCTGTTATAGTAGGGTATATTATATAGCACTACCTGTTATAGTAGGGTATATTATATAGCACTACCTGTTATAGTAGGGTATATTATATAGCACTACCTGGTATAGTAGGGTATATTATATAGCACTACCTGTTATAGTAGGGTATATTATACATCCCTACCTGTTATAGTAGGGTATATTATACATCCCTACCTGTTAGAGTAGGGTATATTATATAGCACTACCTGTTAGAGTAGGGTATATTATATTATATATCACTACCTGTTATAGTAGGGTATATTATATATCACTACCTGTTATAGTAGGGTATATTATATTATATATCACTACCTGTTATAGTAGGGTATATTATACATCACTACCTGTTATAGTAGGGTATATTATATAGCACTACCTGTTATAGTAGGGTATATTATATAGCACCACCTGTTATAGTAGGGTATATTATACATCACTACCTGTTATAGTAGGGTATATTATACATCACTACCTGTTATAGTAGGGTATATTATACATCACTACCTGTTATAGTAGGGTATATTATATATCACTACCTGTTATAGTAGGGTATATTATATATCACTACCTGTTATAGTAGGGTATATTATATTATATATCACTACCTGTTATAGTAGGGTATATTATATTATATAGCACGACCTGTTATAGTAGGGTATATTATATATCCCTACCTGTTATAGTAGGGTATATTATATAGCACTACCTGTTATAGTAGGGTATATTATATAGCACTACCTGTTATAGTAGGGTATATTATATAGCACTACCTGTTACAGTAGGGTATATTATATAGCACTACCTGTTACAGTAGGGTATATTATATAGCACTACCTGTTATAGTAGGGTATATTATATAGCACTACCTGTTATAGTAGGGTATATTATATAGCACTACCTGTTATAGTAGGGTATATTATATAGCACTACCTGTTATAGTAGGGTATATTATATAGCACTACCTGTTATAGTAGGGTATATTATATAGCACTACCTGTTATAGTAGGGTATATTATATAGCACTACCTGTTATAGTAGGGTATATTATATTATATAGCACTACCTGTTATAGTAGGGTATATTATATTATATAGCACTACCTGTTAGAGTAGGGTATATTATACA
Source organism: Brachymystax lenok tsinlingensis (assembly GCA_030435695.1). Lineage (NCBI taxonomy): Eukaryota > Metazoa > Chordata > Actinopteri > Salmoniformes > Salmonidae > Brachymystax > Brachymystax lenok. Next base: position 594,496 of record CM059819.1, on the reverse strand, counting down.
GCACTACCTGTTAGAGTAGGGTATATTATATATCACTACCTGTTATAGTAGGGTATATTATATAGCACTACCTGTTATAGTAGGATATATTATATAGCACTTCCTGTTAGAGTAGGGTATATTATATAGCACTACCTGTTATAGTAGGGTATATTATATAGCACTACCTGTTATAGTAGGGTATATTATATAGCACTACCTGTTATAGTAGGGTATATTATATAGCACTACCTGTTAGAGTAGGGTATATTATACATCACTACCTGTTATAGTAGGGTATATTATATATAGCACTACCTGTTATAGTAGGGTATATTATATAGCACTACCTGTTATAGTAGGGTATATTATATAGCACTACCTGTTATAGTAGGGTATATTATATAGCACTACCTGTTATAGTAGGGTATATTATATATAGCACTACCTGTTATAGTAGGGTATATTATATAGCACTACCTGTTATAGTAGGGTATATTATATAGCACTACCTGTTATAGTAGGGTATATTATATATCCCTACCTGTTATAGTAGGGTATATTATATATCCCTACCTGTTATAGTAGGGTATATTATATATAGCACTACCTGTTATAGTAGGATATATTATATAGCACTACCTGTTATAGTAGGGTATATTATACATCACTACCTGTTAGAGTAGGGTATTTTATACATCACTACCTGTTAGAGTAGGGTATATTATATAGCACGACCTGTTAGAGTAGGGTATATTATATAGCACTACCTGTTATAGTAGGGTATATTATATATAGCACTACCTGTTATAGTAGGGTATATTATACAGCACTACCTGTTATAGTAGGGTATATTATATATCACTACCTGTTATAGTAGGGTATATTATACATCACTACCTGTTATAGTAGGGTATATTATATATCACTACCTGTTATAGTAGGGTATATTATATATCACTACCTGTTAGAGTAGGGTATATTATACATCACTACCTGTTATAGTAGGGTATATTATATAGCACGACCTGTTAGAGTAGGGTATATTATATATCACTACCTGTTATAGTAGGGTATATTATATAGCACTACCTGTTATAGTAGGGTATATTATATAGCACTACCTGTTATAGTAGGGTATATTATATATAGCACTACCTGTTATAGTAGGGTATATTATATATAGCACTACCTGTTATAGTAGGGTATATTATATATCACTACCTGTTATAGTAGGGTATATTATACATCACTACCTGTTATAGTAGGGTATATTATATATAGCACTACCTGTTATAGTAGGGTATATTATATATCACTACCTGTTATAGTAGGGTATATTATATAGCACTACCTGTTATAGTAGGGTATATTATATAGCACTACCTGTTATAGTAGGGTATATTATATATCACTACCTGTTATAGTAGGATATATTATATAGCACTACCTGTTATAGCAGGGTATATGCCAAAGTCAAAGTCAAATGCCTTATTAGTCAGTGAAATGTGTCTTCCGTGATTTAACCCAACCCCTCTGAATCAGAGAGGTGCGGGGCTGCCTTAATCGACTTCCACGTCTTGGCGCCCGGGAACAGTGGGTTAACTGCCTTGTTCAGGGGCAGAACGACAGATTTTTCCCTTGTCAGCTCGGGATTCGAACTTGCAACCCTCCGGTTACAAGTCCAACGCTCTAACCACTAGGCTACCTGCCGCCCCACTAGGCTACCTGCCGCCCCTGCCACTACCTGTTATAGCAGGGTATATTATACTTTCCTTACTCTAGAGAACAGTGACAGGCAACGATCCTAACCTATCTCCTGTCTTCTCTCCTCTAGAGAACATAGTGTCTGAGCTGGAGAGTTTCATGGGATTGATCCAGACAGTGACTGGCTATGTGAGAATCAGACACTCTCAGACGCTGGGCTCCCTGTCCTTCCTCAAGAGCCTCCGCTACATCAATGGAGAGGATCTGATGGAGGAGTATGTTACCACACACAGTTGTATTTATTATGGATCTCCATTAGTTCCTGCCAAGGCAGCAGCTACTCTTTCTGGGGTTTATTATGGATCCCCATTAGTTCCTGCCAAGGCAGCAGCTACTCTTCCTGGGGTTTATTATGGATCCCCATTAGTTCCTGCCAAGGCAGTAGCTACACTTCCTGGGGTCCAGCAAAATTAAGGCAGTTTTATACAATTTTATAAACATTACAATACATTCCCAGACCACTACCACATATCTACAGTACTAAATTCCATGTGTACGTGTGTGTGTATAGTGCGTATGCTATCGTGTGTGTGGAAAAAGGCTTTACGGTGAAAGCAGAACATTTGATTGTCTGAGGACAGCGCCCCGCACACATATTCAATTAGCCTAATAACATAACCAGCAGAGGTGTCACAAAACTCAAAAATAGGGTAAAATAAATCGCTTACCTTTGAAGATCTTCATCTGATGGCATACCCAAGCGTCCCGGTTACACAATAAAATGTCCTTTTGTTCGATAAAGTCCCTCTTTATATCCATAAAGCTCCATTTGGTTGGCACGTTTTGTTCAGTAATCCACCTGCCCAAAGGCTTTCATCCATGCAGAAAAACAATATCCCAAAAGTACCGGTCAAGTTCGACGAAACAAGTCCAACAGCATTTCTAATCAATACTCAGATACCCTAAACTAAATATAATTGATAATCTTTCAGACGGAATATAGCCTGTTGAATAGAAGAGAAAGAGAGCTGAGAGCGCGCTACCTTTTACGCGCCATAACAGGACACTAGACGTGACCTCAAGAAGAACTTCTCTAATCCCTTGGTTTTTCAAGATGAAAGCTTGAAACCTTTTTCTGAAGACTGTTGACATCTAGTGGAAGCCATATGAACTGCAATCTGGGAGCTATTCCCCTATGTAACCAATAGGCCTTCAACTGAAAACTGGTCACCTCAAAGCTCCCCTCTCCTCTACATTCTGTCAGCGTTGTAAAGGAGGATCAGGGCCAGCTCCCCTCTCCTCTACGTTCTGTCAGCGTTGTAAAGGAGGATCAGGACCAGCTCCCCTCTCCTCTACATTCTGTCAGCGTTGTAAAGGAGGATCAGGACCAGCTCCCCTCTCCTCTACATTCTGTCAGCGTTGTAAAGGAGGATCAGGACCAACTCCCCTCTCCTCTACATTCTGTCAGCGTTGTAAAGGAGGATCAGGGCCAGCTCCCCTCTCCTCTACATTCTGTCAGCGTTGTAAAGGAGGATCAGGGCCAGCTCCCCTCTCCTCCACGTTCTGTCAGCGTTGTAAAGGAGGATCAGGACCAGCTCCCCTCTCCTCTACATTCTGTCAGCGTTGTAAAGGAGGATCAGGGCCAGCTCCCCTCTCCTCCACGTTCTGTCAGCGTTGTAAAGGAGGATCAGGACCAACTCCCCTCTCCTCTACGTTCTGTCAGCGTTGTAAAGGAGGATCAGGACCAGCTCCCCTCTCCTCTACATTCTGTCAGCGTTGTAAAGGAGGATCAGGGCCAGCTCCCCTCTCCTCTACATTCTGTCAGCGTTGTAAAGGAGGATCAGGGCCAGCTCCCCTCTCCTCTACATTCTGTCAGCGTTGTAAAGGAGGATCAGGGCCAGCTCCCCTCTCCTCTACGTTCTGTCAGCGTTGTAAAGGAGGATCAGGGCCAGCTCCCCTCTCCTCTACATTCTGTCAGCGTTGTAAAGGAGGATCAGGACCAGCTCCCCTCTCCTCTACATTCTGTCAGCGTTGTAAAGGAGGATCAGGACCAGCTCCCCTCTCCTCTACATTCTGTCAGCGTTGTAAAGGAGGATCAGGACCAGCTCCCCTCTCCTCTACGTTCTGTCAGCGTTGTAAAGGAGGATCAGGACCAGCTCCCCTCTCCTCTACATTCTGTCAGCGTTGTAAAGGAGTATCAGGGCCAGCTCCCCTCTCCTCTACGTTCTGTCAGCGTTGTAAAGGAGGATCAGGACCAGCTCCCCTCTCCTCTACATTCTGTCAGCGTTGTAAAGGAGGACCAGCTCCCCTCTCCTCTACATTCTGTCAGCGTTGTAAAGGAGGATCAGGGCCAGCTCCCCTCTCCTCTACATTCTGTCAGCGTTGTAAAGGAGGACCAGCTCCCCTCTCCTCTACATTCTGTCAGCGTTGTAAAGGAGGATCAGGGCCAGCTCCCCTCTCCTCTACATTCTGTCAGCGTTGTAAAGGAGGATCAGGGCCAGCTCCCCTCTCCTCTACGTTCTGTCAGCGTTGTAAAGGAGGATCAGGACCAACTCCCCTCTCCTCTACGTTCTGTCAGCGTTGTAAAGGAGGATCAGGGCCAGCTCCCCTCTCCTCTACGTTCTGTCAGCGTTGTAAAGGAGGATCAGGACCAGCTCCCCTCTCCTCTACATTCTGTCAGCGTTGTAAAGGAGGATCAGGACCAGCTCCCCTCTCCTCTACGTTCTGTCAGCGTTGTAAAGGAGGATCAGGACCAGCTCCCTCTCCTCTACGTTCTGTCAGCGTTGTAAAGGAGGATCAGGACCAGCTCCCCTCTCCTCTACGTTCTGTCAGCGTTGTAAAGGAGGATCAGGACCAGCTCCCCTCTCCTCTACGTTCTGTCAGCGTTGTAAAGGAGGATCAGGACCAGCTCCCCTCTCCTCTACGTTCTGTCAGCGTTGTAAAGGAGGATCAGGACCAGCTCCCCTCTCCTCTACATTCTGTCAGCGTTGTAAAGGAGGATCAGGACCAGCTCCCTCTCCTCTACATTCTGTCAGCGTTGTAAAGGAGGATCAGGACCAGCTCCCTCTCCTCTACATTCTGTCAGCGTTGTAAAGGAGGATCAGGACCAGCTCCCTCTCCTCTACATTCTGTCAGCGTTGTAAAGGAGGATCAGGACCAGCTCCCTCTCCTCTACATTCTGTCAGCGTTGTAAAGGAGGATCAGGACCAGCTCCCCTCTCCTCTACATTCTGTCAGCGTTGTAAAGGAGGATCAGGACCAGCTCCCCTCTCCTCTACATTCTGTCAGCGTTGTAAAGGAGGATCAGGACCAGCTCCCCTCTCCTCTACTTTCTGTCAGCGTTGTAAAGGAGGACCAGCTCCCCTCTCCTCTACATTCTGTCAGCGTTGTAAAGGAGGATCAGGACCAGCTCCCTCTCCTCTACATTCTGTCAGCGTTGTAAAGGAGGATCAGGACCAGCTCCCCTCTCCTCTACATTCTGTCAGCGTTGTAAAGGAGGATCAGGACCAGCTCCCTCTCCTCTACATTCTGTCAGCGTTGTAAAGGAGGATCAGGACCAGCTCCTCTCTCCTCTACATTCTGTCAGCGTTGTAAAGGAGGATCAGGACCAGCTCCTCTCCTCTACATTCTGTCAGCGTTGTAAAGGAGGATCAGGACCAGCTCCCCTCTCCTCTACATTCTGTCAGCGTTGTAAAGGAGGATCAGGACCAGCTCCCTCTCCTCTACATTCTGTCAGCGTTGTAAGGAGGATCAGGACCAGCTCCCCTCTCCTCTACATTCTGTCAGCGTTGTAAGGAGGATCAGGACCAGCTCCCCTCTCCTCTACATTCTGTCAGCGTTGTAAAGGAGGATCAGGACCAGCTCCCCTCTCCTCTACATTCTGTCAGCGTTGTAAAGGAGGATCAGGACCAGCTCCCCTCTCCTCTACATTCTGTCAGCGTTGTAAAGGAGGATCAGGACCAGCTCCCCTCTCCTCTACATTCTGTCAGCGTTGTAAAGGAGGATCAGGACCAGCTCCCCTCTCCTCTACATTCTGTCAGCGTTGTAAAGGAGGATCAGGACCAGCTCCCCTCTCCTCTACATTCTGTCAGCGTTGTAAGGAGGATCAGGACCAGCTCCTCTCCTCTACATTCTGTCAGCGTTGTAAAGGAGGATCAGGACCAGCTCCCCTCTCCTCTACATTCTGTCAGCGTTGTAAAGGAGGATCAGGACCAGCTCCCCTCTCCTCTACATTCTGTCAGCGTTGTAAAGGAGGATCAGGACCAGCTCCCTCTCCTCTACATTCTGTCAGCGTTGTAAAGGGAGATCAGGACCAGCTCCCTCTCCTCTACATTCTGTCAGCGTTGTAAAGGAGGATCAGGACCAGCTCCCCTCTCCTCTACATTCTGTCAGCGTTGTAAAGGAGGATCAGGACCAGCTCCCCTCTCCTCTACATTCTGTCAGCGTTGTAAAGGAGGATCAGGACCAGCTCCCCTCTCCTCTACATTCTGTCAGCGTTGTAAAGGAGGATCAGGACCAGCTCCTCTCCTCTACATTCTGTCAGCGTTGTAAAGGAGGATCAGGACCAGCTCCCCTCTCCTCTACGTTCTGTCAGCGTTGTAAAGGAGGATCAGGACCAGCTCCCCTCTCCTCTACATTCTGTCAGCGTTGTAAAGGAGGATCAGGACCAGCTCCCCTCTCCTCTACATTCTGTCAGCGTTGTAAAGGAGGACCAGGACCAGCTCCCCTCTCCTCTACATTCTGTCATATTATCTGCTTGGTTCTTTTGCCTTTTCACCTTTAATTGGTTTTGAGTTGAGGAATTTCCTCATCCACTCTCTCTCGCTCTCCCTCGCTGTTGCGTTGAGCGTTGCCATGGTAATCACGGTGTTTGTAGGGGAATGCTAGGAGAGGATCCTCTGCGTAGGTTGTCCTTGACAACGAGCCCTGGACCTTGGCTCAACTCTCTAGTTGTAAAGGGAAGCGTTAGAGGACTCTGCCTTTCAGTCCACAGTCCATATTACAACTGTCTCTATATGGCTATTCTATCACAATATAGTGAAACCGTATTCCCTTTCTCCGACATAGAGAACACTGTCCTCTGCTGTTGTCTGAGTGTGTTTCATTAACAATGTCTCAATCATACCACCCAGCATCCCACTGCTGACTGGCTTCTGAAGCTAAGCAGGGTTGGTCCTGGTCAGTCCCTGGATGGGAGACCAGATGCTGCTGGAAGGCCAGTGGGAGGCACCGTTTCCTCTGGTCTAATAATATATCCCAATGCCCCAGGGCAGTGTTTGGGGACATTGCCCCGTGTAGGGTGCTGTCTTTCAGATGGGATGTTAAACGGGTGTCCTGACTCTCTGAGGTCACTAAAGATCCCATGGCACTTATTGTAAGAGTAGGGGTGTTAACCCCGGTGTCCTGGCTAAATTCCCAAGCTGTCCCTCATACCATCATGGTCACCTAATCATCCCCAGCTTCCAATTGGCTCATTCCCCCTCCTCTCCCCTGTAACTATTCCCCAGGTCGTTGCTTTAAATGAGAACGTGTTCTCAGACAACTTGTTAAATAAATACGTTGTTGCTGTCATAATATTGCCTCTGATTCCACTGTAAAGCAGCAACGTGTTTGGTGGTGGTTTGGATGAGATGAGCCAGGGCAGGCCTAGACAGTATGGCTATTTCTGCTCCTTCATTGCTCTCGCTAATGGGCCACCTCAACCTCACTGAGCGAACGGAAGGTTTTCAAAAACGACATCCGAGGTTACGAGAGGGCCTTGGCCTAACCCCCACCTCTCCTCACCCCACTTCCCCTCGGCCTTGTCTCTCCCTGATTAGAAAGTTATCTGCTCAAGATTTGTCCAAGGCTCACTGCATTCCTGCCATTCCTGAGTCCTCAGGAACTAAAGTGTTTAAAGTTCTATAGTTGTATAGTTCTACTGCCTCTCTCCTTTCATTGTCTCTGTCTTCTCTCCCCGTTGGGTTAAATCTGTCCATCTCCTCTGGTGCTGGTCTGGACAGGCAGGATGCAGTAATATTATAATAATCATCTATTCATAAAGGGTGAAAGCAGACTGCAGGGTTAGTGTGGTGGAGACCACCTGAACGTTACTGCAGGGTTAGTGTGGTGGAGACCACCTGAACGTTACTGCAGGGTTAGTGTGGTGGAGACCACCTGAACGTTACTGCAGGGTTAGTGTGGTGGAGACCACCTGAGCGTTACTGCAGGGTTAGTGTGGTGGAGACCACCTGAACGTTACTGCAGGGTTAGTGTGGTGGAGACCACCTGAACGTTACTGCAGGGTTAGTGTGGTGGAGACCACCTGAACGTTACTGCAGGGTTAGTGTGGTGGAGACCACCTGAACGTTACTGCAGGGTTAGTGTGGTGGAGACCACCTGAACGTTACTGCAGGGTTAGTGTGGTGGAGACCACCTGAACGTTACTGCAGGGTTAGTGTGGTGGAGACCACCTGAACGTTACTGCAGGGTTAGTGTGGTGGAGACCACCTGAGCGTTACTGCAGGGTTAGTGTGGTGGAGACCACCTGAACGTTACTGCAGGGTTAGTGTGGTGGAGACCACCTGAGCGTTACTGCAGGGTTAGTGTGGTGGAGACCACCTGAACGTTACTGCAGGGTTAGTGTGGTGGAGACCACCTGAACGTTACTGCAGGGTTAGTGTGGTGGAGACCACCTGAGCGTTACTGCAGGGTTAGTGTGGTGGAGACCACCTGAACGTTACTGCAGGGTTAGTGTGGTGGAGACCACCTGAACGTTACTGCAGGGTTAGTGTGGTGGAGACCACCTGAGCGTTACTGCAGGGTTAGTGTGGTGGAGACCACCTGAGCGTTACTGCAGGGTTAGTGTGGTGGAGACCACCTGAGCGTTACTGCAGGGTTAGTGTGGTGGAGACCACCTGAGCGTTACTGCAGGGTTAGTGTGGTGGAGACCACCTGAGCGTTACTGCAGGGTTAGTGTGGTGGAGACCACCTGAACGTTACTGCAGGGTTAGTGTGGTGGAGACCACCTGAACGTTACTGCAGGGTTAGTGTGGTGGAGACCACCTGAACGTTACTGCAGGGTTAGTGTGGTGGAGACCACCTGAACGTTACTGCAGGGTTAGTGTGGTGGAGACCACCTGAACGCGTTACTGCAGGGTTAGTGTGGTGGAGACCACCTGAACGTTACTGCAGGGTTAGTGTGGTGGAGACCACCTGAACGTTACTGCAGGGTTAGTGTGGTGGAGACCACCTGAACGTTACTGCAGGGTTAGTGTGGTGGAGACCACCTGAACGTTACTGCAGGGTTAGTGTGGTGGAGACCACCTGAACGTTACTGCAGGGTTAGTGTGGTGGAGACCACCTGAACGTTACTGCAGGGTTAGTGTGGTGGAGACCACCTGAACGTTACTGCAGGGTTAGTGTGGTGGAGACCACCTGAACGTTACTGCAGGGTTAGTGTGGTGGAGACCACCTGAACGTTACTGCAGGGTTAGTGTGGTGGAGACCACCTGAACGTTACTGCAGGGTTAGTGTGGTGGAGACCACCTGAACGTTACTGCAGGGTTAGTGTGGTGGAGACCACCTGAACGTTACTGCAGGGTTAGTGTGGTGGAGACCACCTGAACGTTACTGCAGGGTTAGTGTGGTGGAGACCACCTGAACGTTACTGCAGGGTTAGTGTGGTGGAGACCACCTGAACGTTACTGCAGGGTTAGTGTGGTGGAGACCACCTGAACGTTACTGCAGGGTTAGTGTGGTGGAGACCACCTGAACGTTACTGCAGGGTTAGTGTGGTGGAGACCACCTGAACGTTACTGCAGGGTTAGTGTGGTGGAGACCACCTGAACGTTACTGCAGGGTTAGTGTGGTGGAGACACAACCTAATCAGTACATGTTAAAGATTGAGAGGATATTTCTGTTATACTGTTGGTGACTCCCTGTTCTTTCCTCCCCACCTCTCTCCTCTCTACCTCCCCACCTCTCCTCTCTCTCCTCTCTACCTCCCCATCTCTCCTCTCTCCTCTCTACCTCCCCACCTCTCTCCTCTCTCCTCTCTTTCCTCCCCACCTCTCTCCTCTCTCCTCTCTACCTCCCCATCTCTCTCCTCTCTCTCCTCTCTACCTCCCCATCTCTCTCCTCTCTCTCCTCTCTACCTCCCCATCTCTCCTCTCTCCTCTCTACCTCCCCATCTCTCCTCTCTCCTCTCTACCTCCCCATCTCTCCTCTCTCTCCTCTCTACCTCCCCATCTCTCCTCTCTCTCCTCTCTACCTCCCCATCTCTCTCCTCTCTCCCTCTACCCCTCTCCACCTCTCTCTACATCTCTCCTCTGTACCCCCTCATCCCCCCTATCCCCTCAGCATGTATGCGTTCCATGCAGTAGACAATCAGCACCTCCAGTTCCTGTGGGATTGGACCCAGCACAACCTGACCATCCGGGCCGGGAAACTGTTCTTCCGATCCAACCCTAAACTCTGCATGTCGGAGATCCGGAAGATGTGGCAGAGGACGGGCATCACGGAGAAGTTTAAAGAGGACGACTTCAGGAACAACGGAGACCGAGTTAGCTGTACGATATTTTATATTATATTATATTATATATATAGTTCTTGAAATGTTCCGTATTGACTGACCTTCGTGTCTTAAAGTAATGATGGACTGTTGTTTCTCTTTGCTTATTTGAGCTGTTCTTGACATAATATGGACTTGGTCTTTTACCAAGTAGGGCTGTCTTCTGTATTCCACCCCTACCTTGTCACAGCACAACCGATTGGCTCGAAGGAAATAAATTCCACCTTTTTAACTTTTAACAAGGCACACCTGTTAATTGAAATGCTTTCCAGGTGACTACATCATGAAGCTGGTTGAGAGAATGCCAAGAGTGTGCAAAGCTGTCAATTCAAAGGGTGGCTACTTTGAAGAATCAGTTTAACACTTTATTGGTTACTACATGATTCCATATGTGTTATTTCATAGTTTGATGACTTCACTATTATTCTACAATGTAGAAATAAAGAAAAACCCTGGAATGAGTAGGTGTGTCCAAACTTTTGACTGGTACTGTATATACTGCATGTTTCAGCCATGTACATTCATTGAAACAATAGCTGTGTTCTGCATGTGGGGCGGCAGGTAGACTAGTGGTTAGAGTGGAGGGGCGGCAGGTAGACTAGTGGTTAGAGTGTAGGGGAGGCAGGTAGCCTAGTGGTTAGAGTGTGGGGGCGGCAGGTAGACTAGTGGTTAGAGTGTAGGGGCGGCAGGTAGCCTAGTGGTTAGAGTGTGGGGGCGGCAGGTAGACTAGTGGTTAGAGTGTAGGGGCGGCAGGTAGCCTAGTGGTTAGAGTGTAGGGGAGGCAGGTAGACTAGTGGTTAGAGTGGAGGGGCGGCAGGTAGACTAGTGGTTAGAGTGTAGGGGAGGCAGGTAGACTAGTGGTTAGAGTGTAGGGGCGGCAGGTAGCCTAGTGGTTAGAGTGTAGGGGTGGCAGGTAGCCTAGTGGTTAGAGTGTAGGGGCGGCAGGTAGACTAGTGGTTAGAGTGTAGGGGCGGTAGGTAGCCTAGTGGTTAGAGTGTAGGGGCAGGTAGACTAGTGGTTAGAGTGTAGGGGCGGCAGGTAGCCTAGTGGTTAGAGTGTAGGGGCGGTAGGTAGCCTAGTGGTTAGAGTGTAGGGGTGGCAGGTAGCCTAGTGGTTAGAGTGTAGGGGCGGTGGGTAGCCTAGTGGTTAGAGTGTAGGCGGTGGGTAGCCTAGTGGTTAGAGTGTAGGGGCGGTAGGTAGCCTAGTGGTTAGAGTGTAGGGGGCGTGGGTAGCCTAGTGGTTAGAGTGTAGGGGGCAGGTAGACTAGTGGTTAGAGTGGAGGGGGCAGGTAGACTAGTGGTTAGAGTGGAGGGAGGCAGGTAGACTAGTGGTTAGAGTGGAGGGAGGCAGGTAGACTAGTGGTTAGAGTGTAGGGTGGCAGGTAGACTAGTGGTTAGAGGGCGTAGGGAGGCAGGTAGCCTAGTGGTTAGAGTGTAGGGCGGCAGGTAGCCTAGTGGTTAGAGTGTAGGGCGGCAGGTAGCCTAGTGGTTGGGCGTGTAGGCGGCAGGTAGCCTAGTGGTTAGAGCGTGGGGCGGCAGGTAGCCTAGTGGTTAGAGTGTAGGGGCGGCAGGTAGCCTAGTGGTTAGAGTGTAGGCGGCAGGTAGACTAGTGGTTAGAGCGTGAGGCGGCAGGTAGCCTAGTGGTTAGAGCGTGGGGCGGCAGGTAGCCTAGTGGTTAGAGGCGTGGGGAGGCAGGTAGACTAGTGGTTAGAGTGTAGGGGCGGCAGGTAGACTAGTGGTTAGAGTGTAGGGGGCAGGTAGACTAGTGGTTAGAGTGTAGGGGGCAGGTAGCCTAGTGGTTAGAGTGGAGGGGGCAGGTAGACTAGTGGTTAGAGTGGAGGGGGCAGGTAGCCTAGTGGTTAGAGTGGAGGGGGGCAGGTAGACTAGTGGTTAGAGTGGAGGGAGGCAGGTAGACTAGTGGTTAGAGTGGAGGGGGCAGGTAGACTAGTGGTTAGAGTGGAGGGGTGGCAGGTAGACTAGTGGTTAGAGTGTGAGGCGGCAGGTAGCCTAGTGGTTAGAGAGTAGGGCGGCAGGTAGCCTGGTGGTTAGAGTGTAGGGGGCAGGTAGCCTAGTGGTTAGAGTGTAGGGCGGCAGGTAGACTAGTGGTTAGAGTGGAGGGAGGCAGGTAGACTAGTGGTTAGAGTGGAGGGAGGCAGGTAGACTAGTGGTTAGAGTGTAGGGGGCAGGTAGACTAGTGGTTAGAGTGTAGGGGGCAGGTAGCCTAGTGGTTAGAGAGTAGGGGCGGCAGGTAGACTAGTGGTTAGCGTGTAGGGGAGGCAGGTAGCCTAGTGGTTAGAGTGTAGGGGGGGCAGGTAGACTAGTGGTTAGAGTGTAGGGGCGGCAGGTAGACTAGTGGTTAGAGTGTAGGGGCGGCAGGTAGACTAGTGGTTAGAGTGTAGGGGGCAGGTAGCCTAGTGGTTAGAGTGTAGGGGCGGCAGGTAGACTAGTGGTTAGAGTGTAGGGGGCAGGTAGACTAGTGGTTAGAGTGTAGGGGCGGCAGGTAGCCTAGTGGTTAGAGAGTAGGGGCGGCAGGTAGACTAGTGGTTAGAGTGTAGGGCAGGCAGGTAGCCTAGTGGTTAGAGCGTAGGGGGGCAGGTAGCCTAGTGGTTAGAGCGTAGGGGCGGCAGGTAGCCTAGTGGTTAGAGCGTAGGGGCGGCAGGTAGACTAGTGGTTAGAGTGTAGGGGTGGCAGGTAGACTAGTGGTTAGAGTGTAGGGGTGGCAGGTAGACTAGTGGTTAGAGTGTAGGGGTGGCAGGTAGACTAGTGGTTAGAGTTTAGGGGAGGCAGGTAGACTAGTGGTTAGAGTGTAGTGGGCTGGTTTGATGAGATGTTTCTAAGCATCTGGAGGATTAGGGCTGATCATTGTGATTGGTTGTGTTCACCAGGTGAGCTGACTGTGGTTGTGATTGGTTGCCAGGTGAACAGGCTGTGTAACTTGTGTGATTGGTTGTGTTCACCAGGTGAGAGTAAGATCTTGCGCTTCAAGTCCAACAGTACGATGTCTAACCGTATCAAAGTGACCTGGCAGCGCTACAGACCCCCGGACTATAGAGACCTCGTCTCCTTCATACTGTACTACAAGGAGGCGTAAGTTACTCTACAATCAGTCTGTACTTCCTCTATATCCTAGAACATCCTCTAACCAATGTGTCTCCCTCTCCCCCAGTGCGTACCAGAACATCACAGAGTTTGACGGCCAGGACGGCTGTGGCTCTAACAGTTGGAACATGGTGGACGTGGACCTTCCCCAGGAGAAGGATTCTGACCCGGGGGCTCTACTGTCCCCTCTTAAGCCCTGGACCCAGTACGCCATCTACGTCAAGGCCATCACTCTGGTAGTAGAGGATAGACACATCCTGGGAGCCAAGAGTGAAGTAGTTTACATCAGAACCAGCCCCTCAGGTAAAGGACAGGGTGTAGGGGTTAGGGTGTATGGGTTAAGGTTTATTGATTAAAAAACAGGCCCTGGATGTGAGAACTGTTTTTGAATAAAATATCTGTTTCCTGTAGAGCCGTCCATGCCCCTGGATGTGGGAACTGTTTTCATATAATATTAATATCTGTTTCCTGTAGAGCCGTCCATGCCCCTGGATGTGGGAACTGTTTTAATATAATATTAATCTGTTTCCTGTAGAGCCGTCCATGCCCCTGGATGTGGGAACTGTTTTCATATAATATTAATATCTGTTTCCTGTAGAGCCGTCCATGCCCCTGGATGTGGGAACTGTTTTAATGTAATATTAATTTCTGTTTCCTGTAGAGCCCTCCATGCCCCTGGATGTGGGAACTGTTTTAATATTAATATCTGTTTCCTGTAGAGCCGTCCATGCCCCTGGATGTGAGAACTGTTTTAATATAATATTAATATCTGTTTCCTGTAGAGCCGTCCATGCCCCTGGATGTGGGAACTGTTTTAATATAATATTAATCTGTTTCCTGTAGAGCCATCCATGCCCCTGGATGTGGGAACTGTTTTAATGTAATATTAATATCTGTTTCCTGTAGAGCCCTCCATGCCCCTGGATGTGGGAACTGTTTTAATATAATATTAATATCTGTTTCCTGTAGAGCCGTCCATGCCCCTGGATGTGGGAACTGTTTTAATATAATATTAATCTGTTTCCTGTAGAGCCGTCCATGCCCCTGGATGTGGGAACTGTTTTAATATAATATTAATATCTGTTTCCTGTAGAGCCGTCCATGCCCCTGGATGTGGGAACTGTTTTAATATAATATTAATCTGTTTCCTGTAGAGCCGTCCATGCCCCTGGATGTGGGAACTGTTTTAATATAATATTAATCTGTTTCCTGTAGAGCCGTCCATGCCCCTGGATGTGGGAACTGTTTTAATGTAATATTAATATCTGTTTCCTGTAGAGCCCTCCATGCCCCTGGATGTGGGAACTGTTTTAATATAATATTAATATCTGTTTCCTGTAGAGCCGTCCATGCCCCTGGATGTGGGAACTGTTTTAATATAATATTAATCTGTTTCCTGTAGAGCAAATCCATGCCCCTGGATGTGGGAACTGTTTTAATATAATATTAATATCTGTTTCCTGTAGAGCCGTCCATGCCCCTGGATGTGGGAACTGTTTTAATATAATATTAATATCTGTTTCCTGTAGAGCCGTCCATGCCCCTGGATGTGGGAACTGTTTTAATATAATATTAATATCTGTTTCCTGTAGAGCCGTCCATGCCCCTGGATGTGGGAACTGTTTTAATATAATATGAATCTGTTTCCTGTAGAGCCGTCCATGCCCCTGGATGTGGGAACTGTTTTAATATTAATATCTGTTTCCTGTAGAGCCCTCCATGCCCCTGGATGTGGGAACTGTTTTAATATTAATATCTGTTTCCTGTAGAGCCCTCCATGCCCCTGGATGTGGGAACTGTTTTAATATTAATATCTGTTTCCTGTAGAGCCGTCCATGCCCCTGGATGTGGGAACTGTTTAATATTAATATCTGTTTCCTGTAGAGCCCTCCATGCCCCTGGATGTGGGAACTGTTTTAATATTAATATCTGTTTCCTGTAGAGCCGTCCATGCCCCTGGATGTGGGAACTGTTTTAATGTAATATTAATATCTGTTTCCTGTAGAGCCGTCCATGCCCCTGGATGTGAGAAGCTACTCTAACTCCTCTACTAACCTGGTGGTCCGCTGGTCCTCCCCGGCCTCCCCCAACGGGAACCACACCTACTATCTGGTCCGCTGGCAGCAACAGGCTGAAGACAGAGAGCTGTACCAACACAACTACTGCTCTAAAGGTTAGTACCCTGACCCCTACACCCTAACCCCTACTACCTGGTCCGCTGGCAGCAACAGGCTGAAGACCGAGAGCTGTACCAACACAACTACTGCTCTAAAGGTTAGTACCCTGACCCCTACACCCTGACCCCTACACCCTAACCCCTACACCCTACACCCTGACCCCTACTACCTGGTCCGCTGGCAGCAACAGGCTGAAGACAGAGAGCTGTACCAACACAACTACTGCTCTAAAGGTTAGTACCCTAACCCCTACACGCTGACCCCTACACGCTGACCCCTACACGCTGACCCCTCCCCTGTCTCTCCTCAGAACTGAAGATCCCGGTCCGTATAGCTGCTAGCGGGTTGACTGACATGGAGGAGGACCTGAAGCCGACTAAACCAGACTTTGGTGGGGGGGACAAGGGGCCGTGCTGTCCCTGTCCTAAATCTGTAGGAGACCTGGAGGCAGAGGCAGCTGACGCGTCATACAGAAAAGTCTTTGAGAACTTCTTACACAACTCCATCTTTACTCCCAGGTAAGCAGTTGAGAAGCCTTTTGGTCCTAGACTTGGCGCTCCGGTACCACTTGCCATGCGGTACCAGAGAGAACAGTCTATGGCTGGGGTCTTTGACCATTTTTAGGGCCTTCCTCTGACACTGTCCAGGAGATACTGTCCAGGAGATCCAGCCAGGCAGAGTTCTGTCATGGGCTGACTCTAGTAGAAATACTGTCCAGGAGATCCAGCCAGCCAGAGTTCTGTCCAGGCTGACTCTAGTAGAAATACTGTCCAGGAGATCCAGCCAGAGTTCTGTCATGGGCTGACTCTAGTAGAAATACTGTCCAGGAGATCCAGCCAGTCAGTTCTGTCATGGGCTGACTCTAGTAGAAATACTGTCCAGGAGATCCAGCCAGCCAGAGTTCTGTCAGGCTGCTCAGAGGGGAGGTTTGTCTGTGTCCGTCTGTCTGTTCCCCAGCCAGTCAAACAACCCTGGTCAGCTCTACTGGAACATGTCTATATGGAAGCACCCTAGTGAGAGAAACGTCAGGACTTACAGAGAGAGCAATGGAAAAAGAGGGGGGAAAGAGAAGGGATTGAAGGAAGATCAAATATCAGAAGATCTGCTGTTGTCTGGCTGGATCTGCTGGTGTCTGGCTGGATCTGCTGGTGTCTGGCTGGATCTGCTGGTGTCTGGCTGGATCTGCTGGTGTCTGGCTGGATCTGCTGGTGTCTGGCTGGATCTGCGGTTGTCTGACTGGATCAATGGACTATAGAGGAGGAATCTGTCTGGAATACTCAGGAACACATTAACAGAGGAGATCCCCTGAAGCAACAGGACTGACTGGATCAATGGACTGTAGAGGGGGAATCTGTCTGGAATAGTCAGGAACACATTAACAGAGGAGATCCCCTGAAGCAACAGGACTGACTGGATCAATGTAATAGAGGGAGGGAGATTCTAACTGAACAATCCTCTCTACTGCTTCAAATCAAAGCTGTGTTTTCCAGTGAAAGGATTCCACCACGCAGGTTATTTGCTGACTAGTGTATTGCTGGTGTTTGGACGACTGTGACTCCCACATCCGTCTGCTCTCTCTCCCTCTCCTCCAGACCTCCAGACCGGCGCCGTCGGGATCTATTTGGCGTGGCTAACCGTACCGTCCACCGCGGTGTGACCACCTACCCTAACGCCACGTCACCTGACCTTTGGGCCAACGCTACGGAGGTAGCGGACAGGGAGTATGACTTCGTAGAGTGGGCAGTCAGCGAGCGGGAGCTGCAGATATCTGGTCTGCAGCCGTTCACGGTTTACCGGATCGACATCCACGCCTGTAACAAACAGGTGAAACGCTGCAGCGCGGCAGAGTTCGTCTTCTCCAGGACCAAACCTGCAGGTTCGTACTACTCCCTCATCCCTCCTTCATTATACAGTAGAGCTTTGGTGGAACTAAACATTCCCATAGTACGAGTTGAGTTACTCAGCGCTGCAGAGTTCGTCTTCTCCAGGACCAAACCTGCAGGTTCGTACTACTCCCTCATCCCTCCTTCATTATACAGTAGAGCTTTGGTGGAACTAAACATTCCCATAGTACGAGTTGTTACTCAGCGCTGCAGAGTTCGTCTTCTCCAGGACCAAACCTGCAGGTTCGTACTACTCCCTCATCCCTCCTTCATTATACAGTAGAGCTTTGGTGGAACTAAACATTCCCATAGTACGAGTTGAGTTACTCAGCGCTGCAGAGTTCATCTTCTCCAGGACCAAACCTGCAGGTTCGTACTACTCCCTCATCTCTCCTTCATTATACAGTAGAGCTTTGGTGGAACTAAACATTCCCATAGTACGAGTTGAGTTACTCAGCGCTGCAGAGTTCATCTCGATGCCTGACGCTTTTCTTGTTTGCTTGAGGTGAATTCCTGTGCGTTATCATGTCATATATTGTCATCACTACTAGTCTGTATTATGGCTGACAGTGATTAAACATATGTTTACTGGAACTGAGGGGTGTCCTACCAAGCAGGTTTGAGGAGGTAGCAAGGTAACTTTGGTCGACTCAGAGTTCAACTCAGGATAGCTGGTCATACGAAAGAGGCTAAGCTTTTAGCCAGGAACATTTCTATGGCAACCAATCATTCAGAACTAACCTGCTCCGGGGCAGACTAACTCAGGGCTAACTCCACTATCCTGCATTCAGAACTAACCTGCTCTGGGGCAGACTAACTCAGGGCTAACTCCACTATCCTGCATTCAGAACTAACCTGCTCTGGGGCAGACTAACTCAGGGCTAACTCCACTATCCTGCATTCAGAACTAACCTGCTCTGGGGCAGACTAACTCAGGGCTAACTCCACTGTCCTGCATTCAGAACTAACCTACTCAGGGCTAACTCCATTATCCTGCATTCAGAACTAACCTGCTCTGGGGCAGACTAACTCAGGGCTAACTCCACTGTCCTGCATTCAGAACTAACCTGCTCTGGGGCAGACTAACTCAGGGCTAACTCCACTATCCTGCATTCAGAACTAACCTGCTCTGGGGCAGACTAACTCAGGGCTGACTCCACTATCCTGCATTCAGAACTAACCTGCTCTGGGGCAGACTAACTCAGGGCTAACTCCACTGTCCTGCATTCAGAACTAACCTGCTCTGGGGCAGACTAACTCAGGGCTAACTCCACTATCCTGCATTCAGAACTAACCTGCTCTGGGGCAGTCATGGCTCTAGGGCATTTCTCCTGGCTGTTCTTCCCCCCTCTGCTCTGTGTACACATGCTGCTGTTCCTCCTCTGTTCTTCTCCCCCTCTGCTCTGTGTACACATGCTGCTGTTCCTCCTCTGTTCTTCCCCCCTCTGCTCTGTGTACACATGCTGCTGTTCCTCCTCTGTTCTTCCCCCCTCTGCTCTGTGTACACATGCTGCTGTTCCTCCTCTGTTCTTCCCCCCTCTGCTCTGTGTACACATGCTGCTGTTCCTCCTCTGTTCTTCCCCCCTCTGCTCTGTGTACACATGCTGCTGTTCCTCCTCTGTTCTTCCCCCCTCTGCTCTGTGTACACATGCTGCTGTTCCTCCTCTGTTCTTCCCCCCTCTGCTCTGTGTACACATGCTGCTGTTCCTCCTCTGTTCTTCCCCCCTCTGCTCTGTGTAAACATGCTGCTGTTCCTCCTCTGTTCTTCAAAAATGAAAATGTGGCACTGACTCGCCCGCACATGGATTGGTGTTTCAGCATTTTCTCAATGAAGAGTTGGACTGGAGTTAGCCGGTAGGGGAACGAGCGATATCCACCATCGTAGTACGGATGAAGCCTGACGATGGAATGTGAAGCTAACTGAAGCTGGTTAACTGAAGCTGGTTAACTTTATTGCAGCCTGAGTAGATCTAGCTTGCTTCATAGTATACCCCTCTGGTCTTGTCCATATGTAACATGTTGTGTAATGTCTCGTACCTACAGAGAAGGTGGATGACATCCCAGGCCCAGTGATCTGGACTGGAGAGGACGATTCTGTGTTCCTCCACTGGCCTGAACCCTCGTCCCCCAACGCACTCATCCTCATGTATGAGATCAAGTTCAGACTGGGCACTGAGGTAAGAGACGCACCTCTCCACTGTTCCCTTTCTCACTGCTGGTGAAGCTGATGACTGATGGTTGACGATGTATGGGGGGAAGCCACTAATGTTGGTGTGATGCAGGACAGCTGCTCAGTGGACAACTAGCTAACTACCTGCAGCCGTGTTGTACACGCAGTAGTCTGACAGGGTGTTTCTCTGTCTGTCCAGTCAGAGAAGCATGAGTGTGTGTCTCGCCAGCTGTATAGAGAGCAGCATGGTGCCAGGCTCAGTAACCTAGGACCTGGTAACTACTCTGCCCGGGTCAGAGCCACTTCCCTGGCTGGCAACGGATCCTGGACTCAACCCATCTCCTTCTATGTGGTACAGGCCCAACGTAAGATCTCATCATCCACTATTCAATACTACATAACGATGTCTCTCATGGGGGAATTCATACACCAGTGTGTGTAATACCTCATCACATGTTAGTTAGTTAACACCAGTGTGTGTGTAATACCTCATCACATGTTAGTTAGTTAGTTAACACCAGTGTGTATGTAATACCTCATCACATGTTAGTTAGTTAACACCAGTGTGTGTGTAATACCTCATCACATGTTAGTTAGTTAACACCAGTGTGTGTGTAATACCTCATCACATGTTAGTTAGTTAGTTAACACCAGTGTGTATGTAATACCTCATCACATGTTAGTTAGTTAGTTAACACCAGTGTGTATGTAATACCTCATCACATGTTAGTTAGTTAACACCAGTGTGTGTGTGTAATACCTCATCACATGTTAGTTAGTTAACACCAGTGTGTGTGTAATACCTCATCACATGTTAGTTAGTTAACACCAGTGTGTGTGTAATACCTCATCACATGTTAGTTAGTTAACACCAGTGTGTGTGTAATACCTCATCACATGTTAGTTAGTTAGTTACACCAGTGTGTGTGTAATACCTCATCACATGTTAGTTAGTTAACACCAGTGTGTGTGTAATACCTCATCACATGTTAGTTAGTTAGTTAACACCAGTGTGTATGTAATACCTCATCACATGTTAGTTAGTTAGTTAACACCAGTGTGTATGTAATACCTCATCACATGTTAGTTAGTTAACACCAGTGTGTATGTAATACCTCATCACATGTTAGTTAGTTAGTTAGTTAACACCAGTGTGTAATACCTCATCACATGTTAGTTAGTTAGTTAACACCAGTGTGTGTGTAATACCTCATCACATGTTAGTTAGTTAGTTAACACCAGTGTGTATGTAATACCTCATCACATGTTAGTTAGTTAGTTAACACCAGTGTGTATGTAATACCTCATCACATGTTAGTTAGTTAACACCAGTGTGTATGTAATACCTCATCACATGTTAGTTAACACCAGTGTGTGTGTAATACCTCATCACATGTTAGTTAGTTAACACCAGTGTGTGTGTAATACCTCATCACATGTTAGTTAGTTAGTTAACACCAGTGTGTATGTAATACCTCATCACATGTTAGTTAGTTAGTTAACACCAGTGTGTGTGTAATACCTCATCACATGTTTGTTAGTTAGTTAGTTAACACCAGTGTGTATGTAATACCTCATCACATGTTAGTTAGTTAGTTAACACCAGTGTGTATGTAATACCTCATCACATGTTTGTTAGTTAGTTAACACCAGTGTGTGTGTAATACCTCATCACATGTTAGTTAGTTAGTTAACACCAGTGTGTATGTAATACCTCATCACATGTTAGTTAGTTAGTTAACACCAGTGTGTATGTAATACCTCATCACATGTTAGTTAGTTAGTTAACACCAGTGTGTATGTAATACCTCATCACATGTTTGTTAGTTAGTTAACACCAGTGTGTATGTAATACCTTTAACATGTTAGTTAGTTAGTTAACACCAGTGTGTATGTAATACCTTATCACATGTTAGTTAGTTAGTTAACACCAGTGTGTATGTAATACCTTATCACTAGTTAGTTAGTTAGTTAACACCAGTGTGTATGTAATACCTCATCATGTTAGTTAGTTAGTTAGTTGACACCAGTGTGTGTGTAATACCTCATCACATGTTAGTTAGTTAGTTGACACCAGTGTGTGTGTAATACCTCATCACATGTTAGTTAGTTAACACCAGTGTGTATGTAATACCTCATCACATGTTAGTTAGTTAACACCAGTGTGTATGTAATACCTCTTCACATGTTAGTTAGTTAGTTAACACCAGTGTGTATGTAATACCTTATCACATGTTAGTTAGTTAGTTAACACCAGTGTGTATGTAATACCTCATCACGTTAGTTAGTTAGTTAGTTAGTTAACACCAGTGTGTGTGTAATACCTCATCACGTTAGTTAGTTAGTTAGTTAGTTGACACCAGTGTGTGTGTAATACCTCATCACATGTTAGTTAACACCAGTGTGTATGTAATACCTCATCACATGTTAGTTAGTTAGTTAACACCAGTGTGTATGTAATACCTCATCACATGTTTCTTAGTTAGTTAACACCAGTGTGTGTGTAATACCTCATCACATGTTAGTTAGTTAACACCAGTGTGTATGTAATACCTCATCACATGTTAGTTAGTTAGTTAACACCAGTGTGTATGTAATACCTCATCACATGTTAGTTAGTTAGTTAACACCAGTGTGTATGTAATACCTCATCACATGTTAGTTAGTTAGTTAACACCAGTGTGTATGTAATACCTCATCACATGTTTGTTAGTTAGTTAACACCAGTGTGTATGTAATACCTTTAACATGTTAGTTAGTTAACACCAGTGTGTATGTAATACCTTATCACATGTTAGTTAGTTAGTTAACACCAGTGTGTATGTAATACCTTATCACTAGTTAGTTAGTTAGTTAACACCAGTGTGTATGTAATACCTCATCATGTTAGTTAGTTAGTTAGTTGACACCAGTGTGTGTGTAATACCTCATCACATGTTAGTTAGTTAGTTAGTTGACACCAGTGTGTGTGTAATACCTCATCACATGTTAGTTAGTTAACACCAGTGTGTATGTAATACCTCATCACATGTTAGTTAGTTAACACCAGTGTGTATGTAATACCTCTTCACATGTTAGTTAGTTAGTTAACACCAGTGTGTATGTAATACCTTATCACATGTTAGTTAGTTAGTTAACACCAGTGTGTATGTAATACCTCATCACGTTAGTTAGTTAGTTAGTTAGTTAACACCAGTGTGTGTGTAATACCTCATCACGTTAGTTAGTTAGTTAGTTAGTTGACACCAGTGTGTGTGTAATACCTCATCACATGTTAGTTGACACCAGTGTGTATGTAATACCTCATCACATGTTAGTTAACACCAGTGTGTGTGTAATACCTCATCACGTTAGTTAGTTAGTTAACACCAGTGTGTATGTAATACCTCATCACATGTTAGTTAGTTAGTTAACACCAGTGTGTGTGTAATACCTTATCACATGTTAGTTAGTTAACACCAGTGTGTATGTAATACCTCATCACATGTTAGTTAGTTAACACCAGTGTGTGTGTGTAATACCTCATCACATGTTAGTTGACACCAGTGTGTGTGTGTAATACCTCATCACATGTTAGTTAGTTAACACCAGTGTGTATGTAATACCTCATCACATGTTAGTTAGTTAACACCAGTGTGTATGTAATACCTCATCACATGTTAGTTAGTTAACACCAGTGTGTATGTAATACCTCATCACATGTTAGTTAACACCAGTGTGTGTGTAATACCTCATCACATGTTAGTTAGTTAACACCAGTGTGTATGTAATACCTCATCACATGTTAGTTAGTTAGTTAACACCAGTGTGTATGTAATACCTCATCACATGTTAGTTAGTTAGTTAGTTAACACCAGTGTGTATGTAATACCTCATCACATGTTAGTTGACACCAGTGTGTGTGTAATAAGTGTATTTAATGTGTCTCTCCTGGTCCACCAGGTTATGAGAACTATCTCTACATCATGATCTTTGTTCCCGTGGTAGCAGTCCTGGCCATCTGTCTACTGGCCACATTCACCGTCATCAACAGGAAAAAGTAAGACCGTCTGTCTGTCCGTGTCCACGTTAGTCCCACGTCCGGCGTCTGCCTGTCCGCGTCCACGTTAGTCCTACGTCCGGAGTCTGTCTGTCCGTGTCCACGTCAGTCCCACGTCCGGGGTCTGCCTGTCCGCGTCCACGTTAGTCCTACGTCCGGGGTCTGTCTGTCCGTGTCCACGTCAGTCCGCCCGTGTCCACGTCAGTCCCACGTCCGGGGTCTGCCTGTCCGTGTCCACGTCAGTCCTACGTCCGGGCCTGTGGCAGCGTCATTGATGTGAACATGGCTGTAGTGTGGTTCATATATAGTGTGGTAGCAGAGAGTTGTGCTTTCACTCTGAGATGTTTAATACCACTTCTGTAATGAAAAGCTGTTTTTCACACTTTAATACAGAGGGCTAGAAGGTTCTTTAGTAAATGACAGGCTGTCTCTAGGTAGTGAGAGGTGAGCTGTCATTATCTGGAAGGTTCTTTAGTAAATGACAGGCTGTCTCTAGGTAGTGAGAGGTGAGCTGTCATTATCTGGAAGGTTCTTTAGTAAATGACAGGCTGTCTGTAGGTAGTGAGAGGTGAGCTGTCATTATCTGGAAGGTTCTTTAGTAAATGACAGGCTGTCTCTAGGTAGTGAGAGGTGAGCTGTCATTATCTGGAAGGTTCTTTAGTAAATGACAGGCTGTCTCTAGGTAGTGAGAGGTGAGCTGTCATTATCTGGAAGGTTCTTTAGTAAATGACAGGCTGTCTCTAGGTAGTGAGAGGTGAGCTGTCATTATCTGGAAGGTTCTTTAGTAAATGACAGGCTGTCTGTAGGTAGTGAGAGGTGAGCTGTCATTATCTGGAAGGTTCTTTAGTAAATGACAGGCTGTCTCTAGGTAGTGAGAGGTGAGCTGTCATTATCTGGAAGGTTCTTTAGTAAATGACAGGCTGTCTCTAGGTAGTGAGAGGTGAGCTGTCATTATCTGGAAGGTTCTTTAGTAAATGACAGGCTGTCTCTAGGTAGTGAGAGGTGAGCTGTCATTATCTGGAAGGTTCTTTAATAAATGACAGGCTGTCTCTAGGTAGTGAGAGGTGAGCTGTCATTATCTGGAAGGTTCTTTAGTAAATGACAGGCTGTCTCTAGGTAGTGAGAGGTGAGCTGTCATTATCTGGAAGGTTCTTTAGTAAATGACAGGCTGTCTCTAGGTAGTGAGAGGTGAGCTGTCATTATCTGGAAGGTTCTTTAGTAAATGACAGGCTGTCTGTAGGTAGTGAGAGGTGAGCTGTCATTATCTGGAAGGTTCTTTAGTAAATGACAGGCTGTCTCTAGGTAGTGAGAGGTGAGCTGTCATTATCTGGAAGGTTCTTTAGTAAATGACAGGCTGTCTCTAGGTAGTGAGAGGTGAGCTGTCATTATCTGGAAGGTTCTTTAGTAAATGACAGGCTGTCTCTAGGTAGTGAGAGGTGAGCTGTCATTATCTGGAAGGTTCTTTAGTAAATGACAGGCTGTCTCTAGGTAGTGAGAGGTGAGCTGTCATTATCTGGAAGGTTCTTTAGTAAATGACAGGCTGTCTCTAGGTAGTGAGAGGTGAGCTGTCATTATCTGGAAGGTTCTTTAGTAAATGACAGGCTGTCTCTAGGTAGTGAGAGGTGAGCTGTCATTATCTGGAAGGTTCTTTAGTAAATGACAGGCTGTCTCTAGGTAGTGAGAGGTGAGCTGTCATTATCTGGAAGGTTCTTTAGTAAATGACAGGCTGTCTCTAGGTAGTGAGAGGTGAGCTGTCATTATCTGGAAGGTTCTTTAATAAATGACAGGCTGTCTCTAGGTAGTGAGAGGTGAGCTGTCATTATCTGGAAGGTTCTTTAGTAAATGACAGGCTGTCTCTAGGTAGTGAGAGGTGAGCTGTCATTATCTGGAAGGTTCTTTAATAAATGACAGGCTGTCTCTAGGTAGTGAGAGGTGAGCTGTCATTATCTGGAAGGTTCTTTAGTAAATGACAGGCTGTCTCTAGGTAGTGAGAGGTGAGCTGTCATTATCTGGAAGGTTCTTTAGTAAATGACAGGCTGTCTCTAGGTAGTGAGAGGTGAGCTGTCATTATCTGGACACGTCAAAGAAAAACCTAGGCGTTGTTGTAATGCCTTCCATTTCTTATCTTATAAACACTGTGTATGGATATATCCTAAATGGCATCCTATTCCCTATATAGTGCACTACTTTAGACCAGAGCCCTATGGCATCCTATTCCCTATATAGTGCACTACTTTAGACCAGAGCCCTATGGGACCCTATTCCCTACATAGTGCACTACTTTAGACCAGAGCCCACAGAGCAGTGCACTCTATAGGGAATAGGGTGCTGTTTGGGATGCTGTGTAACGCTGCTAACCCTGTGTGTCTCTACAGGAACAGTGACCGACTGGGGAATGGAGTTCTGTACGCATCAGTCAATCCTGAATACTTCAGCGCTGCAGAGAGTAAGGAAGTACCGCATCACCTGATAGAGAGGAAGTACCGCATCACCTGATAGAGAGGAAGTACCGCATCACCTGATAGAGAGGCAGTACCGCATCACCTGATAGAGAGGAAGTACCGCATCACCTGATAGAGAGGAAGTACCGCATCACCTGATAGAGAGGAAGTACCACATCACCTGATAGAGAGGCAGTACCGCATCACCTGATAGAGAGGAAGTACCACATCACCTGATAGAGAGGCAGTACCGCATCACCTGATAGAGAGGAAGTACCGCATCACCTGATAGAGAGGAAGTACCGCATCACCTGATAGAGAGGAAGTACCACATCACCTGATAGAGAGGAAGTACCGCATCACCTGATAGAGAGGAAGTACCGCATCACCTGATAGAGAGGAAGTACCGCATCACCTGATAGAGAGGAAGTACCGCATCACCTGATAGAGAGGAAGTACCGCATCACCTGATAGAGAGGAAGTACCACATCACCTGATAGAGAGGAAGTACCACATCACCTGATAGAGAGGAAGTACCATATCACCTGATAGAGAGGAAGTACCACATCACCTGATAGAGAGGAAGTACCGCATCACCTGATAGAGAGGAAGTACCGCATCACCTGATAGAGAGGAAGTACCGCATCACCTGATAGAGAGGAAGTACCACATCACCTGATAGAGAGGAAGTACCGCATCACCTGATAGAGAGGAAGTACCGCATCACCTGATAGAGAGGAAGTACCACATCACCTGATAGAGAGGAAGTACCGCATCACCTGATAGAGAGGAAGTACCACATCACCTGATAGAGAGGAAGTACCGCATCACCTGATAGAGAGGAAGTACCGCATCACCTGATAGAGAGGAAGTACCACATCACCTGATAGAGAGGAAGTACCGCAGGCTGATGAATGGGAGGTAGCCAGGGTTAGGCTGTGTGGTAACCCTCTCCTCTCCTCCAGTGTCTGTACCAGATGAATGGGAGGTAGCCAGGGTTAGGGTTAGGCTGTGTGGTAACCCTCTCCTCTCCTCCAGTGTCTGTACCAGATGAATGGGAGGTAGCCAGGGTTAGGGTTAGGCTGTGGTAACCCTCTCCTCTCCTCCAGTGTCTGTACCAGATGAATGGGAGGTAGCCAGGGTTAGGGTTAGGCTGTGGTAACCCTCTCCTCTCCTCCAGTGTCTGTACCAGATGAATGGGAGGTAGCCAGGGTTAGGGTTAGGCTGTGGTAACCCTCTCCTCTCCTCCAGTGTCTGTACCAGATGAATGGGAGGTAGCCAGGGTTAGGGTTAGGCTGTGGTAACCCTCTCCTCTCCTCCAGTGTCTGTACCAGATGAATGGGAGGTAGCCAGGGTTAGGGTTAGGCTGTGGTAACCCTCTCCTCTCCTCCAGTGTCTGTACCAGATGAATGGGAGGTAGCCAGGGTTAGGGTTAGGCTGTGGTAACCCTCTCCTCTCCTCCAGTGTCTGTACCAGATGAATGGGAGGTAGCCAGGGTTAGGGTTAGGCTGTGGTAACCCTCTCCTCTCCTCCAGTGTCTGTACCAGATGAATGGGAGGTAGCCAGGGTTAGGGTTAGGCTGTGGTAACCCTCTCCTCTCCTCCAGTGTCTGTACCAGATGAATGGGAGGTAGCCAGGGTTAGGGTTAGGCTGTGTGGTAACCCTCTTCTCTCCTCCAGTGTCTGTACCAGATGAATGGGAGGTAGCCAGGGTTAGGGTTAGGCTGTGGTAACCCTCTCCTCTCCTCCAGTGTCTGTACCAGATGAATGGGAGGTAGCCAGGGTTAGGGTTAGGCTGTGTGGTAACCCTCTCCTCTCCTCCAGTGTCTGTACCAGATGAATGGGAGGTAGCCAGGGTTAGGGTTAGGCTGTGGTAACCCTCTCCTCTCCTCCAGTGTCTGTACCAGATGAATGGGAGGTAGCCAGGGTTAGGGTTAGGCTGTGGTAACCCTCTCCTCTCCTCCAGTGTCTGTACCAGATGAATGGGAGGTAGCCAGGGTTAGGGTTAGGCTGTGTGGTAACCCTCTCCTCTCCTCCAGTGTCTGTACCAGATGAATGGGAGGTAGCCAGGGTTAGGGTTAGGCTGTGGTAACCCTCTCCTCTCCTCCAGTGTCTGTACCAGATGAATGGGAGGTAGCCAGGGTTAGGGTTAGGCTGTGGTAACCCTCTCCTCTCCTCCAGTGTCTGTACCAGATGAATGGGAGGTAGCCAGGGTTAGGGTTAGGCTGTGGTAACCCTCTCCTCTCCTCCAGTGTCTGTACCAGATGAATGGGAGGTAGCCAGGGTTAGGGTTAGGCTGTGGTAACCCTCTCCTCTCCTCCAGTGTCTGTACCAGATGAATGGGAGGTAGCCAGGGTTAGGGTTAGGCTGTGGTAACCCTCTCCTCTCCTCCAGTGTCTGTACCAGATGAATGGGAGGTAGCCAGGGTTAGGGTTAGGCTGTGGTAACCCTCTCCTCTCCTCCAGTGTCTGTACCAGATGAATGGGAGGTAGCCAGGGTTAGGGTTAGGCTGTGGTAACCCTCTCCTCCAGTGTCTGTACCAGATGAATGGGAGGTAGCCAGGGTTAGGGTTAGGCTGTGGTAACCCTCTCCTCCAGTGTCTGTACCAGATGAATGGGAGGTAGCCAGGGTTAGGGTTAGGCTGTGGTAACCCTCTCCTCTCCTCCAGTGTCTGTACCAGATGAATGGGAGGTAGCCAGGGTTAGGGTTAGGCTGTGGTAACCCTCTCCTCTCCTCCAGTGTCTGTACCAGATGAATGGGAGGTAGCCAGGGTTAGGGTTAGGCTGTGGTAACCCTCTCCTCTCCTCCAGTGTCTGTACCAGATGAATGGGAGGTAGCCAGGGTTAGGGTTAGGCTGTGGTAACCCTCTCCTCTCCTCCAGTGTCTGTACCAGATGAATGGGAGGTAGCCAGGGTTAGGGTTAGGCTGTGGTAACCCTCTCCTCTCCTCCAGTGTCTGTACCAGATGAATGGGAGGTAGCCAGGGTTAGGGTTAGGCTGTGTGGTAACCCTCTCCTCTCCTCCAGTGTCTGTACCAGATGAATGGGAGGTAGCCAGGGTTAGGGTTAGGCTGTGTGGTAACCCTCTCCTCTCCTCCAGTGTCTGTACCAGATGAATGGGAGGTAGCCAGGGTTAGGGTTAGGCTGTGGTAACCCTCTCCTCTCCTCCAGTGTCTGTACCAGATGAATGGGAGGTAGCCAGGGTTAGGGTTAGGCTGTGTGGTAACCCTCTCCTCTCCTCCAGTGTCTGTACCAGATGAATGGGAGGTAGCCAGGGTTAGGGTTAGGCTGTGGTAACCCTCTCCTCTCCTCCAGTGTCTGTACCAGATGAATGGGAGGTAGCCAGGGTTAGGGTTAGGCTGTGGTAACCCTCTCCTCTCCTCCAGTGTCTGTACCAGATGAATGGGAGGTAGCCAGGGTTAGGGTTAGGCTGTGTGGTAACCCTCTCCTCTCCTCCAGTGTCTGTACCAGATGAATGGGAGGTAGCCAGGGTTAGGGTTAGGCTGTGTGGTAACCCTCTCCTCTCCTCCAGTGTCTGTACCAGATGAATGGGAGGTAGCCAGGGTTAGGGTTAGGCTGTGGTAACCCTCTCCTCTCCTCCAGTGTATGTACCAGATGAATGGGAGGTAGCCAGGGTTAGGGTTAGGCTGTGGTAACCCTCTCCTCTCCTCCAGTGTCTGTACCAGATGAATGGGAGGTAGCCAGGGTTAGGGTTAGGCTGTGGTAACCCTCTCCTCTCCTCCAGTGTATGTACCAGATGAATGGGAGGTAGCCAGGGTTAGGCTGTGTGGTAACCCTCTCCTCTCCTCCAGTGTCTGTACCAGATGAATGGGAGGTAGCCAGGGTTAGGGTTAGGCTGTGGTAACCCTCTCCTCTCCTCCAGTGTCTGTACCAGATGAATGGGAGGTAGCCAGGGTTAGGGTTAGGCTCTGTGGTAACCCTCTCCTCTCCTCCAGTGTATGTACCAGATGAATGGGAGGTAGCCAGGGTTAGGGTTAGGCTGTGTGGTAACCCTCTCCTCTCCTCCAGTGTATGTACCAGATGAATGGGAGGTAGCCAGGGTTAGGGTTAGGCTGTGGTAACCCTCTCCTCTCCTCCAGTGTCTGTACCAGATGAATGGGAGGTAGCCAGGGTTAGGGTTAGGCTCTGTGGTAACCCTCTCCTCTCCTCCAGTGTATGTACCAGATGAATGGGAGGTAGCCAGGGAGAAGATCTCTATGAACCGAGAGCTGGGTCAGGGGTCGTTTGGCATGGTGTACGAGGGCATCGCTAAGGGAGTAGTCAAGGACGAGCCAGAGACGTGTGTGGCCATCAAGACGGTGAACGAGTCAGCCAGCATGAGAGAGAGAATCGAGTTCCTCAATGAAGCTTCTGTCATGAAGGAGTTCAACTGTCACCACGTGGTACGATACACACACACACACACACACACACTCACACTCACACTCAGTGTGGTACGATACTCACACTCACACTCACACACACACACACTCACACTCACAGCGTGGTACGATACACACACACACACTCACTCACACTCACAGCGTGGTACGATACACACACACACACACACACTCACACTCACAGCGTGGTACGATACACACACACACACACACACACACACTCACACACCCCCTGTCCTGTCTAAATGTTGACCTATAACTCCACACCCCCTGTCCTGTCTAAATGTTGACCTATAACCCCACACCCCCTGTCCTGTCTAAATGTTGACCTATAACCCCACACCCCCTGTCCTGTCTAAATGTTGACCTATAACCCCACACCCCTGTCCTGTCTAAATGTTGACCTATAACCCCACACCCCCTGTCCTGTCTAAATGTTGACCTATAACCCCACACCCCTGTCCTGTCTAAATGTTGACCTATAACCCCACACCCTGTCCTGTCTAAATGTTGACCTATAACCCCACACCCCCTGTCCTGTCTAAATGTTGACCTATAACCCCACACCCCCTGTCCTGTCTAAATGTTGCTGTGAATAATAAGGAGCCTACTGTTTGTCAGTTCAGGATGTTGGCTCTGACCACTGATGTCATTTGTGTGCTGTGATTGGTGCAGGTGCGTCTGCTGGGTGTGGTTTCGCAGGGCCAGCCCACCTTGGTCATCATGGAGCTGATGACTAAAGGAGATCTTAAGAGCCACCTGAGGTCACTACGGGCTGAAGACGTAAGTTACCTACCCCTCATCCTGACCCCTAACCCCTACCACCTAGCCACCTGAGGTCACTATGGGCTGAAGACATAAGTTACCTACCCCTCATCCTGACCCCTACCACCTAGCCACCTGAGGTCACTATGGGCTGAAGACGTAAGTTACCTACCCCTCATCCTGACCCCTAACCCCTACCACCTAGCCACCTGAGGTCACTACGGGCTGAAGACGTAAGTTACCTACCCCTCATCCTGACCCCTAACCCCTACCACCTAGCCACCTGAGGTCACTACGGGCTGAAGACGTAAGTTACCTACCCCTCATCCTGACCCCTACCACCTAGCCACCTGAGGTCACTATGGGCTGAAGACATAAGTTACCTACCCCTCATCCTGACCCCTAACCCCTACCACCTAGCCACCTGAGGTCACTATGGGCTGAAGACATAAGTTACCTACCCCTCATCCTGACCCCTAACCCCTACCACCTAGCCACCTGAGGTCACTATGGGCTGAAGACATAAGTTACCTACCCCTCATCCTGACCCCTAACCCCTACCACCTAGTCACCTGAGGTCACTAAGAATAAAGTAAATGCTTACTGACAAGGCCTTAACCAACAGTGCTGTTCAAGAAATAGTTAACAAAATATAATGTACATAGTCTGGGTGGCCATTTGGATTAATTGTTCAGCAGTCTTTTGGCTTGGGGTTAAGGAGCCTTCTGGACCTAGACTTGGAGCTCCAGTACCTTGCAGTAGCAGAGAGAACAGTCTTGGTCAGCAGTCTTTTGGCTTGGGGTTATGGAGCCTTTTGGACCTAGACTTGGCGCTCCAGTACCTTGCAGTAGCAGAGAGAACAGTCTTGGTTCAGCAGTCTTTTGGCTTGGGGTTATGGAGCCTTTTGGACCTAGACTTGGCGCTCCAGTACCTTGCAGTAGCAGAGAGAACAGTCTTGGTTCAGCAGTCTTTTGGCTTGGGGTTAAGGAGCCTTCTGGACCTAGACTTGGCGCTCCGGTACCTTGCAGTAGCAGAGAGAACAGTCTTGGTCTTGGGTGACTGGTATGGAGGTCCTGGATGGCAGGGAGCCTGGTATGGAGGTCCTGGATGGCAGGGAGCCAGGTATGGAGGTCCTGGATGGCAGGGAGCCTGGTATGGAGGTCCTGGGTGGCAGGGAGCCTGGTATGGAGGTCCTGGGTGGCAGGGAGCCTGGTATGGAGGTCCTGGGTGGCAGGGAGCCTGGTATGGAGGTCCTGGGTGGCAGGGAGCCTGGTATGGAGGTCCTGGGTGGCAGGGAGCCTGGTATGGAGGTCCTGGGTGGCAGGGAGCCTGGTATGGAGGTCCTGGGTGGCAGGGAGCCTGGTATGGAGGTCCTGGGTGGCAGGGAGCCTGGTATGGAGGTCCTGGGTGGCAGGGAGCCTGGTATGGAGGTCGTGGGTGGCAGGGAGCCTGGTATGGAGGTCGTGGGTGGCAGGGAGCCTGGTATGGAGGTCGTGGGTGGCAGGGAGCCTGGTATGGAGGTCCTGGGTGGCAGGGAGCCTGGTATGGAGGTCCTGGGTGGCAGGGAGCCTGGCCCCAGGGATGTACTGGGCCGTACGCACTACCCTCTAGCGCCTTTCGGTCGGATGCTGAGCAGTTGCCCTACCAGGCGGTGATGCAACCGGTCAGGTTGCTCTCGATGCTGCAGCTGACAATTTCTTTTAGGATCTGTGTAGCCATGCAAATCTTTTCAGTCTCCTGAGGGGTAAAGGTGTTGTCGTGCCCTCTTCACGACTGTTTTAATGCGTTTAGGCCTTGATAGTTTGTTGGTGATGTGGAGAGCAAGGAATTTGAAACTATTTGACCCGCACCACTACAGCCCTGTCGATGTGAATGGGGGCGTGTTCTTCCCTCCTTTTCCTGTAGTCCACGATCATCTCCTTTGTCTGGCTCATGTGTGATAGGTGGTGCAGTTATGTGTGTCTGATGGAATTGTATTCCAGACATGGGAAGCTCTCACAGAGAAAGCAGATTGACTAAAGGTGCTTTTCCTTAAGGGAACTATACAGTCACTTCTCATGGCAGACCTTGTGGATCTGCTGCCATAGGTTTGGGTTTTCTGTTTAACTATTTAGGGAGTGGCAGCCGAGGTGTCGGTTTTGGAGAGTCTGGCGTGCCCAAAGTAAAATACCTGCCACTCAGGCCCAGAAACTAGGATATGCACATAATTAGTACTATTGATAGGAAACACTCTGAAGTTTCTAAAACCGTTAAAATAATGTCTGTGAGTATAACAGAACTGATATAGCAGGCGAAAACCCAAGGAAAATCCATCAGGTTTTTTTTATTACCTTTTTCTCCTGGCTGCCTATGGGATTCAATGTTATCTAGGACTTAGACTGCAGTACCTATGGCTTCCACTGGATTTCAACAGTCTTTAGACAGGGTTTCATGACCTTAGGTTGAATTAGAAGCGAATAGAAGAAGAATTTAGAAGTGGACCCCGGAACTCAATAGAATGACATGCGCGTTCACGGTCTGGCGCGCTCTGTGGTTTTTTCCTTTCCTATCGTTCACGTTATCGTCCGGTTGAAATATTATAGTAAATATACATAAAAGGATACCTAAGGATATACATTTTTTTTTATGGATTTCTTTTATGGATTTACCTCGGGAAATCTAAAGTTTTATTACATACAGCCAGGAGGAATTATTGGATATAAGAGCAACGTCAACTTACCAACATTACGACCAGGAATACGACTTTCCCGAAGCGGATTCTCTGTTTGATCCACCAACCAGAACAGTAGACTGGATCCCAGCCGGCGACCCAAAACAACGACGGCGCAGGAGACTGGGTAGAAGGGGCGGTGTTCTGGTCAAGCTCCGTAGACGGGCACATCACGCACCTCTCCCGAGTATTCTACTTGCCAATGTCCAGTCTCAAGGTAGACGAAATACGAGCAAGGATTGCCTTCCAGAGAGACATCAGAGACTGCAACGTTCTTTGCTTCACGGAAACATGGCTCACTCAGGACACGTTATCAGTCGGTACAGCCACATGGTTTCTCCACGCATCACGCCGACAGAAACAAACATCGATCTGGTAAGAAGAAGGGTGGGGGTGTGTGTCTTATGATTAACGAGTCGTGGTGTGATCATAACAACATACAGGAACTCAAGTCCTTTTGTTCACCTGACATAGAATTCCTTACAATCAAATGCCGACCGCATTATCTACCAAGAGAATTCTACTCGATTATAATCACAGCCGTGTACATCCCCCCCCTCAAGCTGACACATCGACGGCACTGAAAGAAATCCATTGGACTCTATGTAAACTGGAAACCACATATCCTGAGGCTGCATTTATTGTAGCTGGGGATTTTAACGTGAGTAAAACATTTAAATGTGTTAACCCTCGCAAGGCTGCCGGCCCAGATGGCATCCCTGGCGCAGACCAGCTGACTGGTGTGTTTACGGACATATTTAATCAATCCTTATCCCAGTCTGCTGTTCCCACATGCTTCAAGAGGCCCACCATTGTTCCTGTTCCCAAGAAAGCTAAGGTAACTGAGCTAAATGACTATGGCCCCGTAGCAATCACTGCCGTCATCATGAAGTGCTTTGAGAGACTAGTCAAGGATCATATCACCTCCATCCTGCCAGACACCCTGGACTCACTCCAATTTGCTTATCGTCCCAATAGGTTCACAGACGACGCAATCACACTGCACACTGCCCTAACCCATCTGGACAAGAGGAAACCTATGTAAGAATGCTGTTCATCGACTACAGCTCAGCATTTAACACCATAGTACCCTCCAAACTCATCATTAAGCTCGAGACCCTAGATCTCGACCCCGCCCTGTGCAACTAGGTCCTGGACTTGCTGACGGGCCGGCCCCAGGTGGTGAGGGTAGGAAACAACATCTCCACCCCGCTGATCCTCAACACTGGGGCCCCACAAGGGTGCGTTCTCAGCCCTCTCCTGTACTCCCTGTTTACCCATGACTGCGTGGCCAAGCACGCCTCCAACTCAATCATCAAGTTTGCAGACGACACTACAGTGGTAGGCTTGATTACCAACAACGACGAGACGGCCTACAGGGAGGAGGTGAGGGCCCTCGGAGTGTGGTGTCAGGAAAATAACCTCTCACTCAACGTCAACAAAACTATGGAGATGATTGTGGACTTCAGGAAACTGCAGAGGGAGCACCCCTAGCCACATCGAGGGGACAGTAGTGGAGAAGGTGGAAAGTTTTAAGTTCCTCGGCGTACACATAGGCAAGATGCAGTAAAAGCTGGGACCGAGAGACTGAAAAACAGCTTCTACCTCAAGGCCATCGGACTGTTAAACAGCCATCACTAACATTGAGTGGCTGCTGCCAACATACTGACTTAAATCTCTAGCCACTTTAAATAATAGAAAATTGGATGTAACAAATGTATCACTAGCCACTTTAAACAATTTTGTATATAATGTTTACATATCCGACATTACTCTTCTCATTTTTATATACTGTACTCTAAACCATCTACTGCATCTTGCCTATGCCGGTCGTCATCGACTCAAATCTCTAGCCACTTTAATAATTAAAAGTGGATGTAATAAATGTATCACTAGCCACTTTAAACGATGCCATTTATATAATGTTTACATATCCTACACTACTCATCTCACGTGTATATACTGTACTCTATACCATCTACTGCATCTTGCCTACGCCGGTCAGCCATCGCTCATCCATATATTTATATGTACATACTCGTATTCATTTCTTTACACTGTGTGTATAAGGTAGTTGTTGTGAATTTGTTAGATTACTTGTTAGATACTACTGCATGGTCGGAACTAGAAGCACAAGCATTTCGCTACACTCGCATTAACATCTGCTAACCGTGTGTATGTGACAAATACAATTTTATTTGATTTAATTGTCTGGATTAGTGTCCCGCTCCTTGAAAGCGGCAGCTCTATCTTTTAGCTCAGTGCGGATGTTGCCTGTAATCCATGGCTTCTGGTTGGGATATGCACGTACGGTAACTGTGGGGATGATGTCGTCGATGCACTTATTGATGAAGCCGGTGACTGAGGTGGTGTACTCCTCAATGCCATTGGGTGAATCCCGGAACATATTCCAGTCTGTGCTGCAAAACAGTCCTGTAGCTTAGCATCTGTGTCATCTGACCATCGTATTGAGCGAGTCACGGGTACTTCCTGCTTTAGTTTTTCCTTCTAAGCAGGAATTATGGTCAGATTTGCCAAATGGAGGGTGAGGGAGAGCTTTGTATGTGTCTCTGTGTGTGTGGAGTAAAGGTGGTCTAGTTCTTTTCCCTCTGGTTGCACGTGACATGCTGGTAGAAATTAGGTAAAACGGATTTAAGTTCGCCTGCACTAAAGTCTCCGGCCACTAGGTGCGCCGCTTCTGTATGAGCATTTTCTTGTTTGCTTATGGCCTTCTACAGCTTGTTGAGTGCGGTCTTAGTGCCAGCATCGGTTTGTGGTGGTAAATAGACTGCTCTCTTGGTAGAAAGTGTGGTCTAGAGTTTATCATGAGGTACTCAGGCGAGCAATATCTCGAGACTTGCTTAATATCAGACGTCACACACCAGCTGTAATTGACAAATTGACACACA
Source organism: Brachymystax lenok tsinlingensis (assembly GCA_030435695.1). Classification (NCBI taxonomy): domain Eukaryota; kingdom Metazoa; phylum Chordata; class Actinopteri; order Salmoniformes; family Salmonidae; genus Brachymystax; species Brachymystax lenok. The sequence goes on along the minus strand of CM059819.1, from coordinate 557,668 downwards.
ACACCACCCCTCGTCTTACCAGACGGAGCTGTTCTGTCCTGCCAATGCACGGAAAACCAAATGTATATTATCCGTGTGGTCGTTCATCCACGACTCGGTGAAACATGAGATTTTGAATGTCCTGTTGGTAGGATCATCTGGAACAGAGTTGATCCAGTTTATTCTCCAGTGAGTTTACGTTTGCTAATAGAAAGGATGGTGGAGGCGGGCTACCCACTCGCCTACGAATCCTCACAAGGCACCCTGACCTCCGTCCCCTGTATCTCCGTCTTTTCTTCACGCCAATGACGGGGATCTGGGCCTGGCCTGGGAGAAACAGTATGTCCTTTGCGTCGGACTCATTAAATCAAAGATCTTTGTCCAGTTTGAGGTGAGTAATTGCTGTTCTGATATCCAGAAGCTCTTTTCGGTCTTACGAGACGGTAGCATCAACATTATTTACAAAATGATTGGTTAGGAGCCTGTAAACCGGCAGCCATCCCTTCCGGCGCCATTGCGTGACAGGCCCTTACGTTACCTAGCCCTACTCTACCCCCTAACCCTTCAATACCTCATCCTCTCTCCCTACCTGGACCTTCCTACTCTGTCCTCTACCTTACCCACCTCCTAGCCCTACTCTACCCCTAACCCTTCAATACCTCATCCTCTCTCCCTACCTGGACCTTCCTACTCTGTCCTCTACCTTACCCACCTCCTAGCCCTACTCTACCCCCTAACCCTTCAATACCTCATCCTCTCTCCCTACCTGGACCTTCCTACTCTGTCCTCTACCTTACCCACCTCCTAGCCCTACTCTACCCCCTAACCCTTCAATACCTCATCCTCTCTCCCTACCTGGACCTTCCTACTCTGTCCTCTACCTTACCCACCTCAGCTTCCACAAGGACTCTAACCTCCTCTCTCCTCCCCTGCAGCCGTCCCAGTCCTACAGTCTCAACCTCCCTCCTCTGAAGAAGATTATTCAGATGGCCGGGGAGATAGCTGACGGGATGTCTTATCTCAACGCTAACAAGTTTGTCCACAGAGACCTGGCCGCCAGGAACTGTATGGTGGCAGACGACTACACTGTCAAGATAGGTGGTACGAACAGACAGACTTCCTCCTGAAGAAAACCAATTCAATTAGACATGTCATTTAGCCTGTTATATTGATGTGAACAGCGGCTTTAGGCATGCCTGTTAAGTCATTCCCGCCTCTTCCCTGTGTGTGCGTAGATTTTGGCATGACCAGAGACATCTATGAGACAGACTACTACCGTAAAGGAGGAAAGGGGTTGCTGCCGGTGCGATGGATGTCCCCCGAGTCCCTTAAAGATGGAGTGTTCACCACAACCTCTGACGTCTGGTAACTACACCATTCAACTATTCACCTTCTCACTTCCAGGAGGATTGAGCAATTCACTTCACTTCCAGGAGTGACTCCATTTAAAAGGAATGGAGCCTAACCAACCTTGTAGAAGAGCCTTGACCCCTCTCTCCATTTGTCCCTCGTTGGGAAGCCATTTAGCCTGTTGATGCTTTGAGAGGGAGTGGAACAGAAGTCCCATTCCAGCTTCTGTCTGTTTAAAGCAGAGCTGGCCAGTAGGTCTCACTACCGTTTATATTAGACTGCTGAGTCCTTCTCACAAGGTGTATACTAAACCAAATGACAGTAAACCGAGTGTACACTACTAAACCAAATGACAGTAAACCGAGTGTACACTACTAAACCAAATGACAGTCAACCGAGTGTACACTGCTAAATCAAATGACAGTAAACCGAGTGTACACTACTAAACCAAATGACAGTAAACCGAGTGTACACTACTAAACCAAATGACAGTAAACCGAGTGTACACTACTAAACCAAATGACAGTAAACCGAGTGTACACTACTAAACCAAATGACAGTAAACCGAGTGTACACTACTAAACCAAATGACAGTAAACAGAGTGTACACTACTAAACCAAATGACAGTAAACCGAGTGTACACTGCTAAACCAAATGACAGTGAACAGTGTACACTAGTACAGCACACTACAGTAAACAGTGTACACTACTACAGCACACTACAGTGTACACTACTAAACCAAATGACAGTAAACAGTGTACACTAGTACAGCACACTACAGTGTACACTACTACAGCACACTACAGTGTACACTACTAAACCAAATGACAGTGAACAGTGTACACTAGTACAGCACACTACAGTAAACAGTGTACACTAGTACAGCACACTACAGTGTACACTACTAAACCAAATGACAGTAAACAGTGTACACTACTACAGCACACTACAGTGTACACTACTAAACCAAATGACAGTAAACAGTGTACACTACTACAGCACACTACAGTGTACACTACTAAACCAAATGACAGTAAACAGTGTACACTAGTACAGCACACTACAGTGAACAGTGTACACTACTACAGCACACTACAGTGTACACTACTAAACCAAATGACAGTAAACAGTGTACACTAGTACAGCACACTACAGTAAACAGTGTACACTAGTACAGCACACTACAGTAAACAGTGTACACTAGTACAGCACACTACAGTGTACACTACTAAACCAAATGACAGTAAACAGTGTACACTACTACAGCACACTACAGTGTACACTACTAAACCAAATGACAGTGAACAGTGTACACTAGTACACCAAATGACAGTAAACAGAGTGTCAGGATGTATAGTGTGTATAGGGTCATGGTGTATAGGGTCATGGTGTATAGGGTCATGGTGTATAGGATGTATAGGGTTAATGGTGTATAGGATGTATAGGGTTAATGGTGTGTAGGGTCATGGTGTATAGGGATAGGGTGTATAGGGCCAGGGTGTATAGGGCCAGGGTGTATAGGGTCAGGGTGTATAGGGTGTATAGGGTTAATGGTGTATAGGGTGTGTAATGTCATGGTGTATAGGGTCATGGTGTATAGGGTCATGGTGTATAGGGTCATGGTGTGTAGGGTCATGGTGTATAGGATGTATAGGGTTAATGGTGTATAGGGTCATGGTGTATAGGGATAGGGTGTATAGGGCCAGGGTGTATAGGGCCAGGGTGTATAGGGTGTATAGGGCCAGGGTGTATAGGGCCAGGGTGTATAGGGCCAGGGTGTATAGGGTCAGGGTGTATAGGATGTATAGGGTTAATGGTGTATAGGGTGTGTAATGTCATGGTGTATAGGGTCATGGTGTATAGGGTCATGGTGTATAGGGTTAATGGTGTATAGGGTGTATAGGGCCAGGGTGTATAGGGCCAGGGTGTATAGGGCCAGGGTGTATAGGATGTATAGGGTTAATGGTGTATAGGGTGTGTAATGTCATGGTGTATAGGGTCATGGTGTATAGGGTCATGGTGTATAGGGTTAATGGTGTATAGGGTGTATAGGGTCAGGGTGTATAGGGCCAGGGTGTATAGGGCCAGGGTGTATAGGGCCAGGGTGTATAGGGCCAGGGTGTATAGGGCCAGGGTGTATAGGGTCAGGGTGTATAGGGTGTATAGGGCCAGGGTGTATAGGGCCAGGGTGTATAGGGTGTATAGGGTCAGGGTGTATAGGGCCAGGGTGTATAGGGCCAGGGTGTATAGGGTCAGGGTGTATAGGGTGTATAGGGCCAGGGTGTATAGGGCCAGGGTGTATAGGGTGTATAGGGTCAGGGTGTATAGGGTCAGGGTGTATAGGCTCAGGGTGTATAGGGCCAGGGTGTATAGGGCCAGGGTGTATAGGGTCAGGGCTTATAGGGTGTATAGGGCCAGGGTGTATAGGGCCAGGGTGTATAGGGCCAGGGTGTATAGGGTCAGGGTGTATAGGGTGTATAGGGCCAGGGTGTATAGGGCCAGGGTGTATAGGGTGTATAGGGCCAGGGTGTATAGGGCCAGGGTGTATAGGGTCAGGGTGTATAGGGCCAGGGTGTATAGGGTGTATAACCCTGTCTCCTCTCTCTCTGCAGGTCTTTTGGGGTGGTGCTATGGGAGATAGCCACACTAGCAGAGCAGCCCTACCAGGGGATGTCTAATGAGCAGGTGCTGCGCTTCGTTATGGACGGAGGCCTGCTAGACAAACCAGACAACTGCCCTGACATGCTGTGAGTTTTACACACACACACCCCTGGGTTTCCATCATAATGCTGTGAGTTACCCTGGGTTTCCATCATAATGCTGTGAGTTACACACACACACACACACCCACCCCTGGGTTTCCATCATAATGCTGTTTAGCCCGTTCATTGATGGGGATAATGCTGTTTTGTTTAGCCCGTTCATTGATGGGGATAATGCTGTTTTGTTTAGCCCGTTCATTGATGGGAATGATGCTGTTTAGCCCGTTCATTGATGGGAATGATGCTGTTTAGCCCGTTCATTGATGGGAATAATGCTGTTTAGCCCGTTCATTGATGGGAATGATGCTGTTTAGCCCGTTCATTGATGGGAATAATGCTGTTTAGCCCGTTCATTGATGGGAATAATGCTGTTTAGCCCGTTCATTGATGGGAATGATGCTGTTTAGCCCGTTCATTGATGGGAATGATGCTGTTTAGCCCGTTCATTGATGGGAATGATGCTGTTTAGCCCGTTCATTGATGGGAATGATGCTGTTTAGCCCGTTCATTGATGGGAATGATGCTGTTTAGCCCGTTCATTGATGGGAATGATGCTGTTTAGCCCGTTCATTGATGGGGATAATGCTGTTTTGTTTAGCCCGTTCATTGATGGGAATGATGCTGTTTAGCCCGTTCATCGATGGGAATAATGCTGTTTAGCCCGTTCATCGATGGGAATAATGCTGTTTAGCCCGTTCATTGATGGGGATAATGCTGTTTTGTTTAGCCCGTTCATTGATGGGAATAATGCTGTTTAGCCCGTTCATCGATGGGAATAATGCTGTTTAGCCCGTTCATCGATGGGAATAATGCTGTTTAGCCCGTTCATCGATGGGAATAATGCTGTTTAGCCCGTTCATCGATGGGAATAATGCTGTTTAGCCATTCGCCGATGGGAATAATGCTGTTTAGCCCGTTCATCGATGGGAATAATGCTGTTTAGCCCGTTCATTGATGGGAATATATTTGACCGGTCATGCTTATCGGTCTATAGGTTAGGTTGCATCATTTACTGGATTGGTGTGTGTGTACAGTATATTCCCTGTCCCACCTCCTCCTCTCCCTGGTCCACCACCTCCTCCTCTCCCTGGTCCACCACCACCTCCTCTCCCTGTCCCACCTCCTCCTCTCCCTGGTCCACCACCTCCTCCTCTCCCTGGTCCACCACCTCCTCCTCTCCCTGGTCCACCACCTCCTCCTCTCCCTGGTCCACCACCTCCTCCTCTCCTGGTCCACCACCTCCTCCTCTCCCTGGTCCACCACCTCCTCCTCTCCCTGGTCCACCACCTCCTCCTCTCCCTGTCCCACCTCCTCCTCTCTCCCTGGTCCACCACCTCCTCTCCCTGGTCCACCACCACCTCCTCTCCCTGTCCCACCTCCTCCTCTCCCTGGTCCACCACCTCCTCTCCCTGTCCCACCTCCTCCTCTCCCTGTCCCACCACCTCCTCTCCCTGGTCCCACCTCCTCCTCTCCCTGTCCCACCTCCTCCTCTCCCTGTCCCACCTCCTCCTCTCCCTGTCCCACCTCCTCCTCTCCCTGGTCCCTCCTCCTCTCCCTGTCCCACCTCCTCCTCTCCCTGTCCCACCTCCTCCTCTCCCTGTCCCTCCACCTCCTCCTCTCCCTGTCCCACCTCCTCCTCTCCCTGTCCCTCCTCCTCCTCTCCCTGTCCCTCCTCCTCCTCTCCCTGTCCCTCCTCCTCCTCTCCCTGTCCCTCCTCCTCCTCTCCCTGTCCACCTCCTCCTCTCCCTGTCCCTCCTCCTCCTCTCCCTGGTCCACCTCCTCCTCCTCCTCTCCCTGGTCCACCTCCTCCTCCCTCCTCCTCCTCTCCCTGGTCCACCTCCTCCTCCTCCTCTCCCTGGTCCACCTCCTCCTCTCTCTCCTGGTCCACCTCCTCCTCCTCTCCTGGTCCACCTCCTCCTCCTCCTCTCCCTGGTCCACCTCCTCCTCCTCTCCCTGGTCCACCTCCTCCTCCTCTCTCCCTGGTCCACCTCCTCCTCCTCTCCCTGGTCCACCTCCTCCTCCTCTCCCTGGACCTCCTCCTCCTCCTCTCCCTGGACCACCTCCTCCTCCTCCTCTCCCTGGACCTCTTCCTGGACCACCTCCTCCGCCTCCTCTCCCTGGACCTCCTCCTCCTCTCCCTGGACCTCCTCCTCCTCTCCCTGGACCACCTCCTCCTCTCCCTGGACCACCTCCTCCTCTCCCTGGACCTCCTCCTCCTCCTCTCCCTGTCCCACCTCCTCCTCTCCCTGTCCCACCACCTCCTCTCCCTGGTCCACCTCCTCCTCTCCCTGGTCCACCACCACCTCCTCCTCTCCCTGGTCCACCTCCTCCTCTCCCTGGTCCACCACCTCCTCCTCTCCCTGGTCCACCACCTCCTCCTCTCCCTGTCCCTCCTCCTCCTCCTCTCCCTGGTCCACCTCCTCCTCCTCTCCCTGTCCCTCCTCCACCTCCTCCTCTCCCTGTCCCTCCTCCTCCTCTCCCTGTCCCACCTCCTCCTCCTCTCCCTGGTCCACCTCCTCCTCTCCCTGGTCCACCTCCTCCTCTCCCTGTCCACCTCCTCCTCTCCCTGTCCCTCCTCCTCCTCTCCCTGTCCCTCCTCCTCCTCTCCCTGTCCCTCCTCCTCCTCTCCCTGGTCCACCTCCTCCTCTCCCTGGTCCTCCTCCTCCTCTCCCTGGTCCCTCCTCCTCCTCCTCTCCCTGTCCCTCCTCCTCCTCTCCCTGGTCCCTCCTCCTCCTCTCCCTGTCCCTCCTCCTCCTCCTCTCCCTGGTCCTCCTCCTCCTCTCCCTGGTCCTCCTCCTCCTCCTCTCCCTGGTCCACCTCCTCCTCCTCTCCCTGGTCCACCTCCTCCTCCTCTCCCTGGTCCACCTCCTCCTCCTCTCCCTGGTCCACCTCCTCCTCCTCTCCCTGGTCCACCTCCTCCTCCTCTCTTTGGTCCACCTCCTCCTCTCCCTGGTCCACCTCCTCCTCTCCCTGGTCCACCTCCTCCTCTCCCTGGTCCACCTCCTCCTCCTCTCCCTGGTCCACCTCCTTCTTTCCCTGGACCACCTCCTCCTCCTCCTCCTCTCCCTGGACCTCCTCCTACTCTTCAGTAGCCTGTTAGGTTTCAGCAGCTTGGGGCTCTGGCAGTTCAGTAGCCTGTCAGGTTTCAGCAGCTTGGGGCTCTGGCAGTTCAGTAGCCTGTCAGGTTTCAGCAGCTTGGGGCTCTGGCAGTTCAGTAGCCTGTCAGGTTTCAGCAGCTTGGGGCTCTGCCAGTTCAGTAGCCTGTCAGGTTTCAGCAGCCAGGGCTCTGCCAGTTCAGTAGCCTGTCAGGTTTCAGCAGCTTGGGGCTCTGCCAGTTCAGTAGCCTGTCAGGTTTCAGCAGCTTGGGGCTCTGCCAGTTCAGTAGCCTGTCAGGTTTCAGCAGCTTGGGGCTCAGTCCACTCCTGAGATATTCTGGACTTGTTTATTGTTTAACTGTTTTAACTGCTACAACCCTTTATATAATATAATATATATATTATAATATATAATATATAATATCTACCTTCTCTCTCTCTCTCTCTCTCCTACCAGGTTTGAGTTGATGCGTATGTGTTGGCAGTACAACCCTAAGATGCGTCCGTCGTTTCTGGAGATCATTAACAGCATCAAGGAGGAGCTGGAGCCCCCGTTCAGAGAGATGAGTTTCTTTTACAGCGAAGAGAACAAGCTTCCCGACACAGAGGAGTTGGACATGAAGGTAGAGAACATGAAGAATGTTCCTTTAGGCCCAGCTGCCTCTTCACGCCCCCCCATCCCCTGCCCCCCCACCTCCTCCGGGTCCGCCCTGCCCAACCAGCCCCCTCTTCCCCCCTCCCAACAGACACCAGCCTCCACGGCCCCCGCCGGTCCATTAACGCTGGCCTCCACCCCCCCTTCAGCCCCGTCCTCTGGGCAGGTTCAGCCCCAGGCTCCCTCGTCCCCCTGCTCCCCAGCCCTCGGGGCCACCAGCCAGGCCTGCTGCTCTCCAGTGGCCCCTGGCCCCTCCTCGGCCCAGAGCTCAGGGGCCTCAGGACAGGTGGCGTCCAACGGCCCCGAGGCAGTTGCCCAGGTCCTGCTGCGACCAGCCTCCAGTGACACACCGCCCTACGCACACATGAACGGAGTGAGGAAGAAGGAACGTGCCATGCCCCTCCCACAGTCCTCGGCCTGCTGATCCTATTGGACCCCTCCTCTCCATCCCTCTTTTCTAAAGAGCTTGGTGGACTCCTCTGTTTTGGACTCCTCTGTTTTGGACTCCTCTGTGGTGGACTCCTCTGTGGTGGACTCCTCTGTGGAGGACTCCTCTGTTATTGTATTGACATTTCTATCAACTGCCTGATATAAACCACCTCCTGCTGAGGCGTGCTGGGAGGACCCTGGACCACAACCTGAACAATGGACTTGTGTTGTTTAGATATATTCCTTTAGGCCCAGCTGCCTTTATATATAAAACGCACGTCCGTTGTTCAGGAAGGGTTCTGGTTACCGGTACCAGTCAAAGGTTTGGACACACCTACGCATTCAAGGGTTTTTCTTAATGTTTACTATTTTCTACATTGTAGAATAATAGTGAAGACATCAAAGCTATGAAATAACACATATGGAATCATGTCGTAACCAAAAAAGTGTTAAACAAATCAAAATATATTTTATTTTTGAGATTCTTCAAATAGCCACCCTTTGCCTTGATGACAGCTTTGCACACTCTTGGGATTCTCTCAACCAGCTTCATGAGGAATGCTTTTCCAACAATCTTGAAGGAGTTCCCACATATGCTGAGCACTTGTTGGCTGCTTTTCCTTCACTCTGCGGTCCAACTCATCCCAGACCATCTCAATGGGTTGAGGTCGGGTGATTGTAGAGGCCAGGTCATCTGATGCAGCACTCCATCACTCTCCTCCTTGGTGAAATAGCCCTTACACAGCCTGGAGGTGTGTTGGGTCTTTGTCCTGTTGAAAAACAAATCATAGTCCCACTAAGCGCAAACCAGATGGGATGGCGTATCACTGCAGAATGCTGTGGTAGCCATGCTGGTTTAGTGTGCCTTGAATTATAAATAAATCACTAACAGTGTCACCGGCAAAGCACCATCACACCTCCTCCTCCATGCTTCACGGTGGGAACCACACATGCGGAGATCATCCATTCACCTACTCTGCGTCTCACAAAGACACAGCGGTTGGAACCAAAAATCTCCAATTTGGACTCATCAGACCAAAGGACAGATTTCCACAGGTCTAATGTCGATTGGTCGTGTTTCCTGGCCCAAGCAAGTCTCTTCTTCTTCTTATTGGTGTCCTTTAGTAGTGGTTTCTTTGCAGCAATTTGTCCATGAAGGCCTGATTCACGCAGTCTTTTCTGAATAGTTGATGTTGAGATGTGTCTGTTACTTGAACTCTGAAGCATTTATTTGGGCTGCAATTTCTGAGGCTGGTAACTCTAATGAACATATCCTCTGCAGCAGAGGTAACTCTGGGTCTTCCTGTCCTGTGGTGGTCCTCATGAGAGCCAGTTTCATCATAGCGCTTGATGGTTTTTGCAACTGCACTTGAAGAATCTTTAAAAGTTCTTGAAATGTTCCTTATTGACTGACCTTGTCATAATGTAATGATGGCCTGTTGTTTCTCTTTGCTTATTTGAGCTGTTGCCATAATATGGACTTGGCCCTATTTGGTAATAAACCATCTTCTGTATACCACCCCACCTTGTCACAACACAACTGATTGGCTCAAAAAGAAGGAAAGAAATTCCACAAATTAACTTTTAACAAGGCACACCTGTTATTTGAAATGCATTCCAGGTGACTACCTCATGAAGCTGGTTGAGAGAATGCAAAGCAGTCATCAAGGCAAAGGGTGGCTATTTGAAGAATCTCAAATCTCAAATATATTTTTATCTGTTTCTCTGTTTTTGGTTACTACATGATTCCATATGTGTTATTTAATAGTTCTGATGTCTTCACTATTACAATGTAGAAAATAGTAAAAATACAGAGAACCCCTGGAATGAGTAGGTGTTCTAAAGCTTTTGACTGGTACTGAGATGGTATGTATAGTGTTATTTTTTTATTCGTTTTTCTAAATATTCCCAAATGGAGACAGCCTTTCAGAGTGATGTTTGGTTGGTTGTTTGGCTCACTGTGTAATATTGGGGGCATTATTATTATTGTGAGGTAAATGTTTTATCTTCTGTCTGGAAGCAAAGCCAACGGTCAAGCGCTGTCTGTGTTGTACGTCAGTGGATGGACAGACATGATCCTCTCTGCTGCACTGGGACAAGATGGTCACCACTGATGATGTTTAGTTGTCTGGCGTAAACTACACGTCTTCTCCCTTTGTTTTGTCTGTGATTGACAGGAAGCATTCGGACATGGCGTCTCCTAGGCCTACAAGACATCACTATATTATTTAGTATCTTAAAGGATTGTGATCAATGGGAGGTTGTTTTATCCAGTCCTTCAGTTCCTTCTGACCAGATGTATGGCTCCATATGGCTGCATCCCAAATGGCACCCTATTCCCTATTTAGCGAACTACTTTTGACCAGGGCCGTGGGTGTCACGGTTCAACCAGGGACCCTGGTCAAAAGTAGTGCACTAAATAGGGAATAGGGTGCCATTTGGGAGACAGTCTGTCTCCTACACAGGTCATCTAGAGGGATAGAAATCTACACTGTCAGAGCACAAAGTGCTGCTGCATGAAGCACAAAGGACGTAGTGCCAGAACATGTCTCTCGTGCACCAGAACATGTCTCTCGTGCACCAGAACATGTCTTCTCGTGCACCAGAACATGTCTCTCGTGCACCAGAACATGTCTCTCGTGCACCAGAACATGTCTCTCGTGCACCAGAACATGTCTCTCGTGCACCAGAACATGTCTCTCGCGCACCAGAACATGTCTCTCGCGCACCAGAACATGTCTCTCGCGCACCAGAACATGTCTCTCGCGCACCAGAACATGTCTCTTGCGCAAACAGAAATGAAACGGAACATTACAACTCAACAGAGTGGACCTTGTAAAGTCAAGCAGGTTTACTTCCCAAATGGCATCCTATTCCCTATGTAGTGCAGTACTTTTGACCAAATGTTTTCCAATATGTAGGGACAGACAGGTGTTGGCTCCAGTCCAGTAGTATGGAGGGAGGGAGACATTGCTGTACACAGCAGGTCTATATTTACACTAGTCTGTAGTCTCTCTTCTAAGATTCAGAACATTTCTTCTCCACTGCTATTACAGTTGTACACCACATGACCAAAAGTACGTGGGCACCTGCTCGTCAAACATCTCATTCCACAATGATGGGTTGGTCCCCCCTTTGCTGCTATAACAGCCTCCACTCTTTTGGGAAGGCTTTCCACTGGATGTTGGAACATTACTGCTATAACAGCCTCCACTCTTCTGGGAAGGCTTTCCACTAGATGTTGGAACATTTCTGCTGGTACTTTCTTCCATTCAGCCACAAGAGAATTAGTGAGGTCGAGCACTGATGTTGGGCGATTAGTCGGCGCTCCAATTCATCCTAAAGGTGTTCGATGGGATTGAGGTCAGGACTCTGTGCTGGCCAGTCAAGTTCTTCCATACCGATCTCAACAAACCATTTCTGTATGGACCTCGCTTTGTGCATGGGGTCATTGTCATGCTGAAACAGGAAAGGGCCTTCCCCAAACTGTTGCCACAAAGTTGAAAGCACAGAATCTAGAATGTCATTGTATGCTGTAGCGTTAAGATTTCCCTTCACTGGAACTAAGGGGCCTGAACCATGAAAAACAACCCCAGACCATTATTCCTCCTCCACCAAGCTTTACAGTTGGCACTATGTATTCTGGCAGGTAGCGTTCTTCTGTCATCGGCCAAACTCAGATTAGTCCGTCAGTCTGCCAGATGGTGAAGCGCAATTCATCACTCCAGAGAACCAGTTTCCACTGCTCCAGAGTCCAATGGCGGTGAGCTTTACACCACTCCAGCCGACGCTTGGCATTGCGCATTGTGATCTTAGGCTTGTGTGCGGCTGCTCAGCCATGGAAACCCATTTCATGAAGCTCCCAACGAACAGTTCTTGTGCTGACGTTGCTTCCAGAGGCAGTTTGGAACTCTGTAGTGAGTGTTTTTAAACGCGCTACCTGCTTCAGCACTCGGCGGTCCCGTTCTGTGAGCTTGTGTGGCCTACCACTTGGCGGCTGAGCAGTTGTTGCTCCTAGACGTTTCCACTGTACAATAACAGCACTTACAGTTGACTGGGACAGCTCTAGCAGGGCAGATTATTGATGAACTGACTTGTTGGAAAGGTGGCATCCTATGACGGTGCCACGTTTGAAGTCACTGAGCTCTTCGGTAAGGCCGTTCTACTGCCAGTGTTGGTCTATGGGGATTACATGGCTTTGCGGTTTTCTACACGTCAGCAGCGGGTGTGGCTGAATCCACTCATTTGAAGGGGTGTCCACCTTTTGTATATGTAGTGTAGTTAGACCTCAGAACATTTTCATAAACATCACCTGTTTGTGTCTTTGTAATCACTGTTTTTCAGTTCACATGTTCCAAGGAATTGTCTGTACAGAAGCTGCTATTTAATTCTTTATTTTTCTTGTGGTTCTAATATATCTATATGAAGTGAATCCTTCAGGTTGATTGTTTTACTCTCGTTCCCACTACAGTCCATTGTTCTTATGCTTGTTGTATTTTTCAAACAATTTATTCATATGAAACATCATTGTTTCTCTTTAACTCATAAAGATATGCTGTTTTGCCACATATTGTCCAACGCCTTCTATTTCTTTTTCACCAATACATTGTTGGAAGATAGCTTTTTCTTTTCATTTCATAGATGAAGGAAACAGAAAGAACCCTCAGTTTTTGATTAAGGAACCCCCAGTCCTGAATGAAGGAAAGAGAAAGACCCCCAGTCCTGAATGAAGGAAAGACCCCCAGTCCTGAATGAAGGAAAGACCCCCAGTCCTGAATGAAGGAAAGACCCCAGTCCTGAATGAAGGAAAGACCCCCAGTCCTGAATGAAGGAAAGACCCCCCAGTCCTGAATGAAGGAAAGACCCCCAGTCCTGAATGAAGGAAAGACCCCCAGTCCTGAATGAAGGAAAGACTCCCCAGTCCTGAATGAAGGAAAGACTCCCAGTCCTGAATGAAGGAAAGACCCCCTCCCCAGTCCTGAATGAAGGAAAGACCCCCTCCCCAGTCCTGAATGAAGGAAAGACTCCCCAGTCCTGAATGAAGGAAAGACCCTCCCCAGTCCTGAATGAAGGAAAGACCTCCCCAGTCCTGAATGAAGGAAAGACCCCCAGTCCTGAATGAAGGAAAGACCCCTCTCCCAGTCCTGAATGAAGGAAAGACCCCCTCCCCAGTCCTGAATGAAGGAAAGACCCCCTCCCCAGTCCTGAATGAAGGAAAGACCCTCCCAGTCCTGAATGAAGGAAAGACCCCCCCAGTCCTGAATGAAGGAAAGACCCCCAGTCCTGAATGAAGGAAAGACCCCCCAGTCCTGAATGAAGGAAAGACCCCCTCCCAGTCCTGAATGAAGGAAAGACCCCCTCCCCAGTCCTGAATGAAGGAAAGACCCCCTCCCCAGTCCTGAATGAAGGAAAGACCCCCTCCCCAGTCCTGAATGAAGGAAAGACCCCCAGTCCTGAATGAAGGAAAGACCCCCCCCTCCCCAGTCCTGAATGAGGGAAAGAGAAAGAACCTCCCCAGTCCTGAATGAAGGACAGGATGAACCAGACTTGTGAAGGTCTGCAATTTTTTTTCTGAGGTCTTGGCTAATTTGTTTTGATTTTCCCATGATGTCAAGCAAACAGGCACTGAGTTTGAAGGTAGGCCTTAAAATATATCCACAGGTACACCTCCTTTTGTTAACCTGACCTAGAATTCCTTACATTTTCTACCAAGAGAATTCTCTTCGATTATAATCACAGTCGCGTATATCCCCTCTCAAGCTGCCACATCAACGGCACTGAAAGAAATCCGGGAAACCACATATCCTGAGGCTGCATTTAATAAGGCTAATCTGAAAACAAGGCTCCCTAAATTTTATCAGCATATCGAATGTGCGACCCGGGCCGGGAAAATCCTGGATCTTGTGATTCTAACTTTCGCAACGCATACAAAGCTTTCGGCAAATCCCTTTCGGCAAATCTGACCACGACTCCATTTTGTTGCTCCCAGCCTATAGACCGAAACTAAAACAGGAAACGCCTGTGCTCAGGTCCGTTCAACGCTGGTCTGACCTATCTGATTCCATGCTGCAAGATTGCTTCAATCACGTGGACTGGGATATGTTCCGTATAGCATCGGACAATAACATCGATGAACACGTTGATTCGGTGAGCGAGTTTATTAGCAAGTGCATCGGTGATGTTGTACCCATAGCAACTATTAAAACCTTCTCCAACTAGAAACCGTGGATTGATGGCAGCATTTGCACAACACTGAAAGTGCTGCTTTTAATCAGGGCAAGGCGACTGGAAACATGACCGAAAACAAACAGTGTAGCTATTCCCTCCGCAAGGCAATCAAACAAGCTAAGCGTCAATATAGAGACAAAATAGAGTCACAATTCAAAGACTCAGACACGAGAGGAATGTGGCACGGTCTACTGTCAATCACAGACTACAAAAAGAAAACCAGCCCCGTTGCGGACCACGATGTCTTGCTCCCAGACAAACTAAACAACTTCTTTGCTCGCTTTGAGGACAATGCAGTGCCACCGACACGGCCCTCTACCAAAACCTGCGGGCTCACCTTCACTGCAGCCAATGTGAGAAAAACATTTAAACGTGTTAACCCTCGCAAGGCTGCCGGCCCAGATGGCATCCCTGCCCGCGTCCTCAGAGCATGCACAGACCAGCTGGCTGGTGTGTTTACGGACATATTCAATCAGTCCCTATCCCAGTCTGCTGTTCCCACATGCTTCAAGAGGGCCACCATTGTTCCTGTTCCCAAGAAAGCTAAGGTAACTGAGCTAAGCGACTATCGCCCCGTAGCACTCACTTCCGTCATCATGAAGTGCTCTGAGAGACTAGTCAAGTATCATATCACCTCCATCCTGCCAGACACCCTGGACCCACTCCAATTTGCTTACCGTCCCAATAGGTCCACAGACAACGCAATCACTCTGCACACTGCCCTATCCCATCTGGACAAGAGGAATACCTGTTAAACAGCCACCACTAACATTGAGTGTCTGCTGCCAACATACCGACTCAAATCTCTAGCCACTTTAATAATTAAAAATTGGATGTAATAAATGTATCACTAGCCACTTTAAACAATTCCACTTTATATGTTTACATATCCTACATTACTCATCTCATATGTGGCCAAAAGTTGACACAAATATACATTTTCACAAAGTCTGCTGCCTCAGTTTGAATGATGGCAATTTGCATATACTCCAGAATGTCATGAAGAGTGATCAGATGAATTGAAATGAATTACAAAGTCCCTCTTTGCCATGCAAATTAACCGAATCCCCCAAAAACATTTCCACTGCATTTCAGCCCTGCCACAAAAGGACCAGCTGACATCATGTCAGTGATTCTCTCGTTAACACAGGTGTGAGTGTTGATGAGGAAAAGGCTACAAGCACAAGCATTTCGCTACACTCGCATTAACATCTGCATGTGACAAATAACATTTGATTTGATTTGACATGTCAATTAGCCTATCAGAATCTTCTAAAGCCATGACATAATTTTGTGGAGTTTTCCAAGCTGTTTAAAGGCACCGTCAACTTAGTGGATGTAAACCTCTGACCCACTGGAATTGTGATACAGTGAATTATAAGTGAAATAATCTGTCTGTAAACAATTGTTGGACAAATTACTTGTATCATGCACAAAGTAGATGTCCTAACCGACTTGCCAAAACTATAGTTTGTTAGCAAGAAATTTGTGGAGTGGTTGAAAAACGAGTTTTAATGACTCCAACCGAAGTGTATGTGAACTTCCAACTTCAACTGTATCTTCCCCCATTACTAGATCAAATAATGAGCTGCTACTGCCATATCTTCCCCCACTACTAGATCAAATAATGAGCTGCTACTGCCATATCTTCCCCCACTACTAGATCAAATAATGAGCTGCTACTGCCATATCTTCCCCCACTACTAGATCAAATAATGAGCTGCTACTGCCATATCTTCCCCCATTACCAGATCAAATAATGAGCTGCTACTGCCATATCTTCCCCCATTACCAGATCAAATAATGAGCTGCTACTGCCATATCTTCCCCCACTACTAGATCAAATAATGAGTTGCTGCTGCCATATCTTCCCCCACTACTAGATCAAATAAAGAGCTGCTACTGCCATATTTTCCCCCATTTCTAGATCAAATAATGAGCTGCTACATCTTCCCCCATTACTAGATCAAATAATGAGCTGCTACATCTTCCCCCATTACTAGATCAAATAATGAGCTGCTACATCTTCCCCCATTACTAGATCAAATAATGAGCTGCTACATCTTCCCCCATTACTAGATCAAATAATGAGCTGCTACATCTTCCCCCACTACTAGATCAAATAATGAGCTGCTACTGCCATATCTTCCCCCACTACTAGATCAAATAATGAGCTGCTACTGCCATATCTTCCCCACTACTAGATCAAATAATGAGCTGCTGCTGCCATATCTTCCCCCACTACAAGATCAAATAATGAGCTGCTACTGACATATCTTCCCCCATTACTAGATCAAATAATGAGCTGCTACTGCCATATCTTCCCCCACTACTAGATCAAATAATGAGCTGCTACTGCCATATCTTCCCCCATTACCAGATCAAATAATGAGCTGCTGCTGCCATATCTTCCCCCACTACTAGATCAAATAATGAGCTGCTGCTGCCATGTCTTCCCCCATTACTAGATCAAATAATGAGCTGCTACTGCCATATCTTCCCCCACTACTAGATCAAATAATGAGCTGCTACTGCCATATCTTCCCCCACTACTAGATCAAATAATGAGCTGCTACTGCCATATCTTCCCCCACTACTAGATCAAATAATGAGCTGCTACTGCCATATCTCCCCTACTAGATCAAATAATGAGCTGCTACTGCCATATCTTCCCCCACTACTAGATCAAATAATGAGCTGCTACATCTTCCCCCATTACTAGATCAAATAATGAGCTGCTACATCTTCCCCACTACTAGATCAAATAATGAGCTGCTACTGCCATATCTTCCCCACTACTAGATCAAATAATGAGCTGCTACTGCCATATCTTCCCCACTACTAGATCAAATAATGAGCTGCTGCTGCCATATCTTCCCCCACTACAAGATCAAATAATGAGCTGCTACTGACATATCTTCCCCCATTACTAGATCAAATAATGAGCTGCTACTGCCATATCTTCCCCCACTACTAGATCAAATAATGAGCTGCTACTGCCATATCTTCCCCCATTACCAGATCAAATAATGAGCTGCTGCTGCCATATCTTCCCCCACTACTAGATCAAATAATGAGCTGCTGCTGCCATGTCTTCCCCCATTACTAGATCAAATAATGAGCTGCTACTGCCATATCTTCCCCCACTACTAGATCAAATAATGAGCTGCTACTGCCATATCTTCCCCACTACTAGATCAAATAATGAGCTGCTACTGCCATATCTTCCCCACTACTAGATCAAATAATGAGCTGCTACTGCCATATCTCCCCCTACTAGATCAAATAATGAGCTGCTACTGCCATATCTTCCCCCACTACTAGATCAAATAATGAGCTGCTACATCTTCCCCCATTACTAGATCAAATAATGAGCTGCTACATCTTCCCCCATTACTAGATCAAATAATGAGCTGCTACATCTTCCCCCATTACTAGATCAAATAATGAGCTGCTACATCTTCCCCCATTACTAGATCAAATAATGAGCTGCTACATCTTCCCCCACTACTAGATCAAATAATGAGCTGCTACTGCCATATCTTCCCCCACTACTAGATCAAATAATGAGCTGCTACTGCCATATCTTCCCCCACTACTAGATCAAATAATGAGTTGCTGCTGCCATATCTTCCCCCACTACTAGATCAAATAAAGAGCTGCTACTGCCATATTTTCCCCCATTTCTAGATCAAATAATGAGCTGCTACATCTTCCCCCATTACTAGATCAAATAATGAGCTGCTACATCTTCCCCCATTACTAGATCAAATAATGAGCTGCTACATCTTCCCCCACTACTAGATCAAATAATGAGCTGCTACTGCCATATCTTCCCCCACTACTAGATCAAATAATGAGCTGCTACTGCCATATCTTCCCCCATTACCAGATCAAATAATGAGCTGCTACTGCCATATCTTCCCCCACTACTAGATCAAATAATGAGCTGCTACTGCCATATCTTCCCCCACTACTAGATCAAATAATGAGCTGCTACTGCCATATCTTCCCCCACTACTAGATCAAATAATGAGCTGCTACTGCCATATCTCCCCTACTAGATCAAATAATGAGCTGCTACTGCCATATCTTCCCCACTACTAGATCAAATAATGAGCTGCTACTGCCATATCTTCCCCACTACTAGATCAAATAATGAGCTGCTACTGCCATATCTTCCCCACTACTAGATCAAAATGAGCTGCTACTGCCATATCTTCCCCACTACTAGATCAAATAATGAGCTGCTACTGCCATATCTTCCCCACTACTAGATCAAATAATGAGCTGCTACTGCCATATCTTCCCCCATTACTAGATCAAATAATGAGCTGCTACTGCCATATCTTCCCCCACTACTAGATCAAATAATGAGCTGCTACTCCCATATCTTCCCCCACTACTAGATCAAATAATGAGCTGCTACTGCCATATCTTCCCCCATTACTAGATCAAATAATGAGCTGCTACTGCCATATCTTCCCCCATTACTAGATCAAATAATGAGCTGCTACTGCCATATCTTCACAGTGTAGAAAATAGTTAAAACAAAGAAAAACCCTTGAATGAGTAGGTGTTCTAAAACTTTTGACTGGTAGTGTATATTGTATGCAAAAGGGTGTTCCCCAGTGCTGGAAGTGGGGCCCCGAGTGAAAAGGTTTGGGATCCCATGGTGTACCTGACATGCTTAATTCAGTATGCCACTGTATACATTTTCTGAAATGATCCAGACATTGTGTCAAAGATACTGATGTGTTGTACAGTTGGTTCTGGAGGAAGAGTTCCCCCCCTATCGCTAAAGCGAGAATCCCCCGTGTCGCTAAATCAAGAAATGGCAACAGCCTCAGAAAGGGCAACAGCCTCGGAAACGGCAACAGCGTCAGGAACTACAACAGCGTCAGGAACTACAACAGCGTCAGGAACTACAACAGCGTCAGGAACTACAACAGCGTCAGGAACTACAACAGCGTCAGGAACTACAACAACCGGCAAACAAGTGCCAGTTTTCCTGAGGCGTCCGGGCCCCAGTAGACGACGTGTACCTGTTTAGGTCTGTTGATAAAGAGCAGTATGTTCCCTCAGGGACGTGATGAGCCTTTACATCGCTTCTTCTGCAACGATACGGCCAAGTAAGTGGCTTCACTTGGAGATGTGCTCTCCAAGAAGATAGATACTGTTTTGAAACGTTTGATAATGTTAGTTTGGCTAACTAACTAGCTCGTTGCACTAGTTAGCTGTTTGTTTTGCACATTGCTAAGGAAGACCCAAGAGCTCACAACTACCGTTGGCTTGCTCTGCATGGCATATAGCACCGGTAACGGTACTGTTGTTACGGTAGGACCTGAGATACTGCCGGTAGAACTAGATAACGGTACTGTTATGATAACGGTAGGACCTGAGATACTGCCGGTAGAACTAGATAACGGTACTGTTATGTTAACGGTAGGACCTGAGATACTGCTGGTAGAACTAGATAACGGTACTGTTATGTTAACGTTAGGACCTGAGATACTGCTGGTAGAACTAGATAACGGTGCTGTTATGATAACGGTAGGACCTGAGATACTGCCGGTAGAACTAGATAACGGTGCTGTTATGTTAACGTTAGGACCTGAGATACTGCCGGTAGAACTAGATAACGGTACTGTTATGTTAACGTTAGGATACTGCCGGTAGAACTAGATAACGGTACTGTTATGTTAACGTTAGGACCCGAGATACTGCCGGTAGAACTAGATAACGGTGCTGTTATGTTAACGGTAGGACCTGAGATACTGCTGGTAGAACTAGATAACGGTACTGTTATGTTAACGTTAGGACCTGAGATACTGCCGGTAGAACTAGATAACGGTACTGTTATGTTAACGGTAGGACCTGAGATACTGCCGGTAGAACTAGATAACGGTGCTGTTATGTTAACGTTAGGACCTGAGATACTGCCGGTAGAACTAGATAACGGTACTGTTATGTTAACGTTAGGACCTGAGACACTGCCGGTAGAACTAGATAACGGTGCTGTTATGTTAACGTTAGGACCTGAGATACTGCCGGTAGAACTAGATAACGGTACTGTTATGTTAACGTTAGGACCTGAGACACTGCCGGTAGAACTAGATAACGGTACTGTTATGTTAACGTTAGGACCTGAGATACTGCCGGTAGAACTAGATAACGGTGCTGTTATGTTAACGTTAGGACCTGAGATACTGCCGGTAGAACTAGATAACGGTACTGTTATGTTAACGTTAGGATACTGCCGGTAGAACTAGATAACGGTACTGTTATGTTAACGTTAGGACCCGAGATACTGCCGGTAGAACTAGATAACGGTGCTGTTATGTTAACGGTAGGACCTGAGATACTGCCGGTAGAACTAGATAACGGTACTGTTATGATAACGTTAGGACCTGAGATACTGCCGGTAGAACTAGATAACGGTACTGTTATGTTAACGGTAGGACCTGAGATACTGCCGGTAGAACTAGATAACGGTACTGTTATGTTAACGTTAGGACCTGAGATACTGCTGGTAGAACTAGATAACGGTACTGTTATGTTAACGTTAGGACCTGAGATACTGCCGGTAGAACTAGATAACGGTACTGTTATGTTAACGTTAGGACCTGAGATACTGCCGGTAGAACTAGATAACGGTACTGTTATGTTAACGGTAGGACCTGAGATACTGCCGGTAGAACCAGATAACGGTACTGTTATGTTAACGCGTTAGGACCTGAGATACTGCCGGTAGAACCAGATAACGGTACTGTTATGTTAACGGTAGGACCTGAGATACTGCCGGTAGAACTAGATAACGGTACTGTTATGTTAACGGTAGGACCTGAGACACTGCCGGTAGAACTAGATAACGGTACTGTTATGTTAACGTTAGGACCTGAGATACTGCCGGTAGAACTAGATAACGGTACTGTTATGTTAACGGTAGGACCTGAGATACTGCAGGTAGAACTAGATAACGGTACTGTTATGTTAACGGTAGGACCTGAGATACTGCCGGTAGAACTAGATAACGGTACTGTTATGTTAACGGTAGGACCTGAGATACTGCCGGTAGAACTAGATAACGGTACTGTTATGTTAACGTTAGGACCTGAGATACTGCCGGTAGAACTAGATAACGGTACTGTTATGTTAACGTTAGGATACTGCCGGTAGAACTAGATAACGGTGCTGTTATGTTAACGTTAGGACCTGAGATACTGCCGGTAGAACTAGATAACGGTACTGTTATGTTAACGTTAGGATACTGCCGGTAGAACTAGATAACGGTACTGTTATGTTAACGTTAGGACCTGAGATACTGCCGGTAGAACTAGATAACGGTACTGTTATGTTAACGTTAGGACCTGAGATACTGCTGGTAGAACTAGATAACGGTGCTGTTATGTTAACGTTAGGACCTGAGATACTGCCGGTAGAACTAGATAACGGTGCTGTTATGTTAACGTTAGGACCTGAGATACTGCTGGTAGAACTAGATAACGGTACTGTTATGTTAACGTTAGGACCTGAGATACTGCTGGTAGAACTAGATAACGGTGCTGTTATGTTAACGGTAGGACCTGAGATACTGCTGGTAGAACTAGATAACGGTGCTGTTATGTTAACGTTAGGACCTGAGATACTGCCGGTAGAACTAGATAACGGTACTGTTATGTTAACGTTAGGACCTGAGACACTGCCGGTAGAACTAGATAACGGTACTGTTATGTTAACGTTAGGACCTGAGATACTGCCGGTAGAACTAGATAACGGTACTGTTATGTTAACGTTAGGACCTGAGATACTGCTGGTAGAACTAGATAACGGTACTGTTATGTTAACGTTAGGACCTGAGATACTGCTGGTAGAACTAGATAACGGTACTAGCTAGCTAGATAGTCAGCATCTTTCCTACAGTATGTATTAGACATTCAACCAAGCTGTGTGTCTGATTTCATGAATAAAACAGTGTTTTACTGTATCTAACTATTGTTCATGTAGGTGTTCTGCTTTGCCAATGCGTCATGGTCCCAGTCTGATTGTGGGAACATCTCTGTGTTGTTCTCCTGTTAATTCTCCTCTCCAAGGTGTCGGCCGGCGTTTAGATAGAAAGGTGCAGGAGGTGAACTCTCTCATAACGGTGCTGCTTTGTTGCCATGGCGTCTGAGCTGCAGGAGGCCATCTGTATGGCCAAACAGGAGCGGCACAAGAACCTGTTCCTCAACTACAGGTGTGGACTTTATTAACACATTCTACTTATTTATTTCACCTTTATTTAACCAGGGAGGCCAGTTGAGAACAAGTTCTCATTTACAACTGCCACCTGGCCAAGATAATGCAAATCAGTTCGACACATACAACAACACAGAGTTACACATGGAGTAAAAAAGCATGCAGTCATTAACACAGTAGGAAAACAAATATATATACAATGTGTGCAGATGAGGTAAGATAAGGAAGGTAAGGCAATAAATGTTACTAGACATGTTACTATGCTTTAAAGAAAATGTAAGTTATATGTGCTAGTCATTATTCAACCTGTTCCTCAACTACAGGAACCTGAACAACTTTCCTGTAGAGCTGCTGAAGGATGAAGGACTACAGTTCCTACAGAGGCTTTATATGAAGAGGAACTCTCTCACCACGCTGGTACGGACTGGCGGGGTCTCTGGTCCAGGCTGTTACGTAACACCTTGGACAAGAGCTAGGTGTCTGTCCGGCATAGTTTACATCCAGTATTTATGTGGTAGCTCTCATTCTGTAGCCTGGCTCTTAGTGATGTAGTCAGTCTTCTATCATCGGCAGGTCATTTATATCTGTGGTGTGACAATGAAGGAACACAGAGATGAGTTTGCTGATTCTACAGATCAGTTGCATTGTGGTCTGTGTTCTAAAAACATGCTCTCTCCTTTCTGCAGCCGGATAATCTAGCACAGAAGCTCCCCAACTTAATAGAGCTGTAAGTATAGAAGCTCCCCAACTGAACACAGCTGTAAGTATAGAAGCTCCCCAACTGAACACAGCTGTAAGTATAGAAGCTCCCCAACTTAATACAGCTGTAAGTATAGAAGCTCCCCAACTGAACACAGCTGTAAGTATAGAAGCTCCCCAACTTAATAGAGCTGTAAGTATAGAAGCTCCCCAACTTAATAGAGCTGTAAGTATAGAAGCTCCCCAACTTAATAGAGCTGTAAGTATAGAAGCTCCCCAACTTAATACAGCTGTAAGTATAGAAGCTCCCCAACTGAACACAGCTGTAAGTATAGAAGCTCCCCAACTTAATAGAGCTGTAAGTATAGAAGCTCCCCAACTGAACACAGCTGTAAGTATAGAAGCTCCCCAACTTAATAGAGCTGTAAGTATAGAAGCTCCCCAACTTAATACAGCTGTAAGTATAGAAGCTCCCCAACTTAATACAGCTGTAAGTATAGAAGCTCCCCAACTTAATACAGCTGTAAGTATAGAAGCTCCCCAACCTTATACAGCTGTAAGTATAGAAGCTCCCCAACCTTATACAGCTGTAAGTATAGAAGCTCCCCAACTTAATACTGCTCTAAGTATAGAAGCTCCCCAACTTAATACAGCTCTAAGTATAGAAGCTCCCCAACTTAATACAGCTCTAAGTATAGAAGCTCCCCAACTTAATACTGCTCTAAGTATAGAAGCTCCCCAACTTAATACTGCTCTAAGTATAGAAGCTCCCCAACTTAATACAGCTCTAAGTATAGAAGCTCCCCAACTTAATACAGCTCTAAGTATAGAAGCTCCCCAACTTAATACAGCTGTAAGTATAGAAGCTCCCCAACTTAATAGAGCTCTAAGTATAGAAGCTCCCCAACTTAATACAGCTCTAAGTATAGAAGCTCCCCAACTTAATAGAGCTGTAAGTATAGAAGCTCCCCAACTTAATACAGCTCTAAGTATAGAAGCTCCCCAACTTAATAGAGCTGTAAGTATAGAAGCTCCCCAACTTAATACAGCTCTAAGTATAGAAGCTCCCCAACTTAATAGAGCTGTAAGTATAGAAGCTCCCCAACTTAATACAGCTCTAAGTATAGAAGCTCCCCAACTTAATAGAGCTGTAAGTATAGAAGCTCCCCAACTGAACACAGCTGTAAGTATAGAAGCTCCCCAACTGAACACAGCTGTAAGTATAGAAGCTCCCCAACTTAATACAGCTGTAAGTATAGAAGCTCCCCAACTGAACACAGCTGTAAGTATAGAAGCTCCCCAACTTAATAGAGCTGTAAGTATAGAAGCTCCCCAACTTAATAGAGCTGTAAGTATAGAAGCTCCCCAACTTAATAGAGCTGTAAGTATAGAAGCTCCCCAACTTAATACAGCTGTAAGTATAGAAGCTCCCCAACTGAACACAGCTGTAAGTATAGAAGCTCCCCAACTTAATAGAGCTGTAAGTATAGAAGCTCCCCAACTGAACACAGCTGTAAGTATAGAAGCTCCCCAACTTAATAGAGCTGTAAGTATAGAAGCTCCCCAACTTAATACAGCTGTAAGTATAGAAGCTCCCCAACTTAATACAGCTGTAAGTATAGAAGCTCCCCAACTTAATACAGCTGTAAGTATAGAAGCTCCCCAACCTTATACAGCTGTAAGTATAGAAGCTCCCCAACCTTATACAGCTGTAAGTATAGAAGCTCCCCAACTTAATACTGCTCTAAGTATAGAAGCTCCCCAACTTAATACAGCTCTAAGTATAGAAGCTCCCCAACTTAATACAGCTCTAAGTATAGAAGCTCCCCAACTTAATACTGCTCTAAGTATAGAAGCTCCCCAACTTAATACTGCTCTAAGTATAGAAGCTCCCCAACTTAATACAGCTCTAAGTATAGAAGCTCCCAACTTAATACAGCTCTAAGTATAGAAACTCCCCAACTTAATACAGCTGTAAGTATAGAAGCTCCCCAACTTAATAGAGCTCTAAGTATAGAAGCTCCCCAACTTAATACAGCTCTAAGTATAGAAGCTCCCCAACTTAATAGAGCTGTAAGTATAGAAGCTCCCCAACTTAATACAGCTCTAAGTATAGAAGCTCCCCAACTTAATAGAGCTGTAAGTATAGAAGCTCCCCAACTTAATACAGCTCTAAGTATAGAAGCTCCCCAACTTAATAGAGCTGTAAGTATAGAAGCTCCCCAACTTAATACAGCTCTAAGTATAGAAGCTCCCCAACTTAATAGAGCTGTAAGTATAGAAGCTCCCCAACTGAACACAGCTGTAAGTATAGAAGCTCCCCAACTGAACACAGCTGTAAGTATAGAAGCTCCCCAACTTAATAGAGCTGTAAGTATAGAAGCTCCCCAACTTAATACAGCTGTAAGTATAGAAGCTCCCCAACTTAATACAGCTGTAAGTATAGAAGCTCCCCAACTTAATACAGCTGTAAGTATAGAAGCTCCCCAACCTTATACAGCTGTAAGTATAGAAGCTCCCCAACCTTATACAGCTGTAAGTATAGAAGCTCCCCAACCTTATACAGCTGTAAGTATAGAAGCTCCCCAACTTAATACTGCTCTAAGTATAGAAGCTCCCCAACTTAATACAGCTCTAAGTATAGAAGCTCCCCAACTTAATACAGCTCTAAGTATAGAAGCTCCCCAACTTAATACAGCTCTAAGTATAGAAGCTCCCCAACTTAATACAGCTCTAAGTATAGAAGCTCCCCAACTTAATAGAGCTGTAAGTATAGAAGCTCCCCAACTTAATAGAGCTGTAAGTATAGAAGCTCCCCAACTTAATACAGCTCTAAGTATAGAAGCTCCCCAACTTAATAGAGCTCTAAGTATAGAAGCTCCCCAACTTAATAGAGCTCTAAGTATAGAAGCTCCCCAACTTAATAGAGCTCTAAGTATAGAAAAGCATTAGATATTTTCTTACTGTAGGAAAGACATCAGGGCAGGAATGCATAGGAACAGTTTTTATGTGTCCACTAGATGGCACTACAGTTACAGATGCATTATATTTGGGGAAAGTAATCAACCGTTGTGGTCTTTCACGTTTGGTACTTTTTACTTGTCAATCTTTAAAGTGTCATTTTGCTTGTCAATCTTTGACAAGCAAAATGACACTTTAAAGATTGACAAGCAAAATGACACTTTAATCTTTAAAGTGTCTTTTTACTTGTCAATCTTTAAAGTGTCATTGCTCTTTGTCTCTTCAAGGTATCTGCATTCCAACAATATAACCTGTGTTCCTGAAGGTGATTTGTCTTTTATATTCAGTCATTTAGAAGAGGCTGATACTATTATAGTGAGTTACTGACATTCAACACCCTGTCAGTACTACACAGAGCCGTGACTACATGGAGCTCTATTCCACATCAAGTAACTGATGCAGTAGAATCAGATCAAAAACATACACCTTATGGAACCGCAGGGACTGTGAAGCAACGCAGACACAATAACATATGCACTATACACACACGCACACACAGATTTTGTATTGTAGATATATGGTAGTAGAGTAGTGGTCTGAGGGAACACACTTAATGTATTGTAGATATGTGGTAGTAGAGTAGTGGTCTGAGGAAACACACTTAATGTATTGTGAAATGTATTAATACTACACTGCTGGACCCCAGGAAGAGTAGCTGCTGCCTTGGAGGTTTACACAGTAAACAAACAGTTGTATTGAAGCCAAATATCTGACTGTATAATGTTTTCTGAGTAGCTGATAACCAGTTACCATTGAGGAGGTTCTGACTTAAAGGGGATGTTTACACTACCTTACTACAAGATGTCTGTCCTGTCCTCAGCTATAGGTAACCTGTCCTGTCCTCAGCTATAGGTAACCTGTCCTGTCCTCAGCTATAGGTAACCTGTCCTGTCCTCAGCTATAGGTAACCTGTCCAGGCTGCAGTCTTTAGACCTGAGTGACAACGCTCTGCAAGTCATCTGTCCAGAGATCGGCAGGCTGAGGTCCCTACGACACCTGAGACTGGCCAACAACCAGCTGAAATACCTGCCCCCAGGTAAGACTGGCCCACAACCAGCTGAAATTCCTGCCCCCAGGTAAGACTGGCCCACAACCAGCTGAAGTACCTGCCCCCAGGTAAGACTGGCCCACAACCAGCTGAAATACCTGCCTCTAGGTAAGACTGGCCCACAACCAGCTGAAATACCTGCCTCCAGGTAAGACTGGCCCACAACCAGCTGAAATACCTACCTCCAGGTAAGACTGGCCCACAACCAGCTGAAATACCTGCCTCCAGGTAAGACTGTCCCACAACCAGCTGAAATACCTGCCCCCAGGTAAGACTGGCCCACAACCAGCTGAAATACCTACCTCCAGGTAAGACTGGCCCACAACCAGCTGAAATACCTGCCTCTAGGTAAGACTGGCCCACAACCAGCTGAAATACCTACCTCCAGGTAAGACTGGCCCACAACCAGCTGAAATACCTACCTCCAGGTAAGACTGGCCCACAACCAGCTGAAATACCTGCCTCTAGGTAAGACTGGCCCACAACCAGCTGAAATACCTGCCTCCAGGTAAGACTGGCCCACAACCAGCTGAAATACCTACCTCCAGGTAAGACTGGCCCACAACCAGCTGAAATACCTGCCTCCAGGTAAGACTGGCCCACAACCAGCTGAAATACCTGCCCCCAGGTAAGACTGGCCCACAACCAGCTGAAATACCTACCTCCAGGTAAGACTGGCCCACAACCAGCTGAAATACCTGCCTCTAGGTAAGACTGGCCCACAACCAGCTGAAATACCTGCCTCCAGGTAAGACTGGCTGACTTATTCCTCTTAGCTACTAGTATGTGACAATAAAACTGTTTTGTCACACACTGGAAAGGTGCAGTGAAGTGTTGTTTTACAGGGTCAGCCATATTAATCAAATTGTATTTGTCACATGCGCTGAATACTACAGTTGAGGTAATATGTACATGTAGGTAGAGGTAAAGTCACAATGCATAGATAACAGTGAGTATCAGCAGCATACAAAGGGGGGGGTCAATGCAGATAGTATGGGTAGCCATTTGATTGGCTGTTCAACAGTCTAATGGCTTGGGGGTAGAAGCTGTTCAGAAGCCTCTTGGACCTAGACTTGGCGCTCCGGTACCGCTTGTCGTGAAGTAGCAGAGAGAACAGTCTATGACTGGGGTGACTGGAGTCTTTGGCAATTTTTTGTGCAAATCACGGTCTAAGTGCCTTACGCAAGGGCACATCCACAGATCTCTCTAATCAAATCTTTCACCTTGTTGGCTCAAGTATTCGAACCAGCAACATTTTCAGTTACTGGCCCTAATTACTGGCCCTACTGGCTCTAATCGCTAGGTTACCTACCGCCTTATGTCATATACCGGAGGCACTTTGCTTTTCTGTTTGTCTCACTCCTCTTTTTATTAATTGATTTATTTCACCTTTATTTAACCAGGTAGGCCAGTTCACCTTTATTTAACCAGGTAGGCCAGTTCCCCTTTATTTAACCAGGTAGGCCAGTTCACCTTTATTTAACCAGGTAGGCCAGTTCACCTTTATTTTACCAGGTAGGCCAGTTCACCTTTATTTTACCAGGTAGGCCAGTTCACCTTTATTTTACCAGGTAGGCCAGTTCACCTTTATTTTACCAGGTAGGCCAGTTCACCTTTATTTAACCAGGTAGGCCAGTTCACCTTTATTTTACCAGGTAGGCCAGTTCACCTTTATTTTACCAGGTAGGCCAGTTCACCTTTATTTTACCAGGTAGGCCAGTTCACCTTTATTTAACCAGGTAGGCCAGTTCACCTTTATTTTACCAGGTAGGCCAGTTCACCTTTATTTTACCAGGTAGGCCAGTTGAGAGCAAGTTCTCATTTACAACTGCGACCTGGCCAAGATAAAGCAAAGCAGTGCGGCAAAAACAACACCACAGAGTGACACATGAAGTAAACAAACGTACAGTCAATAACACAATAGATCAAATCTATATACAGTGTGTGCAAATGTAGTAAGATTAGGGAGGTTAGGCAATAAATAGGCCATAATGCTAAATTGTAATTATTTCGCCACTAACACTGGAGTGATGGACGTGCAGAGATACTGGGGTGCAGAAGAGCAAAACATTATAATAAAATAACAGTATGGGGATGAGGTAGTAGGATGGGCTGTTTACAGATGGGCTGTTTACAGATGGGCTGTTTACAGATGGGCTGTGTACAGGTACAGTGATCGGTGAGCTGCTCTGACAGCTGGTGCTTAAAGCTAGTGAGGGAGATATGTCTCCATCTTCAGAGATTCGTTCCAGTCATTGGCAGCAGAGAACTGGAAGGAAAGGCGGCCAAAAGAGGTGTTGGCTTTGGGGATGACCAGTGAAATACAGTGGGGCAAAAAAGTATTTAGTCAGCCACCAATTGTGCAAGTTCTCTTACTTAAAAAGATGAGAGGCCTGTAATTTTTATCATAGGTACACTTCAACTATGACAGACAAAATGAGGAAAAAAAATCCAGAAAATCACATTGTAGGATTTTTTATGAATTTATTTGCAAATTATGGTGGAAAATAAGTATTTGGTCACATACAAACAAGCAAGATTTCTGGCTCTCACAGACCTGTAACTTCTTCTTTAAGAGGCTCCTCTGTCCTCCACTCGTTACCTGTATTAATGGCACCTATTTGAACTTGTTATCAGTATAAAAGACACCTGTCCACAACCTCAAACAGTCACACTCCAAACTCCACTATGGCCAAGACCAAAGAGCTGTCAAAGGACACCAGAAACAGAATTGTAGACCTGCACCAGGTTGGGATGACTGAATCTGCAATAGGTAAGCAGCTTGGTTTGAAGAAATCAACTTTGGGAGCAATTATTAGGAAATGGAAGACATACAAGACCACTGATAATCTTCCTCGATCTGGGGCTCCACGCAAGATCTCACCCCGTGGGGTCAAAATGATCACAAGAACGGTGAGCAAAAATCCCAGAACCACACGGGGGGACCTAGTGAATGACCTGCAGAGAGCTGGGACCAAAGTAACAAAGCCTACCATCAGTAACACACTACGCCGCCAGGGACTCAAATCCTGCAGTGCCAGACGTGTCCCCCTGCTTAAGCCAGTACATGTTTAGGCCCGTCTGAAGTTTGCTAGAGAGCATTTGGATGATCCAGATGAGGATTGGGAGAATGTCATATGGTCAGATGAAACCAAAATATAACTTTTTGGTAAAAACTCAACTTGTCGTGGTTTGGAGGACAAAGAATGCTGAGTTGCATCCAAAGAACACCATACCTACTGTGAAGCATGGGGGTGGAAACATCATGCTTTGGGGCTGTTTTTCTGCAAAGGGACCAGGACGACTGATCCGTGTAAAGGAAAGAATGAATGGGGCCATGTATCATGAGATTTTGAGTGAAAACCTCCTTCCATCAGCAAGGGCATTGAAGCTGAAACGTGGCTGGGTCTTTCAGCATGACAATGATCCCAAGCACACCGCCCCGCGGGCAACGAAGGAGTGGCTTCGTAAAGAAGCATTTCAAGGTCCTGGAGTGGCCTAGCCAGTCTCCAGATCTCAACCCCATAGAAAATCTAAGTCCGTGTTGCCCAGCGACAGCCCCAAAACATCACTGCTCTAGAGGAGATCTGTATGGAGGAATGGGCCAAAATACCAGCAACAGTGTGTGAAAACCTTGTGAAGACTTACAGAAAACGTTTGACCTCTGTCATTGCCAACAAAGGGTATATAACAAAGTATTGAGATAAACTTTTGTTATTGACCAAATACTTATTTTCCACCATAATTTGCAAATAAATAAATAAAAAATCCTACAATGTGATTTTCTGGATTTCTTTTTCTCATTTCGTCTGTCATAGTTGAAGTGTACCTATGATGAAAATTACAGGCCTCTCTCATCTTTTTAAGTTGGAGAACTTGCACAATTGGTGGCTGACTAAATACTTTTTTTCCCCACTGTATACCTGCTGGAGCGCAAGCTACGGGTGGGTGTTGCTATGGTGACCAGTGAGCTGAGATAAGGCAGGGCTTTACCTAGCAAAGACTTATAGATGACCTGGAGCCAGGGTTTGGCGATGAATATGCAGCGAGGGCCAGCCAATGAGAGCATACAGGTCGCAGTGGTATATGGGGCTTTGGTGACAAAACAGATGGCACTGTGACAAACTGCATCCAATTTGCTAAATAGAATGTTGGAGGCTATTTTGTAAATGACATCGCCGAAGTCAAGGATCGATAGGATAGTCAGTTTTACGAGGGTATGTTTGGCAGCATGTGTGAAAGAGGCTTTGTTGCGAAATAGGAAGGAAAGTTTACAGTTCAACCAGACACCTAGGTATTTGTAGTTGTCCACATATTCAAAGTCTGAACCGTCCAGAGTAGTGATGCTAATCGGGCGGGCTGGTGCAGGCAGCGATCGGTTGAAGAGCATGCATTTAGATTTTCTAGCATTTAAGAGCAGTTGGAGGTCACAGAAGAAGTGTTGTATGGCATTGAAGCTCGTTTGGAGGGTTGTTAACACAGTGTCCCAACTAGGGCCGGATGTGTACAGAATGGTGTCGTCTGCGTAGAGGTGGATCAGAGAATCACCAGCAGCAAGAGTGACATTATTGATATATACAGAGAAGAGTCGGCCCGAGAATTGAACCCTGTGGCACCCCCATAGACTGCCAGAGGTCCGGACAACAGGCCCTACGATTTGACACACTAAACTCTGTCTGAGAAGTAGTTGGTGAACCAGGCGAGGCAGTCATTTGAGAAACCAAGGCTTTTGAGTCTGCCGATAAGAATGCGGTGATTGTCGAGTCGAAATCCTTGGCCAGGTTGATGAAGACGGCTGCACAGTACTGTCTTTTATCGATGGCGGTTATATCGTTTAGGACCTTGAGCGTGGCTGAGGTGCACACATGACCAGCTCGGAAACCAGATTGTATAGTGGAGAAGGTACTGTGGGATTCGAAATGGTCTGTGAGGTGTTTGTTAAATTGGCTTTCGAAAGACTTTAGAAAGGCAGGGCAGGACGGATATAGGTCTGTAACATTTTGGGTCTAGAGTGTCTCCCCCTTTGAAGAGGGGGATGACCGCGGCAGATTTTCAATCTTTAGGGATCTCAGACGATACGAAAGAGAGGTTGAACAGGCTAGCAGAGGGGTTGCAACAATTGCAGCGGATCATTTTAGAAAGAGAGGGTCCAGATTGTCTAGCCCAGCTGATTTGTAGGGTTCCAGATTTTGCAGCTCTTTCAGAACATCTTCTATCTGGATTTGGGTGATGGAGCAGTGGGGGAGGCTTTGGCGAGTTGCTGAGGGGGGTGCAGGGCTGTTGGCCGGGTTTGGGGTAGCCAGGTGGAAAGCATGGCCAGCCATATAAAAATGCTTCTTGAAATTCTCGATTATTGTAGATTTATCGGTGGTGACAGTGTTTCCTAGCCTCAGTGCAGTGGGCAGCTGGGAGGAGGTGCTCTTATTCTCCATGTACTTTACAGTGCCCCAAAACGTTTTGGAATTAGTGCTACAGGATGCACATTTCTGTTTGAAAAAGCTAGCCTTAGCTTTCCTCACTGACTGTGTATATTTGTTCCTGACCCTGAAAAGTTGCATATCGCGGGGGCTATTCGATGCTGATGCCATACGCCACAGGATGTTTTTGTGCTGGTCAAGTCTGGAGTGAAGGGCTATATCTGTTCTTAGTTCTACATTTTTTGAATGGGGCGTGCTTATTTAAGATGGTGAGGAAAGCACTTTTAAAGAACCACCAGGCATCCTCTACTGACGGAATGAGGTCAATATCCTTCCAGGATACCCGGGTCAGGTCGATTAGAAAGGCCTGCTCGCTGAAGTGTTTTAGGGAGCTTTTGACAGTGATGAGGGGTGGTCGTTTTACCGCGGACCCATTATGGACGCAGGCAGTGAGGCAGTGATCACTGAGAGCCTGGTTGAAGACAGCAGAGGTGTATTTAGAGGGCAAGTTGGTCAGGATGATATCTATGAGGGTGCCCATGTTTACTGATTTAGGGTTGTACCTGGTAGGTTCCTTGATCATTTGTGTGAGATTGAGGGCATCTAGCTTAGATTGTAGGGTGTTAAGCATGTCCCAGTTTAGGTCACATAACATTATGAGCCCTGAAAATAGATGGGGGTGAAATCAATTCACATATGGTGTCCAGGGCACAGTTGGGGGCTGAGGGGGTCTATAACAAGTGGCAACAGTGAGAGACTTATTTCTAGAAAGGTGGATTTTTAAAAGTAGAAGCTCGAACTGTTTGGGCACAGACCTGGATAGTATGACAGAACTCTGCAGTAGATTGCAACCCCTTTGTCAGTTCTATCTTGATGGAAAATGTTGTAGTTGGGGATGGAAATGTCAGAATCACGGTTGGCAGAGTGTGCTAAAGCTGGTTGTCTAGTGCGTTGGGGACAGAGAGTAAAAGGAGCAGATTTCTGGGCGTGGTAGAAAAGATTCAGGGCATAATGTGCAGACAGGGGTACGGTGGAGGTTAACCTAGGCATTGAATGATGATGAGAGAGGTTGTGTCTCAGGAGGCACCAGTCAAGCCAGGTGAGGTCTCTGCATGTGTAGGGGGTGGGACTAAAGAGCTATATAAAGCATATTGAGCAGGACTGGGGGCTCTACAGTGAAATAAAACAATAAGAACTAACCGAAACAGCAGTAGACAAGGCATATTGACATAAAGCAATCACAGGTGTTGATCGGGAGAGCTAAGACAACAATGGGTAAATGGCGATGAATGGGCAGAGAGGGTCAGTTAGGTACAGACAGGACCTGAGCTCGAGGCTGGGGCCGACAAACAAAAGGAGGTACAGTGCTATTGAACAGTCCAGCAGGCATCGGCTGTGTAGCCGAGTGATCATAGTAGTGATGGTGTAGTGATCATAGTAGTGATGGTGTAGTGATCATAGTAGTGATGGTGTAGTGATAGTGTCATCAGTGTAGTGATCATAGTAGTGATGGTGTAGTGATCATAGTAGTGATGGTGTAGTGATCATAGTAGTGATGGTGTAGTGATCATAGTAGTGATGGTGTAGGCGAGGAGGGCGAGCGGGAGACACGGCGTTCAGAAAGCTGGCGGGCCTGGGCTTGCAGATGGGAAAAGCCTGTTGAAACCACATGGGACTGTTACGTCGGCAGACATGCTGTCTCACACTGTGCCCATCTTACTCTGTGAACACTGTGACACTTTATTTAAAACTGCTATCTTTTAGGAGGGGGAGGAGGAGGGTACCCTCTGAACCGGTTCGATGCCCCAAAAAGTTAAGGCTCCTGAGTGGCGCAGCAGTCTAAGGCACTGCATCTCAGTGCTAGAGGCATCACTACAGACCCTGGTTCGATTCCAGGCTGTATCACAACCGGACGTGATTTGGAGTCCCATAGGGTGGCGCACAATTGGCTCAGCGTCGTTAGGGTTTGGCCGGGGTAGGCCGTCATTGTAAATTAAAATTTGTTCTTAACTGACTTGCCAGGTTAAATAAAGGTTAAATAAAATTTTAAAATGATTCCTTTTTGTTCCTTTTAAACCTCTGGAAACATTACTTTTTTACATTTAGTGGAGAGAGGGTTGAGGAACCTTGAAGCTCTGGGCATCTTGTTGTTATGGAGGAGGAGGAGGCTTGAAGCTCTGGGCATCTTGTTGTTATGGAGGAGGAAGCTTGAAGCTCTCGGTATCTTGTTGTTATGGAGGATGAGGAAGCTTGAAGCTCTGGGCATCTTGTTGTTATGGAGGAGGAGGAAGCTTGAAGCTCTGGGCATCTTGTTGTTATGGAGGAGGAGGAAGCTTGAAGCTCTGGGCATCTTGTTGTTATGGAGGAGGAGGAGGAACCTTGAAGCTCTGGGCATCTTGTTGTTATGGAGGAGGAAGCTTGAAGCTCTCGGTATCTTGTTGTTATGGAGGATGAGGAGGCTTGAAGCTCTGGGCATCTTGTTGTTATGGAGGAGGAGGAAGCTTGAAGCTCTGGGCATCTTGTTGTTATGGAGGAGGAGGAGGCTTGAAGCTCTGGGCATCTTGTTGTTATGGAGGAGGAAGCTTGAAGCTCTCGGTATCTTGTTGTTATGGAGGATGAGGAGGCTTGAAGCTCTGGGCATCTTGTTGTTATGGAGGAGGAGGAAGCTTGAAGCTCTGGGCATCTTGTTGTTATGGAGGAGGAGGAAGCTTGAAGCTCTGGGCATCTTGTTGTTATGGAGGAGGAGGAGGAACCTTGAAGCTCTGGGCATCTTGTTGTATGTTTATCTGAGGGTCTCCTCAACACCAGTTGTTATATCAACATGTTTATCTGAGGGTCTCCTCAACACCAGTTGTTGTATCAACATGTTTATCTGAGGGTCTCCTCAACACCAGTTGTTGTATCAACATGTTTATCTGAGGGTCTCCTCAACACCAGTTGTTATATCAACATGTTTATCTGAGGGTCTCCTCAACACCAGTTGTTATATCAACAACATGTTTATCTGAGGGTCTCTCAACACCAGTTGTTATATCAACAACATGTTTATCTGAGGGTCTCCTCAACACCAGTTGTTATATCAACATGTTTATCTGAGGGTCTCCTCAACACCAGTTGTTATATCAACAACATGTTTATCTGAGGGTCTCCTCAACACCAGTTGTTATATCAACAACATGTTTATCTGAGGGTCTCCTCAACACCAGTTGTTATATCAACATGTTTATCTGAGGGTCTCCTCAACACCAGTTGTTATATCAACATGTTTATCTGAGGGTCTCTCAACACCAGTTGTTATATCAACAACATGTTTATCTGAGGGTCTCCTCAACACCAGTTGTTATATCAACAACATGTTTATCTGAGGGTCTCCTCAACACCAGTTGTTATATCAACATGTTTATCTGAGGGTCTCCTCAA
Source organism: Brachymystax lenok tsinlingensis (assembly GCA_030435695.1). Classification (NCBI taxonomy): domain Eukaryota; kingdom Metazoa; phylum Chordata; class Actinopteri; order Salmoniformes; family Salmonidae; genus Brachymystax; species Brachymystax lenok. The sequence continues at coordinate 521,325 of CM059819.1, read as the reverse complement.
CACCAGTTGTTATATCAACATGTTTATCTGAGGGTCTCCTCAACACCAGTTGTTATATCAACAACATGTTTATCTGAGGGTCTCCTCAACACCAGTTGTTATATCAACAACATGTTTATCTGAGGGTCTCCTCAACACCAGTTGTTATATCAACAACATGTTTATCTGAGGGTCTCCTCAACACCAGTTGTTATATCAACAACATGTTTATCTGAGGGTCTCCTCAACACCAGTTGTTATATCAACATGTTTATCTGAGGGTCTCCTCAACACCAGTTGTTATATCAACAACATGTTTATCTGAGGGTCTCCTCAACACCAGTTGTTATATCAACAACATGTTTATCTGAGGGTCTCCTCAACACCAGTTGTTATATCAACAACATGTTTATCTGAGGGTCTCCTCAACACCAGTTGTTATATCAACAACATGTTTATCTGAGGGTCTCCTCAACACCAGTTGTTATATCAACAACATGTTTATCTGAGGGTCTCCTCAACACCAGTTGTTATATCAACATGTTTATCTGAGGGTCTCCTCAACACCAGTTGTTATATCAACATGTTTATCTGAGGGTCTCTCAACACCAGTTGTTATATCAACAACATGTTTATCTGAGGGTCTCCTCAACACCAGTTGTTATATCAACAACATGTTTATCTGAGGGTCTCCTCAACACCAGTTGTTATATCAACAACATGTTTATCTGAGGGTCTCCTCAACACCAGTTGTTATATCAACAACATGTTTATCTGAGGGTCTCTCAACACCAGTTGTTATATCAACATGTTTATCTGAGGGTCTCTCAACACCAGTTGTTATATCAACATGTTTATCTGAGGGTCTCCTCAACACCAGTTGTTATATCAACATGTTTATCTGAGGGTCTCCTCAACACCAGTTGTTATATCAACATGTTTATCTGAGGGTCTCCTCAACACCAGTTGTTATATCAACATGTTTATCTGAGGGTCTCCTCAACACCAGTTGTTATATCAACATGTTTATCTGAGGGTCTCCTCAACACCAGTTGTTATATCAACATGTTTATCTGAGGGTCTCCTCAACACCAGTTGTTATATCAACATGTTTATCTGAGGGTCTCCTCAACACCAGTTGTTATATCAACATGTTTATCTGAGGGTCGCCTCAACACCAGTTGTTATATCAACAACATGTTTATCTGAGGGTCGCCTCAACACCAGTTGTTATATCAACAACATGTTTATCTGAGGGTCTCCTCAACACCAGTTGTTATATCAACATGTTTATCTGAGGGTCTCCTCAACACCAGTTGTTATATCAACATGTTTATCTGAGGGTCTCCTCAACACCAGTTGTTATATCAACATGTTTATCTGAGGGTCTCCTCAACACCAGTTGTTATATCAACAACATGTTTATCTGAGGGTCTCCTCAACACCAGTTGTTATATCAACAACATGTTTATCTGAGGGTCTCCTCAGCACCAGTTGTTATATCAACATGTTTATCTGAGGGTCTCCTCAACACCAGTTGTTATATCAACATGTTTATCTGAGGGTCTCCTCAACACCAGTTGTTATATCAACATGTTTATCTGAGGGTCTCCTCAACACCAGTTGTTATATCAACATGTTTATCTGAGGGTCTCCTCAGCACCAGTTGTTATATCAACATGTTTATCTGAGGGTCTCCTCAACACCAGTTGTTATATCAACAACATGTTTATCTGAGGGTCTCCTCAACACCAGTTGTTATATCAACAACATGTTTATCTGAGGGTCTCCTCAACACCAGTTGTTATATCAACAACATGTTTATCTGAGGGTCTCCTCAACACCAGTTGTTATATCAACAACATGTTTATCTGAGGGTCTCCTCAACACCAGTTGTTGTATCAACATGTTTATCTGAGGGTCTCCTCAACACCAGTTGTTATATCAACATGTTTATCTGAGGGTCTCTCAACACCAGTTGTTATATCAACATGTTTATCTGAGGGTCTCTCAACACCAGTTGTTATATCAACATGTTTATCTGAGGGTCTCTCAACACCAGTTGTTATATCAACATGTTTATCTGAGGGTCTCTCAACACCAGTTGTTATATCAACAACATGTTTATCTGAGGGTCTCCTCAACACCAGTTGTTATATCAACAACATGTTTATCTGAGGGTCTCCTCAACACCAGTTGTTATATCAACATGTTTATCTGAGGGTCTCTCAACACCAGTTGTTATATCAACATGTTTATCTGAGGGTCTCTCAACACCAGTTGTTATATCAACATGTTTATCTGAGGGTCTCCTCAACACCAGTTGTTATATCAACATGTTTATCTGAGGGTCTCCTCAACACCAGTTGTTATATCAACATGTTTATCTGAGGGTCTCTCAACACCAGTTGTTATATCAACATGTTTATCTGAGGGTCTCTCAACACCAGTTGTTATATCAACAACATGTTTATCTGAGGGTCTCTCAACACCAGTTGTTATATCAACAACATGTTTATCTGAGGGTCTCTCAACACCAGTTGTTATATCAACAACATGTTTATCTGAGGGTCTCCTCAACACCAGTTGTTATATCAACATGTTTATCTGAGGGTCTCCTCAACACCAGTTGTTATATCAACAACATGTTTATCTGAGGGTCTCCTCAACACCAGTTGTTATATCAACATGTTTATCTGAGGGTCTCTCAACACCAGTTGTTATATCAACATGTTTATCTGAGGGTCTCCTCAACACCAGTTGTTATATCAACAACATGTTTATCTGAGGGTCTCCTCAACACCAGTTGTTATATCAACATGTTTATCTGAGGGTCTCTCAACACCAGTTGTTATATCAACATGTTTATCTGAGGGTCTCCTCAACACCAGTTGTTATATCAACAACATGTTTATCTGAGGGTCTCCTCAACACCAGTTGTTATATCAACATGTTTATCTGAGGGTCTCCTCAACACCAGTTGTTATATCAACATGTTTATCTGAGGGTCTCCTCAGCACCAGTTGTTATATCAACATGTTTATCTGAGGGTCTCCTCAACACCAGTTGTTATATCAACATGTTTATCTGAGGGTCTCCTCAACACCAGTTGTTATATCAACAACATGTTTATCTGAGGGTCTCCTCAACACCAGTTGTTATATCAACATGTTTATCTGAGGGTCTCCTCAACACCAGTTGTTATATCAACAACATGTTTATCTGAGGGTCTCCTCAGCACCAGTTGTTATATCAACAACATGTTTATCTGAGGGTCTCCTCAACACCAGTTGTTATATCAACAACATGTTTATCTGAGGGTCTCCTCAACACCAGTTGTTATATCAACATGTTTATCTGAGGGTCTCTCAACACCAGTTGTTATATCAACATGTTTATCTGAGGGTCTCCTCAGCACCAGTTGTTATATCAACATGTTTATCTGAGGGTCTCCTCAACACCAGTTGTTATATCAACATGTTTATCTGAGGGTCTCCTCAACACCAGTTGTTATATCAACAACATGTTTATCTGAGGGTCTCCTCAACACCAGTTGTTATATCAACATGTTTTATCTGAGGGTCTCTCAACACCAGTTGTTATATCAACATGTTTATCTGAGGGTCTCCTCAACACCAGTTGTTATATCAACATGTTTATCTGAGGGTCTCCTCAACACCAGTTGTTATATCAACATGTTTATCTGAGGGTCTCCTCAACACCAGTTGTTATATCAACAACATGTTTATCTGAGGGTCTCCTCAACACCAGTTGTTATATCAACAACATGTTTATCTGAGGGTCTCCTCAACACCAGTTGTTATATCAACAACATGTTTATCTGAGGGTCTCCTCAACACCAGTTGTTATATCAACATGTTTATCTGAGGGTCTCCTCAGCACCAGTTGTTATATCAACAACATGTTTATCTGAGGTTGTTATATCAACATGTTTATCTGAGGTCTATCAACACCAGTTGTTATATCAACATGTTTATCTGAGGTCTCCTCAGCACCAGTTGTTATATCAACATGTTTATCTGAGGGTCTCCTCAGCACCAGTTGTTATATCAACATGTTTATCTGAGGTCTCCTCAGCACCAGTTGTTATATCAACATGTTTATCTGAGGTCTCCTCAGCACACCAGTTGTTATATCAACATGTTTATCTGAGGGTCTCCTCAACACCAGTTGTTATATCAACATGTTTATCTGAGGGTCGCCTCAACACCAGTTGTTGTATCAACATGTTTATCTGAGGTCTCCTCAGCACCAGTTGTTATATCAACAACATGTTTATCTGAGGGTCTCCTCAACACCAGTTGTTATATCAACATGTTTATCTGAGGTCTCCTCAGCACCAGTTGTTATATCAACATGTTTATCTGAGTCTCCTCAGCACCAGTTGTTATATCAACATGTTTATCTGAGGGTCGCCTCAGCACCAGTTGTTATATCAACAGCATGTTTATCTGAGGGTCTCCTCAGCACCAGTTGTTATATCAACAACATGTTTATCTGAGGGTCTCCTCAGCACCAGTTGTTATATCAACAACATGTTTATCTGAGGGTCTCCTCAGCACCAGTTGTTATATCAACAACATGTTTATCTGAGGTCTCCTCAACACCAGTTGTTATATCAACAACATGTTTATCTGAGGGTCTCCTCAACACCAGTTGTTATATCAACAACATGTTTATCTGAGGGTCTCCTCAACACCAGTTGTTATATCAACAACATGTTTATCTGAGGGTCTCCTCAACACCAGTTGTTATATCAACATGTTTATCTGAGGGTCTCCTCAGCACCAGTTGTTATATCAACAACATGTTTATCTGAGGTCTCCTCAACACCAGTTGTTATATCAACAACATGTTTATCTGAGGGTCTCCTCAACACCAGTTGTTGTATCAACATGTTTATCTGAGGGTCTCCTCAACACCAGTTGTTGTATCAACATGTTTATCTGAGGGTCTCCTCAACACCAGTTGTTATATCAACATGTTTATCTGAGGGTCTCCTCAACACCAGTTGTTATATCAACATGTTTATCTGAGGGTCTCCTCAACACCAGTTGTTATATCAACATGTTTATCTGAGGGTCTCCTCAACACCAGTTGTTATATCAACAACATGTTTATCTGAGGGTCTCCTCAACACCAGTTGTTATATCAACAACATGTTTATCTGAGGGTCTCCTCAACACCAGTTGTTATATCAACAACATGTTTATCTGAGGGTCTCCTCAACACCAGTTGTTTTGCAGCTTTGGAATTGGCCACTAGTGGGAAATAACACAAATGTCACTAACTTAATAATAAAACATCTGATTGGATTCGAATAAAAACTGTTATGATATAACAACCAGATTAATTAGTTGAAACATTCAACAGCAGAATTATTATTTATTTAATATAATTTGGTTATCCAGAGATTTCAGTGGGGTTAATGGGTGCGTGGGCCTTCGTGTGTCGCTCTCGCTCTCGCTCTCGCTCTCGCTCTCTCTCTCTCTCTCTCTTTATCTGTGTGTGTGTGACCTCTTTATTTTCTCTTCTCCCTCAGAGATTGGAGCCCTGTGTGACCTAGAGACCCTGGATGTCAGTAGAAATGTGTTGGTGTGTCTCCCAGAGCGGCTGCACCAGTGTCTGTCTCTCCAGTGTCTCACTGCTGACAGGAACAACCTGACCAGCTTCCCCAGACAGCTCTGCCAGCTCCACAGCCTCAACGAGCTCAGTATGGCCGCTAACCAACTCACCTCTCTACCCCTAGGTTAGTATGGGGTCAGAGGTCTCCTCAGCCTCAACCAGCTCAGTATGGCTGCTAACCAACTGGCCTCTCTGACCCCATACTAACCTAGGGGTAGAGGTCTCCTCAGCCTCAACCAGCTCAGTATGGCCGCTAACCAACTCACCTCTCTACCCCTAGGTTAGTATAAGGTAGGCAGCCAGCCAGGGAGGCTGTATGTTTTATTGAGCCAGTGCTAGCTCAGTCAGTCAGCCAGGGTGGTAGGCAGCCAGTCAGCCAGGGTGGTAGGCAGCCAGTCAGCCAGGGTGGTAGGCAGCCAGCCAGCCAGGGTGGTAGGCAGCCAGCCAGCCAGGGTGGTAGGCAGCCAGTCAGCCAGGGTGGTAGGCAGCCAGCCAGGGTGGTAGGCAGCCAGCCAGCCAGGGTGGTAGGTCGGCAGGGAGTTGGCAGCCAGCCAGGGAGGGAGGTAGGCAGGCCGGGAGGTAGGTCGGCAGGGAGTTGGCAGCCAGGGAGGTAGGCAGGCAGGCCTACCTCCCTGGCTGCCTGCCTGCCTCCCTCCCTGGCTGCCTGCCTGCCTACCTACCTCCCTGGCTGGCAGCCAGCCAGGGACTTTCACTGGGCCAGTTCTAGCTCAGGTGTAGGGGAGCATGGCTCTCCCATGGCCCACCATATGCCACAGTAGCAGTTAGACCAGTCAGGGATTACAGAGGCCTCCATTAAGTGTTGATAGAAGTGATAGATGATGGTAAAGGTGCCCGTCTGATGATTGGTAAAGGTGCCCGTCTGATGATGGTCGAGGTGCCCGTCTGATGATGGTCGAGGTGCCCGTCTGATGATGGTCGAGGTGCCCGTCTGATGATGGTCGAGGTGCCCGTCTGATGAGGGTCGAGGGGCCCGTCTGATGGCGGTAGAGGGGCCCGTCTGATGGCGGTAGAGGGGCCCGTCTGATGGCGGTAGAGGGGCCCGTCTGATGGCGGTAGAGGGGCCCGTCTGATGGCGGTAGAGGGGCCCGTCTGATGGCGGTAGAGGGGCCCGTCTGATGGCGGTAGAGGGGGGCCCGTCTGATGGCGGTAGAGGGGGCCCGTCTGATGGCGGTAGAGGGGCGCCCGTCTGATGGCGGTAGAGGGGGCCCGTCTGATGGCGGTAGAGAGCCCGCCTGATGGCGGTAGAGGGCGCCTGCCTGTTGGCGTGTAGAGGGGCGCCTGCCTGTTGGCGGTAGAGGGGCGCCCGTCTGTTGGCGGTAGAGGGGCGCCCGTCTGTTGGCGGTAGAGGGGCGCTCGTCTGTTGGCGGTAGAGGGGCGCCCGTCTGTTGGCGGTAGAGGGGCGCCCGTCTGTTGGCGGTAGAGGGGCGCCCGTCTGATAATATTGTGGGTGTGTGTTCCAGATCTGGGTCGTTCCAGAGAGCTGCAGTTTGTGTTTGTTGACAACAACGTCCACCTCAAAGGCCTTCCTTCATACCTGTACAACAAGGTGATTGGCTGCAGCGGGTAAGTCCTGCCCCTAACCCTTATATCTGTACAAGGTGATTGGCTGCAGCGGATAAGTCCTGCCCGTAACCGTTATATCTGTACAAGGTGATTGGCTGCAGCGGGTAAGTCCTGCCCCTAACCCTTATATCTGTACAAGGTGATTGGCTGCAGCGGATAAGTCCTGCCCCTAACCCTTATATCTGTACCAGGTGATTGGCTGCAGCGGATAAGTCCTGCCCCTAACCCTTATATCTGTACCAGGTGATTGGCTGCAGCGGATAAGTCCTGCCCCTAACCCTTATATCTGTACCAGGTGATTGGCTGCAGCGGATAAGTCCTGCCCCTAACCCTTATATCTGTACCAGGTGATTGGCTGCAGCGCATAAGTCCTGCCCCTAACCCTTATATCTGTACCAGGTGATTGGCTGCAGCGGATAAGTCCTGCCCCTAACCCTTATATCTGTACCAGGTGATTGGCTGCAGCGGATAAGTCCTGCCCCTAACCCTTATCTGTACCAGGTGATTGGCTGCAGCGGATAAGTCCTGCCCCTAACCCTTATATCTGTACCAGGTGATTGGCTGCAGCGGATAAGTCCTGCCCCTAACCCTTATCTGTACCAGGTGATTGGCTGCAGCGGATAAGTCCTGCCCCTAACCCTTATCTGTACCAGGTGATTGGCTGCAGCGGATAAGTCCTGCCCCTAACCCTTATATCTGTACCAGGTGATTGGCTGCAGCGGATAAGTCCTGCCCCTAACCCTTATCTGTACCAGGTGATTGGCTGCAGCGGATAAGTCCTGCCCCTAACCCTTATCTGTACCAGGTGATTGGCTGCAGCGGATAAGGACACATCTCCATCCCTTTCTTTAGTTTTTTGTGGATTAATATCATTTTCTCAGCATTCCGTTGCTTACTGACCTTTTTCTTATTCGGAGAAATCTGTCAATGTATTATAGCAGAATTTGGATTTGAGTCTCAGACATTGACGTCTGTCTCTCTAACCTGTCTGTCTCTCTGTCTCTCTCCAGGTGTGGTCTGTCAGGGCAGGTGTCTGACCGGGTGCCCCAGCCTCTGTCTCTGTCTCTGGGAGATGTGTCTGTCCCTCTGCCTGCTGAGGTGAAGGCTATAGGCTCAGAGACGGAGCGAGTGGGCCCACTGGAGGAGCTCGCCATGAGGGCCCTGCACAGCATGTACCGGCGACAGCCACTCAGAGGTGAGGAGACACATGGATACAACTACACACTGATCCTCTTGATATTTCATCACACCATAGAGACATGACGTGTCCTTTAATTCATGACACCATAGAGACATGACGTGTCCTTTAATTCATCACACCATAGAGACATGACGTGTCCTTTAATTCATCACACCATAGAGACATGACGTGTCCTTTAATTCAGCACACCATAGAGACATGACGTGTCCTTTAATTCAGCACACCATAGAGACATGAAGTGTCCTTTAATTCATCACACCATAGAGACATGACGTGTCCTTTAATTCATCACACCATAGAGACATGACGTGTCCTTTAATTCATCACACCATAGAGACATGACGTGTCCTTTAATTCAGCACACCATAGAGACATGACGTGTCCTTTAATTCAGCACACCATAGAGACATGACGTGTCCTTTAATTCATCACACCATAGAGACATGACGTGTCCTTTAATTCATCACACCATAGAGACATGACGTGTCCTTTAATTCATCACACCATAGAGACATGAATTGTCCTTTAATTCAGCACACCATAGAGACATGAACACACTCCTCTTGGCCATGGACTCATCAGATGACTTTTTAAAACATTCAGACAGATGCTATGAGCGAAGAAGGCATATAGTTAGTTTGGTAGGTTTGCGTCACTGGGCAGCTCATGGCTGCATTTCCCTTTGTAATCCATGATATTTTGCACGCCCCACCACATCCAACAAGCATCAATGCCGGTGTAGTAGGATTCGTTCTTAGTCCAGTATTGACACTTTGCCGGATTGATGGTTCGTCGGAGGGCATAGCGGGATTTCTTATAAGTGTCCAGCTTTGTGTCCAGCTCCTTGAAACCTTGACAGCTCTAGCCTTTAGCTCAGTGTTGATGTTGCTTCTGGTTATCCCCTCCAGCGCCATTCTTTCACATCACACACACACTGCAACACCACACTAACCCCAGGCTACTGCTACTGCTGTGGTCTGTCACTAACCCCAGGCTACTGCTACTGCTGTGGTCTGTCACTAACCCCAGGCTACTGCTACTGCTGTGGTCTGTCACTAACCCCAGGCATCCTGCTACTGCTGTGGTCTGTCACTAACCCCAGGCTACTGCTACTGCTGTGGTCTGTCACTAACCCCAGGCTACTGCTACTGCTGTGGTCTGTCACTAACCCCAGGCATCCTGCTACTGCTGTGGTCTGTCACTAACCCCAGGCTACTGCTACTGCTGTGGTCTGTCACTAACCCCAGGCTACTGCTACTGCTGTGGTCTGTCACTAACCCCAGGCTACTGCTACTGCTGTGGTCTGTCACTAACCCCAGGCATCCTGCTACTGCTGTGGTCTGTCACTAATTCCAGGCATCCTGCTACTGCTGTGGTCTGTCACTAACTCCAGGCCTCCTGCTACTGCTCTGGTCTGTCACTAACCCCAGGCTACTGCTACTGCTGTGGTCTGTCACTAACCCCAGGCTACTGCTACTGCTGTGGTCTGTCACTAACCCCAGGCATCCTGCTACTGCTGTGGTCTGTCACTAACCCCAGGCTACTGCTACTGCTGTGGTCTGTCACTAACCCCAGGCTACTGCTACTGCTGTGGTCTGTCACTAACCCCAGGCATCCTGCTACTGCTGTGGTCTGTCACTAACCCCAGGCTACTGCTACTGCTGTGGTCTGTCACTAACCCCAGGCTACTGCTACTGCTGTGGTCTGTCACTAACCCCAGGCTACTGCTACTGCTGTGGTCTGTCACTAACCCCAGGCATCCTGCTACTGCTGTGGTCTGTCACTAATTCCAGGCATCCTGCTACTGCTGTGGTCTGTCACTAACTCCAGGCCTCCTGCTACTGCTCTGGTCTGTCACTAACCCCAGGCTACTGCTACTGCTGTGGTCTGTCACTAACCCCAGGCTACTGCTACTGCTGTGGTCTGTCACTAACCCCAGGCTACTGCTACTGCTGTGGTCTGTCACTAACCCCAGGCTACTGCTACTGCTGTGGTCTGTCACTAACCCCAGGCTACTGCTACTGCTGTGGTCTGTCACTAACCCCAGGCTACTGCTACTGCTGTGGTCTGTCACTAACCCCAGGCTACTGCTACTGCTGTGGTCTGTCACTAACCCCAGGCATCCTGCTACTGCTGTGGTCTGTCACTAACCCCAGGCATCCTGCTACTGCTGTGGTCTGTCACTAACCCCAGGCTACTGCTACTGCTGTGGTCTGTCACTAACCCCAGGCTACTGCTACTGCTGTGGTCTGTCACTAACCCCAGGCTACTGCTACTGCTGTGGTCTGTCACTAACCCCAGGCTACTGCTACTGCTGTGGTCTGTCACTAACCCCAGGCATCCTGCTACTGCTGTGGTCTGTCACTAACCCCAGGCATCCTGCTACTGCTGTGGTCTGTCACTAACCCCAGGCATCCTGCTACTGCTGTGGTCTGTCACTAACCCCAGGCTACTGCTACTGCTGTGGTCTGTCACTAACCCCAGGCTACTGCTACTGCTGTGGTCTGTCACTAACCCCAGGCTACTGCTACTGCTGTGATCTGTCACTAACCCCAGGCTACTGCTACTGCTGTGGTCTGTCACTAACCCCAGGCTACTGCTACTGCTGTGGTCTGTCACTAACCCCAGGCATCCTGCTACTGCTGTGGTCTGTCACTAACCCCAGGCATCCTGCTACTGCTGTGGTCTGTCACTAACCCCAGGCATCCTGCTACTGCTGTGGTCTGTCACTAACCCCAGGCTACTGCTACTGCTGTGGTCTGTCACTAACCCCAGGCTACTGCTACTGCTGTGATCTGTCACTAACCCCAGGCTACTGCTACTGCTGTGGTCTGTCACTAACCCCAGGCATCCTGCTACTGCTGTGGTCTGTCACTAACCCCAGGCTACTGCTACTGCTGTGGTCTGTCACTAACCCCAGGCTACTGCTACTGCTGTGGTCTGTCACTAACCCCAGGCATCCTGCTACTGCTGTGGTCTGTCACTAACCCCAGGCTACTGCTACTGCTGTGGTCTGTCACTAACCCCAGGCTACTGCTACTGCTGTGATCTGTCACTAACCCCAGGCTACTGCTACTGCTGTGATCTGTCACTAACCCCAGGCTACTGCTACTGCTGTGGTCTGTCACTAACCCCAGGCATCCTGCTACTGCTGTGGTCTGTCACTAACCCCAGGCATCCTGCTACTGCTGTGGTCTGTCACTAACCCCAGGCATCCTGCTACTGCTGTGATCTGTCACTAACCCCAGGCTACTTCTACTGCTGTTGTCTGTCACTAACCCCAGGCTACTGCTACTGCTGTGGTCTGTCACTAACCCCAGGCATCCTGCTACTGCTGTGGTCTGTCACTAACCCCAGGCTACTGCTACTGCTGTGGTCTGTCACTAACCCCAGGCATCCTGCTACTGCTGTGGTCTGTCACTAACCCCAGGCATCCTGCTACTGCTGTGGTCTGTCACTAACCCCAGGCATCCTGCTACTGCTGTGGTCTGTCACTAACTCCAGGCATCCTGCTACTGCTCTGGTCTGTCACTAACCCCAAGCATCCTGCTACTGCTGTGGTCTGTCACTAACCCCAGGCATCCTGCTACTGCTGTGGTCTGTCACTAACCCCAGGCATCCTGCTACTGCTGTGGTCTGTCACTAACCCCAGGCATCCTGCTACTGCTGTGGTCTGTCACTAACCCCAGGCATCCTGCTACTGCTGTGGTCTGTCACTAACCCCAGGCATCCTGCTACTGCTGTGGTCTGTCACTAACCCCAGGCATCCTGCTACTGCTGTGGTCTGTCACTAACCCCAGGCTATTGCTACTGCTGTGGTCTGTCACTAACCCCAGGCTACTGCTACTGCTGTGGTCTGTCACTAACCCCAGGCTACTGCTACTGCTGTGGTCTGTCACTAACTCCAGGCATCCTGCTACTGCTGTGATCTGTCACTAACCCCAGGCTACTGCTACTGCTGTGGTCTGTCACTAACCCCAGGCTACTGCTACTGCTGTGGTCTGTCACTAACCCCAGGCATCCTGCTACTGCTGTGGTCTGTCACTAACCCCAGGCTACTGCTACTGCTGTGGTCTGTCACTAACCCCAGGCATCCTGCTACTGCTGTGGTCTGTCACTAACCCCAGGCATCCTGCTACTGCTGTGGTCTGTCACTAACCCCAGGCATCCTGCTACTGCTGTGGTCTGTCACTAACCCCAGGCTACTGCTACTGCTGTGGTCTGTCACTAACCCCAGGCATCCTGCTACTGCTGTGGTCTGTCACTAACCCCAGGCTACTGCTGCTGCTGTGGTCTGTCACTAACCCCAGGCTACTGCTACTGCTGTGGTCTGTCACTAACCCCAGGCTACTGCTACTGCTGTGATCTGTCACTAACCCCAGGCATCCTGCTACTGCTGTGGTCTGTCACTAACCCCAGGCATCCTGCTACTGCTCTGGTCGGTCACTAACCCCAGGCATCCTGCTACTGCTGTGGTCTGTCACTAACCCCAGGCATCCTGCTACTGCTGTGGTCTGTCACTAACCCCAGGCATCCTGCTACTGCTCTGGTCTGTCACTAACCCCAGGCATCCTGCTACTGCTGTGGTCTGTCACTAATTCCAGGCATCCTGCTACTGCTGTGGTCTGTCACTAACTCCAGGCCTCCTGCTACTGCTCTGGTCTGTCACTAACTCCAGGCCTCCTGCTACTGCTCTGGTCTGTCACTAACTCCAGGCATCCTGCTACTGCTGTTGTCTGTCACTAACCCCAGGCATCCTGCTACTGCTGTTGTCTGTCACTAACCCCAGGCATCCTGCTACTGCTGTGGTCTGTCACTAACTCCAGGCATCCTGCTACTGCTGTGGTCTGTCACTAATTCCAGGCATCTTGCTACTGCTGTGGTCTGTCTGACTACAACAATGTCACTGTCTGTATTTTTTCAACTTTAAGGTTAAAGTTGAATGGTTGAATGGTCTAGCACCTTGAATGCTATGAGACAGACACGTGTCCAGAATGGTGTAACCCTTGGTCATAATGATGTGACATTTAAAACCCTCTCTATCCCAGGTGGTTAAAGAGAACCTTAATGGATAAATCGAGGAACATTAGTCAATATATTCCTCCTCTCTTTATCCCTCACTCTCTCTCCCTGTCTGTCTCTCAGAGCGGAGTCTGCTGCCGCCCTTCCTGTTACCCAGAGGCCTTCTGGACCTGCTCCAATGCCCCCTGGGACATTGTCACCGCTGCAGTCAGCCCATGTTTACCATCATCTACCCCAAACTGTTCCCCCTTAGAGAGACCGCCCTGGCTGGGGTACACCGCAGGTAACCACCCCTGACCCATAACCCCTGACCCCAACTACCCCTGACCCCAACCACCCCTGACCCCAACCACCCCTGCCCCCAACCACCCCTGAGACCAACCCTGAAGGTCTCATAGGATGTGTATCTCTCTTACTACTTTACTCCAGTCCATCTAATAGTCCCTCTCCTCTCTCTCTGCCCTACCCTGCTCTCTCTTCTCTCTATCTCTCTCTCTCTCTCTCTCCCTCCAGAACCACAGTGAGTTTCGTGGCCTACTGCTGTTCCAGTCAGTGTGTTCAGACATTTGATCTGCAGCAGTGACATCACTGTGCCTCCACCCCTTCCTCTCCCCTTCAGTCATCTCCTCCTCTGGTCTCTTGGATGAATGAATGAATAATGGACAGAAGATGGATGGATGAAGGACTGTGGGAGTCCTGAACGTCTCAGGAGGACATGCATAGCCTCTAGACTGGTGGACATGAAGAACTGAACGTCTCAGGAGGACATGCATAGCCTCTAGACTGGTGGACATGAAGAACTGAATGTCTCAGGAGGACATGCATAGCCTCTAGACTGGTGGACATGAAGAACTGAATGTCTCAGGAGGACATGCATAGCCTCTAGACTGGTGGACATGAAGAACTGAATGTCTCAGGAGGACATGCATAGCCTCTAGACTGGTGGACATGAAGAACTGAATGTCTCAGGAGGACATGCATAGCCTCTGCAGCCAGTGACCAGTCCAGCAGTCTGTAATGGACATGGATGGTCCAATTGAAAGACGGACAATATTGGTATTAGTAATCCACGTCTTGACATGTCTACTTACGTCCAACGACTAACGTCTCTTAATCCCACATCATTCTAGGAATGGCTTGAGGTGTTTCTGGTTTCAGTTTGTTCCAGCAACACCTCAGCGTGTGTCAGTATGTTACTGGTGTGAACTATCTGCTCAGTTCACCAGCCAGCCATTCACCTGACAGACACATCACTATAAGAATAAGTCCAGTACTGCTTTTTGTCTTTGTAAAGGGAAATCTAATCTGATCATTTCTATGGGTTTTTACATGGCACTGGATGACAAAAAGTGGTTGAAGAATCTCACTTAGGCCGAATTGCATGATAAATATTTGTTGTAAACCTGTTGTAAATATGTCATGCTGGTAGGTGTGTTGCCCCCCCACTCCAGCCCTAAGGACTTGGAGAAGAGAATAGACACATTAGTTATTAGGAGGTTATTTTCCTGAAGACACTTCAGTCTCTCAGACCACTAACAAGTTCTGAAACTTCAGAAAATTGTTCTTTGAGGGTAAGCTCTTTTTGTTTGCAAAAAAGGTTAACTTCTGTAAAGGTCTGGTAACCTGAATGTTTATGAAGGATTTAAAACAAACTTTGTTTCCGTTCAGGTTGAATGTGATTCAGAGCAACGCTTTGGTTCTTTAACTGAAAACCAAAGGAAGTGAAGCTCAGCTCATAACAGAAGTGTTTGGGCCCTACAGGACCAGACTTGCCTATCCCGAATGTTGAGACTCCTCCAGGGTTCTGTGGAATGTTGAGACTCCACCAGGGTTCTGTAGAATGTTGAGACTCCACCAGGGTTCTGTAGAATGTTGAGACTCCACCAGGGTTCTTAGAATGTTGAGACTCCATCAGGGTTCTATAGAATGTTGAGACTCCACCAGGTTTCTTAGAATGTTGAGACTCCATCAGGGTTCTTAGAATGTTGAGACTCCATCAGGGTTCTATAGAATGTTGAGACTCCACCAGGGTTCTGTAGAATGTTGAGACTCCACCAGGTTTCTGTAGAATGTTGAGACTCCACCAGGGTTCTGTAGAATGTTGAGACCCCACCAGGGTTCTGTAGAATGTTGAGACTCCACCAGGGTTCTGTGGAATGTTGAGACTCCACCAGGGTTCTGTTGAATGTTGAGACTCCACCAGGGTTCTGTAGAATGTTGAGACTCCATCAGGGTTCTATAGAATGTTGAGACTCCACTAGGGTTCTATAGAATGTTGAGACTCCACCAGGTTTCTTAGAATGTTGAGACTCCATCAGGGTTCTATAGAATGTTGAGACTCCACCAGGGTTCTGTAGAATGTTGAGACTCCATCAGGGTTCTATAGAATGTTGAGACTCCACCAGGGTTCTATAGAATGTTGAGACTCCACCAGGGTCCTGTAGAATGTTGAGACTCCACCAGGGTCCTGTAGAATGTTGAGACTCCACCAGGGTCCTGTAGAATGTTGAGACTCCACCAGGGTTCTGTAGAATGTTGAGACCCCACCAGGGTTCTGTGGAATGTTGAGACTCCACCAGGGTTCTGTGGAATGTTGAGACTCCACCAGGGTTCTGTGGAATGTTGAGACTCCACCAGGGTTCTGTGGAATGTTGAGACTCCACCAGGGTTCTGTAGAATGTTGAGACCCCACCAGGGTTCTGTGGAATGTTGAGACTCCACCAGGGTTCTGTGGAATGTTGAGACTCCACCAGGGTTCTGTTGAATGTTGAGACTCCACCAGGGTTCTGTAGAATGTTGAGACTCCATCAGGGTTCTATAGAATGTTGAGACTCCACTAGGGTTCTATAGAATGTTGAGACTCCACCAGGTTTCTTAGAATGTTGAGACTCCATCAGGGTTCTATAGAATGTTGAGACTCCACCAGGGTTCTGTAGAATGTTGAGACTCCATCAGGGTTCTATAGAATGTTGAGACTCCACCAGGGTTCTATAGAATGTTGAGACTCCACCAGGGTCCTGTAGAATGTTGAGACTCCACCAGGGTCCTGTAGAATGTTGAGACTCCACCAGGGTCCTGTAGAATGTTGAGACTCCACCAGGGTTCTGTAGAATGTTGAGACCCCACCAGGGTTCTGTGGAATGTTGAGACTCCACCAGGGTTCTGTGGAATGTTGAGACTCCACCAGGGTTCTGTGGAATGTTGAGACTCCACCAGGGTTCTGTGGAATGTTGAGACTCCACCAGGGTTCTGTAGAATGTTGAGACCCCACCAGGGTTCTGTGGAATGTTGAGACTCCACCAGGGTTCTGTGGAATGTTGAGACTCCACCAGGGTTCTGTGGAATGTTGAGACTCCACCAGGGTCCTGTAGAATGTTGAGACTCCACCAGGGTCCTGTAGAATGTTGAGACTCCACCAGGGTTCTGTAGAATGTTGAGACCCCACCAGGGTTCTGTGGAATGTTGAGACTCCACCAGGGTTCTGTGGAATGTTGAGACTCCACCAGGGTTCTGTGGAATGTTGAGACTCCACCAGGGTTCTGTGGAATGTTGAGACTCCACCAGGGTTCTGTGGAATGTTGAGACTCCACCAGGGTCCTGTAGAATGTTGAGACTCCACCAGGGTCCTGTAGAATGTTGAGACTCCACCAGGGTTCTGTAGAATGTTGAGACCCCACCAGGGTTCTGTGGAATGTTGAGACTCCACCAGGGTTCTGTGGAATGTTGAGACTCCACCAGGGTTCTGTAGAATGTTGAGACCCCACCAGGGTTCTGTAGAATGTTGAGACTCCATCAGGGTTCTATAGAATGTTGAGACTCCACTAGGGTTCTATAGAATGTTGAGACTCCACCAGGTTTCTTAGAATGTTGAGACTCCATCAGGGTTCTATAGAATGTTGAGACTCCACCAGGGTTCTGTAGAATGTTGAGACTCCATCAGGGTTCTATAGAATGTTGAGACTCCACCAGGGTTCTATAGAATGTTGAGACTCCACCAGGGTCCTGTAGAATGTTGAGACTCCACCAGGGTCCTGTAGAATGTTGAGACTCCACCAGGGTCCTGTAGAATGTTGAGACTCCACCAGGGTTCTGTAGAATGTTGAGACCCCACCAGGGTTCTGTGGAATGTTGAGACTCCACCAGGGTTCTGTGGAATGTTGAGACTCCACCAGGGTTCTGTGGAATGTTGAGACTCCACCAGGGTTCTGTGGAATGTTGAGACTCCACCAGGGTTCTGTAGAATGCTGAGACCCCACCAGGGTTCTGTGGAATGTTGAGACTCCACCAGGGTTCTGTGGAATGTTGAGACTCCACCAGGGTTCTGTGGAATGTTGAGACTCCACCAGGGTCCTGTAGAATGTTGAGACTCCACCAGGGTCCTGTAGAATGTTGAGACTCCACCAGGGTTCTGTAGAATGTTGAGACCCCACCAGGGTTCTGTGGAATGTTGAGACTCCACCAGGGTTCTGTGGAATGTTGAGACTCCACCAGGGTTCTGTGGAATGTTGAGACTCCACCAGGGTTCTGTAGAATGTTGAGACTCCACCATGAATTTCTGAATCTCACAACTCAAGAGGAATGGTGAACAAAATGATAATTTACCCCATGGGCCCTGGTCTAAAGTAGTGCACTATGTAGGGAATAAGATGCCACTTGAGACACAAGCAATGTGTGAAAAAGCATTGAAACATTGGATTCTAAAACCAGCAGCAAGGTGTTTAAAGGATGATTGTCTATTGCCACTATTCATTTGGCTCACTGTTTATTACATTGTTAGACAGTTAATATTGTTATAACATGTTATGTCATAACGTGTTATGTAGCATTATAACATTGTGATAACTGTATATGATTACTATATTGTACAATTTATAATTTATGCTCAATTACTTTTATTTTAATGTCTGACATTTTGGCAATAAACAATGTTTAACTTGATAGTTAAGTAGTAGGTCACTGCAGATTCCTCAGATTGCAAATGGAACGTTCCAGTTAAGTTCAGAGGTAGAATGGTTGCGTCTCTCTCTCTGACAGACAGTTGCATTCAGTGCCTCTAGAGAAGGGCGTAATCTGTTTTTAGACCAGGGTTGAAGGGCGTAATGTTTTTTTAAACCAGGGTTGAAGGGCGTAATGTGTTTTTAGACCAGGGTTGAAGGGCGTAATCTGTTTTTAGACCAGGGTTGAAGGGCGTAATGTGTTTTTAGACCAGGGTTGAAGGGCGTAATGTGTTTTTAGACCAGGGTTGAAGGGCGTAATGTTTTTTTAGACCAGGGTTGAAGGGCGTAATGTTTTTTTAAACCAGGGATAAGAGCGTAATGTGTTTTTAAACCAGGGATAAGCGCGTAATGTGTTTTTAGACCAGGGTTGAAGGGCGTAATGTGTTTTTAGACCAGGGTTGAAGGGCGTAATGTGTTTTTAGACCAGGGTTGAAGGGCGTAATGTGTTTTTAGACCAGGGTTGAAGGGCGTAATGTGTTTTTAAACCAGGGATAAGAGCGTAATGTGTTTTTAAACCAGGGATAAGAGCGTAATGTGTTTTTAGACCAGGGTTGAAGGGCGTAATGTGTTTTTAGACCAGGGTTGAAGGGCGTAATGTGTTTTTAGACCAGGGTTGAAGGGCGTAATGTGTTTTTAGACCAGGGTTGAAGGGCGTAATGTGTTTTTAAACCAGGGTTGAAGGGCGTAATGTGTGTTTAGACCAGGGTGAGATTTGGCATGGATGTGTGGATTCTCCCTGCTACATCAGGACAGGAGACTCAACCTCACAGTAACAACATGCCATATACACATGTTATATTAGACTGTCCTCTGTAGCCTTGTATGAGGGGATATACTGTACTTCACCAGTAGTTCTCTTTAGGTTATGTGGACTGGGAATATCCCTTAAAGTAGCAATCAGCAGTTGAAACAATAAGCGATCTCCCCACCACTGTTTCGGTAAGAAGCTGAGTGATGGGGCGGGTGAAATGTAACCCCACTCTAATTCATAGACAGAGAATGACCATCCATGGTATCAAAATGATAGTTTTAGCCATGTTATGAGTGTTGGTTTACATTTACATTTACTGTTTACAAACATTTGAGTAAAGTAAGATTATATTTTGGGTTCTGATGAGGTAGGACCGTTGAACTAAGCTCATGAAGCATCTCTAAATTATATTCTTCAAAAATCAATGGGTACGGACTTCCGGTGATGCAACTTAGGAAATGGCTGCCTAGTTTTTCGCACTGCACATGGGTTGGGTATTTCCCCTCTAAATTCAAATATTTACTAGAAGCATTATAATAACTTAGGCAAAATGGAAAAGGGGAAATAGGAAAAGGTTGCGGAGCTACAACAACAACCCGTAACAAGAGAGCAGAAGATCTAACCGTAGAGGAAACAGAGATGGCTAATGCTGGCGCAAAGAAGCCAGCAGCAGCAAAAGAACCCTCATTCTGTGAGGTGATGAAGGAGGAATTGCGCGAGGTCCTCACAGGCTTACGAGAGGAACTTCGAGAAGATGTACGAAAATAACTAAATGAGTTCAAGAAGGACATCAACCAGAAACTAAAAGAAAACAAAGAAGACCTTCACAGCATATCTACAAGAATGGGGTATGCAGAACAGCGCATTGGGGAAACGGACACATGGAACACTGCAGTCAAGGAGGTACTTGACCAGTCTTTGAAAAGACATCACGCACTACAGGCAAAAGTGACAGAACTCTAAGGTTTTTCACGTCGAAACAGACTTTATTCCGTGGCAGAGGGCGCAGAAAAATACTCTATGCCCAAATTCGTGGAGGGTCTATTCAAAGAAATACTTGAAGACGACACTGGGAATCGAGAGAGCACACTGAGCTCTGGCCTCAACGGCGCCCCACCAAGATCCATAGTAGTAGGGTTCCTAAAATTCACAATCAAAGAGAAAGTCTTACGTGCAGCCTGGAAAAAGCCTGTTAGCTTCCAAGGACCTGAAGAGGATCCCAGTGGAGAATACCGCCAGGAGAAGGGCGTCTTCACCGGCGGAAAGACTCGAACAGGCCCTCCCATGGATCATTGTCGGCGAGCAGAGTCACGGAAAAAGAGGGAAATCACCACGGCCAGAGGACGTTCACATCCGAGAGAGACTCAGCTATTTCCGACGAGAAGATGGAAGACACTGAATCGGATTTAACAGAATTAAATTACCGTGAGCAGTTAAGACGTTGGAGTAAGGTAATAAGTCTCAATGTAAACAGACTGGGGATCTAGAGCCATCAAGAGAAGTAAGGTAATAAGTCTCAATGTAAACGGACTGGGGATCTAGAGCCATCAAGAGGAGTAAGGTAATAAGTCTCAATGTAAACGGACTGGGGATCTAGAGCCATCGAGGAGTAAGGTAATAAGTCTCAATGTAAACGGACTGGGGAGAGCCATCAAGAGGAGTAAGGTAATAAGTCTCAATGTAAACGGACTGGGGAGAGCCATCAAGAGGAGTAAGGTAATAAGTCTCAGTGTAAACGGACTGGGGACAGCCATCAAGAGAAGTAAGGTAATAAGTCTCAATGTAAACAGACTGGGGATCTAGAGCCATCAAGAGAAGTAAGGTAATAAGTCTCAATGTAAACGGACTGGGGAGAGCCATCAAGAGGAGTAAGGTAATAAGTCTCAATGTAAACGGACTGGGGATCTAGAGCCATCAAGAGGAGTAAGGTAATAAGTCTCAATGTAAACAGACTGGGGATCTAGAGCCATCAAGAGAAGTAAGGTAATAAGTCTCAATGTAAACGGACTGGGGATCTAGAGCCATCAAGAGGAGTAAGGTAATAAGTCTCAATGTAAACGGACTGGGGATCTAGAGCCATCAAGAGGAGTAAGGTAATAAGTCTCAATGTAAACGGACTGGGGATCTAGAGCCATCAAGAGGAGTAAGGTAATAAGTCTCAATGTAAACGGACTGGGGATCTAGAGCCATCAAGAGGAGTAAGGTAATAAGTCTCAATGTAAACGGACTGGGGATCTAGAGCCATCAAGAGGAGTAAGGTAATAAGTCTCAATGTAAACGGACTGGGGATCTAGAGCCATCAAGAGGAGTAAGGTAATAAGTCTCAATGTAAACGGACTGGGGATCTAGAGCCATCAAGAGGAGTAAGGTAATAAGTCTCAATGTAAACGGACTGGGGATCTAGAGCCATCAAGAGGAGTAAGGTAATAAGTCTGTGTAAACGGACTGGGGAGAGCCATCAAGAGGAGTAAGGTAATAAGACTCAATGTAAACGGACTGGGGATCTAGAGCCATCAAGAGAAGTAAGGTAATAAGTCTCAGTGTAAACGGACTGGGGAGAGCCATCAAGAGGAGTAAGGTAATAAGTCTCAATGTAAACGGACTGGGGATCTAGAGCCATCAAGAGGAGTAAGGTAATAAGTCTCAATGTAATCGGACTGGGGAGAGCCATCAAGAGGAGTAAGGTAATAAGACTCAATGTAAACGGACTGGGGATCTAGAGCCATCAAGAGAAGTAAGGTAATAAGTCTCAGTGTAAACGGACTGGGGAGAGCCATCAAGAGGAGTAAGGTAATAAGTCTCCGTGTAAACGGACTGGGGATCTAGAGCCATCAAGAGGAGTAAGGTAATAAGTCTCAATGTAAACGGACTGGGGATCTAGAGCCATCAAGAGGAGTAAGGTAATAAGTCTCAATGTAAACGGACTGGGGAGAGCCATCAAGAGGAGTAAGGTAATAAGTCTCAGTGTAAATGGACTGGGGAGTGCAATCAAGAGGAGTAAGGTAATAAGTCTCCGTGTAAACGGACTGGGGAGAGCCATCAAGAGGAGTAAGGTAATAAGTCTCAATGTAAACGGACTGGGGAGAGCCATCAAGAGGAGTAAGGTAATAAGTCTCAATGTAAACGGACTGGGGAGAGCCATCAAGAGGAATAAGGTAATAAGTCTCAGTGTAAACGGACTGGGGAGAGCCATCAAGAGGAGTAAGGTAATAAGTCTCAATGTAAACGGACTGGGGACAGCCATCAAGAGGAGTAAGGTAATAAGTCTCAATGTAATCGGACTGGGGATCTAGAGCCATCAAGAGGAGTAAGGTAATAAGTCTGTGTAAACGGACTGGGGAGAGCCATCAAGAGGAGTAAGGTAATAAGTCTCAGTGTAAACGGACTGGGGAGAGCCATCAAGAGGAGTAAGGTAATAAGTCTCAATGTAAACGGACTGGGGATCTAGAGCCATTAAGAGAAGTTAGGTAATAAGTCTCAATGTAAACGGACTGGGGAGAGCCATCAAGAGGAGTAAGGTAATAAGTCTCAGTGTAAAGGGACTGGGGATCTAGAGCCATCAAGAGGAGTAAGGTAATAAGTTCAATGTAAACGGACTGGGGATCTAGAGCCATCGAGGAGTGAGGTAATAAGTCTCAATATAAACGGACTGGGGAGAGCCATCAAGAGGAGTAAGGTAATAAGTCTCAATGTAAACGGACTGGGGAGAGCCATCAAGAGGAGTAAGGTAATAAGTCTCAATGTAAACGGACTGGGGAGAGCCATCAAGAGGAGTAAGGTAATAAGTCTCAGTGTAAAGGGACTGGGGATCTAGAGCCATCAAGAGGAGTAAGGTAATAAGTTCAATGTAAACGGACTGGGGATCTAGAGCCATCAAGAGGAGTAAGGTAATAAGTCTCAATGTAAACGGACTGGGGATCTAGAGCCATCAAGAGGAGTAAGGTAATAAGTCTCAATGTAAACGGACTGGGGATCTAGAGCCATCAAGAGGAGTAAGGTAATAAGTCTCAATGTAAACAGACTGGGGATCTAGAGCCATCAAGAGGAGTAAGGTAATAAGTTCAATGTAAACGGACTGGGGATCTAGAGCCATCAAGAGGAGTAAGGTAATAAGTCTCAATGTAAACGGACTGGGGATCTAGAGCCATCAAGAGGAGTAAGGTAATAAGTCTCAATATAAACGGACTGGGGATCTAGAGCCATCAAGAGGAATAAGGTAATAAGTCTCAATGTAAACGGACTGGGGAGAGCCATCAAGAGGAGTAAGGTAATAAGTCTCAGTGTAAACGGACTGGGGAGAGCCATCAAGAGAAGTAAGGTAATAAGTCTCAATGTAAACGGACTGGGGATCTAGAGCCATCAAGAGGAATAAGGTAATAAGTCTCAGTGTAAACGGACTGGGGAGAGCCATCAAGAGAAGTAAGGTAATAAGTCTCAATGTAAACGGACTGGGGAGAGCCATCAAGAGGAGTAAGGTAATAAGTCTCAATGTAAACGGACTGGGGAGAGCCATCAAGAGAAGTAAGGTAATAAGTCTCAATGTAAACGGACTGGGAGAGCCATCAAGAGGAGTAAGGTAATAAGTCTCAATGTAAACGGACTGGGGAGAGCCATCAAGAGGAGTAAGGTAATAAGTCTCAATGTAAACGGACTGGGGATCTAGAGCCATCAAGAGGAGTAAGGTAATAAGTCTCAATGTAAACGGACTGGGGATCTAGAGCCATCAAGAGGAGTAAGGTAATAAGTCTCAATGTAAACGGACTGGGGATCTAGAGCCATCAAGAGGAGTAAGGTAATAAGTCTCAATGTAAACGGACTGGGGAGAGCCATCAAGAGGAGTAAGGTAATACGTCTCAATGTAAACGGACTGGGGAGTATCATCAAGAGGAGTAAGGTAATAAGTCTCAATGTAAACGGACTGGGGATCTAGAGCCATCAAGAGGAGTAAGGTAATAAGTCTCAATGTAATCGGACTGGGGAGAGCCATCAAGAGGAGTAAGGTAATAAGTCTCAATGTAATCGGACTGGGGATCTAGAGCCATCAAGAGGAGTAAGGTAATAAGTATCAATGTAAACGGACTGGGGATCTAGAGCCATCAAGAGGAGTAAGGTAATAAGTCTCAATGTAATCGGACTGGGGAGAGCCATCAAGAGGAGTAAGGTAATAAGTCTCAATGTAAACGGACTGGGGAGAGCCATCAAGAGGAGTAAGGTAATAAGTCTCAATGTAAACGGACTGGGGAGAGCCATCAAGAGGAGTAAGGTAATAAGTCTCAATGTAAACGGACTGGGGATCTAGAGCCATCAAGAGGAGTAAGGTAATAAGTCTCAATGTAAACGGACTGGGGATCTAGAGCCATCAAGAGGAGTAAGGTAATAAGTCTCAATGTAATCGGACTGGGGAGAGCCATCAAGAGGAGTAAGGTAATAAGTCTCAATGTAAACGGACTGGGGAGAGCCATCAAGAGGAGTAAGGTAATAAGTCTCAATGTAAACGGACTGGGGATCTAGAGCCATCAAGAGGAGTAAGGTAATAAGTCTCAATGTAAACAGACTGGGGAGAGCCATCAAGAGGAGTAAGGTAATAAGTCTGTGTAAACGGACTGGGGATCTAGAGCCATCAAGAGGAGTAAGGTAATAAGTCTCAGTGTAAACGGACTGGGGATCTAGAGCCATCAAGAGGAGTAAGGTAATAAGTCTCAATGTAATCGGACTGGGGAGAGCCATCAAGAGGAGTAAGGTAATAAGTCTGTGTAAACGGACTGGGGATCTAGAGCCATCAAGAGGAGTAAGGTAATAAGTCTCAGTGTAAACGGACTGGGGATCTAGAGCCATCAAGAGGAGTAAGGTAATAAGTCTCAATGTAAACGGACTGGGGATCTAGAGCCATCAAGAGGAGTAAGGTAATAAGTCTCAGTGTAAACGGACTGGGGATCTAGAGCCATCAAGAGGAGTAAGGTAATAAGTCTCAATGTAATCGGACTGGGGAGAGCCATCAAGAGGAGTAAGGTAATAAGTCTCAGTGTAAACGGACTGGGGAGAGCCATCAAGAGGAGTAAGGTAATAGCAAAGATGAGGCGGGAGAGAGTTGACATAATATTCTGGCAGGAAACACACTTATCCACACCTGAACACGAGAAACTCAAGAAAATGGGATACAGGAATACTTCTTTCCCTTCATACAAAATGGGTAGAAGGGGAGTCGCAATCTTGATCCCAAATTCAGTTAATTTTGAGTTTGTCAGAAATAAAAGACAAGGAGGGTAGATTTATACTTGTTAAATGTAACCTGGATAACAAGGACGTTACATTATTTAATGTTTACGCACCTCCAGGGAGTGACATGATCTTCTATGGGAAGGTGTTTGATTTAATCGCCACAGAAACCTCTGGCACTCTCATCTGCAGAGGGGATTTCAGCACCATCTTAAACTCAACATTGGACAGCACAAATCAAAATAGGAAAATAAGTCTAGTAGCTAAAAAGATAAATAGGATACTGCAGGATCTAGGACTGCTCGACGTATGGCGCGACATCCACATGACAGATAAAGAATATACTTTTTACTCTGCCCGCCACACTGAATACTCCAGGTTAGACTACTTTTTCATGTACAATGCAGATAGACAGGCTTAAGGATTGTAGGATCGGGCAGAGCGACTTGTCAGATCACAATGGAGTTAACCTTACTCTACACATTGATAGCAAACCAAGAAATACCCTATGGAGACTTAACACAAGCATGCTGAGAAATCCAGCATTCAAAGAACCAATAAAGGCAGAATTGGACATCTACCTGGAGAATAACGATAACGGGGAAGTATCCCCTGCTACACTGTGGGACGCAGCTAAGGCGGTTATTAGAGGAAAGATCACTGCCACATCATCTCTCAAGAAAAAGATTAAAGCACAGAAACTGCTGAAATTACAGGAAACACTAAGAAACTTGGAACGATCCCATAGTCAAAACAAAGACCCTCTTATATTACGAGAGATTCAAGAGGTAAAACAGGAAATTGACCAGATTTATAGAGAAGAAGTAGAGAAAAAGCTCAGGTTCCTGAAACAACGATATTATGAAGCTCAAAGGCAACCAAATTACTAGCATGGAGACTCAGGAAACAAGCACCGAATACCATTTTCAAAATAAAAGACCCCAAAACAAAGAAGATCACATGCAAATTAGATGAAATACAGAATGCATTTGAATCATACTACACAAATCTATACAAACAACCAGACAAGGCAGATGCACAGACAATAGAGCATTTTATTTAACTCACTTGATCTCCCCTCAATCGGGACAGAGCAAAATGATAGACTTACTTCAGAAATAACCACAGAAGAAATGAATAAAGCAATATCTCAACCAAAAGTAAACAAGTCTCCAGGCACTGATGGCTTCCCTTCAGAATGGTTCAAGACCTTCAGAGAGCAACTAACACCTCTACTCCAGGCCTGTTTTAACTGGACTCTGCGGGAGGGGGATCTCCCACCATCATGGAGAGAGGCCATCATATCTGTCATCCCAAAGGAGGGTAAAGATAAGAAGGAATGCACTTCATATAGACCTATCGCAATTCTTAACACGGATTATAAACTATACGCATCAATAATAGCCAAAAGAATGGAGAATATAATCCCGGAATTGACTGACTGAGATCAAACTGGTTTCCTACAAAATAGGCAGACGCAGGACAATATAAGGAGAACACTACATGTCATGGACCACATTACTCAGAATAAGACAAGTGCAATATTAATCAGTCTAGATGCAGAAAAAGCATTTGATTCAGTGGGATGGGATTACCTATTCCAAGTTATGGAAAGATTTGGTTTCAACAGAGAAGTAATACAGGGCATCAAATCACTGTATTCATATCCGACTGCTAGAATAAAGACTAATGGACATTTGTCACGAACGGTACAATTAGATCGAGGGGCAAGACAACGCTGTCATCTCTCACCCACGCTCTTCTCCCTGGACCTCGAACCATTAGCACAGGCAATAAGACAGGACCCAACTTTAGAGGGAATAACAATAAGAGACAGTGAACATAAGATATGCATGTCTGCTGATGACGTTCTGTTATACCTTAAAGACCCAGGCGCAAGCGTACCTAGACTGATGGATGTTTTACAAACGTTGGGAACATACTCAAGGTCTGTCTTTAACGTACACAAGACCCAAGCCTTAGTATACAATCATACCCCACAGGAAGAGCTGAAGAGTAGATAGAACTTCCACTGGACCTCTTCATCCATTAAATATCTTGGAGTATATCTACCGAAAGATACACCCAAACCTTATGGCATGAATTACAATCACATCAACAAGAAAACACACCCCACAGGAAGAGCTGTACTTAGAACTTCCCCTGGACCTCTTCATCCATTAAATATCTTGGAGTATATCTACCTAAAGATACACCCAAACCTTATGGCATGAATTACAATCACATCAACAAGAAAACATATGATGACCTGGACAGGTGGAATTCACTTCCCTGGATCTTAGTAGTAGAATTGAAACAATCAAAATGAACATCCTGCCGAGGTTACTGTATTTGTTCCAATCACTGCCCGTAGAAATCCCACCTAAACAGTTTAGGGAATGGTATAAACGGATATCAAGGTTTATCTGGAACAGTACGAGACCAATAATTAGATATACAACATTACAATTACCAACAAACTGTGGGGGTATGGCCTTACCAAGCCTAAAATAGGATGTTGTGTCAGCCCAATTGAGACCTCTGGTGTGTTGGTGCAATTCAGTATACACATCCAAATGGAAAGACATGGAGACTACTCTGACAGAGATACCCAGACAGTGCGTTCTGGGTATTAACATGGAGACTACTCTGACAGAGATACCCAGACAGTGAGTTCTGGGTATTAACATGGAGACTACTCTGACAGAGATACCCAGACAGTGAGTTCTGGGTATTAACATGGAGACTACTCTGACAGAGATACCCAGACAGTGAGTTCTGGGTATTAACATGGAGACTACTCTGACAGAGATACCCAGACAGTGAGTTCTGGGTATTAACATGGAGACTACTCTGACAGAGATACCCAGACAGTGAGTTCTGGGTATTAACATGGAGACTACTCTGACAGAGATACCCATACAGTGAGTTCTGGGTATTAACATGGAGACACCCATGCAGTGAGTTCTGGGTATTAACATGGAGACTACTCTGACAGAGATACCCATACAGTGAGTTCTGGGTATTAACATGGAGACTACTCTGACAGAGATACCCATACAGTGAGTTCTGGATATTAACATGGAGACTACTCTGACAGAGATACCCATAGAGACAGTATTGGGAAATAATGACATGGTAATAGAAATATACAATAGACAAAACCAGTGGATTAATTTCTCACTAAAGACATGGTCTAGGGTAGTTAAGCAAAATCATTTAGACAGAGAGGTTAAACTGCTGAGTTGGCCCGCATACGACCCCAGCTTCATCCCTGCCATTCAGGATAGCAGATTTAAACAATGTACGCAGAAAGGCATCTTTCAGTACAATCATAAGTAATGGGGACCTAGAGAACTTCCAGAACCTAAGTAAAAAACATGGCTTGGATAAAGAAGATTTTTACAGATACCTACAAGTTCAACACTTTTTCTTAAGGGAGAAAAGTGACCCTCAAGAATGTATTCACTAACGCATACAACTTGGGGAGTAACAAAAAATGATTTCCAATCTTTACTTGGGTATTCACTCCTCAAAGAAACAATCTACAAACTACATTAAACATAAATGGGAGGAGGAACTTAACATTGAAATAACTGATGAAACATGGTTGAACATATTAGAGACTCAACAAAGCTCCACCAACTCAAGGTCATGGAGAGAATTCTGTTGGAAGAAAGTTACACGCTTCTTCATAACACCTAAACTGACATCAAAACAAACTGGCTGCCTACACTCTTGTTGGAGAGAATGCAGTCTATCAAGGCGGGATCACTCTCATATCTTTTGGACCTGTCCCTCAATAGATCTTATTTCTCCCCAGTAAGTTTCTAACATAGGGAAAATAATGGGACTTGACATAGAACAAACATTAATTTCTTTGTACCTGGGTGAAATACCTGATAGCTTGCATAATAGAGAAAAGCACCTCTTGAAGGTCCTACTGGCAGCCAGTAAAAAGTGAGGGTTTCGGGACCGTGTCAAGACCAAGACTAGAAAAATGGAGTCCAATTCAAGACCATGATTGTAATTGTGTCAAAACCTATGGATTGTTAAGACATACAGAATGGTGAATAAATGATGCAGGCAGGTAGAGATCCACTCTGCAAATGATCACTAACTAACTAACCCCAATAGATCTCCAAAAGATAGAAAGACAATATGTTACCACTTCCCCCGGTCTCCCCTTACTAGTAGTGTTCAACCTTCAAACAATTTCCCCAACTCCCCCACAATTTCCCCAACTCCCCCACAAATTCCCCAACTCCCCCACAAATTCCCCAACTCCCCCACAAATTCCCCAACTCCCCAAAATGTCCCCAACTCCCCCACAATTTCCCTCACTCAAAGAAATTCTGACGAGCGTGACAAAGTTTGATGATCTTTTTCAATGACAGTAAATGACTCAAAGGTTACCAGTTACATAGGATGCCCAGGTTTCAATAGGCCATAAGAAACTAATGTGTCATGATAGGAGTGTGGATATTTGGCCAGGCGAAGCAGTTCTAAGGGCTGACTGAATGGGAGCTGATAACAGACCCAACAACATTATATCGTATCCCCTCCTCATGGTTCCAGACCCAACAACATTATATAGTATCCCCTCCTCATGGTTCCAGACCCAACAACATTATATAGTATCCCCTCCTCATGGTTCCAGACCCAACAACATTATATAGTATCCCCTCCTCATGGTTCCAGACCCAACAACATTATATAGTATCCCCTCCTCATGGTTCCAGACCCAACAACATTATATAATATCCCTCCTCATGGTTCCAGACCCAACAACATTATATAGTATCCCCTCCTCATGGTTCCAGACCCAACAACATTATATAGTATCCCTCCTCATGGTTCCAGACCCAACAACATTATATAATATCCCTCCTCATGGTTCCAGACCCAACAACATTATATAGTATCCCCTCCTCATGGTTCCAGACCCAACAACATTATATAGTATCCCCTCCTCATGGTTCGGACCCAACAACATTATATAGTATCCCTCCTCATGGTTCCAGACCCAACAACATTATATAGTATCCCCTCCTCATGGTTCCAGACCCAACAACATTATATAGTATCCCTCCTCATGGTTCCAGACCCAACAACATTATATAGTATCCCCTCCTCATGGTTCCAGACCCAACAACATTATATAGTATCCTCCTCATGGTTCCAGACCCAACAACATTATATAGTATCCCTCCTCATGGTTCCAGACCCAACAACATTATATAGTATCCCTCCTCATGGTTCCAGACCCAACAACATTATATAGTATCCTCCTCATGGTTCCAGACCCAACAACATTATATAGTATCCCCTCCTCATGGTTCCAGACCCAACAACATTATATAGTATCCCCTCCTCATGGTTCCGGACCCAACAACATTATATAGTATCCCTCCTCATGGTTCCAGACCCAACAACATTATATAGTATCCCCTCCTCATGGTTCCAGACCCAACAACATTATATAGTATCCCCTCCTCATGGTTCCAGACCCAACAACATTATATAGTATCCCCTCCTCATGGTTCCAGACCCAACAACATTATATAGTATCCCTCCTCATGGTTCCAGGCCCAACAACATTATATAGTATCCCTCCTCATGGTTCCAGACCCAACAACATTATATAATATCCCCTCCTCATGGTTCCAGACCCAACAACATTATATCGTATCCCCTCCTCATGGTTCCAGACCCAACAACATTATATAGTATCCCCTCCTCATGGTTCCAGATCCAACAACATTATATAGTATCCCCTCCTCATGGTTCCAGACCCAACAACATTATATCGTATCCCCTCCTCATGGTTCCAGACCCAACAACATTATATAGTATCCCTCCTCATGGTTCCTCTCTTTCATGTTGTCTCCCCCTACTGGTAGAGAAACACCATCCTCCTCTCTTTCATGTTGACTCCCCCTACTGGTAGAGAAACACCATCCTCCTCTCTCTCATGTTGACTCCCCCTACTGGTAGAGAAACACCATCCTCCCTTCTCTCATGTTGACTCCCCCTACTGGTAGAGAAACACCATCCTCCTCTCTCTCATGTTGACTCCCCCTACTGGTAGAGAAACACCATCCTCCTCTCTCTCATGTTGACTCCCCCTACTGGTAGAGAAACACCAATGCCATCCTCTCTTTCATGTTGATGAAACGGTCAATGGCTCTGTCATAGAGTACACGCTTTTATTTTGTTGTCCTAGACTACCTGGCTAAATCGCTTGCTCGCTAGCCCAACTTCCTTTCATGGGCAATGTTAAATAATTAAATTGAACCTGTTCCATCTAGCGTCATATTGACCTTCCATCCTCAGGCCAGGGGCACAACACTCCTGTCCTTGAGCTGTTCTTGTCTAATGATGTTCTGTATTATGTCATTCTGTCTTATGGTTCATGTTTTTTGTGGACCCCAGGAGGAGTAGCTACTGCTTTTGCAACAGCTAATGGGGATCCTAATAAAATACCGAACGGTCTATGAATGAATGGTTGGATCAGAATCGGCGTTCTAATCATTGTCCAGTACGGAGAAATAAGTGAAACCACATGTCCACATCCCTATCTCCATCCATGGGTAATTTAGGAAGGGACCAATTTGAGCCAGCTACAACAACCCTAACCCGGACGACGCTGGGCAAACTGTGCGCTGGCCTATTGGACTCCTAATCCCCGCCAGTTGTGATACAGCCTGGAATGGAACCAGTGTCCGTAGTGACGCCTCTAGCACTGAGATGCAGTGCCTCAGACCTCTGCGCCACTCGGGAGCTAGATGGAACAGTTCCAGTTGTTTCTGTCAGTTTGGTATTGATCTCCATGTGATTGGAGTGAAGCCAAAACCAAACTGGCTTCACTACTTTTTATTGGTGCGTCAGGACCATTCACAGTTCAGCTCACTCAGTTTAGCTCAATGCTGATTGGCTATTATTATATACTTTTTTATCAAGGGAGGCCGAAATGCTCGCTGGTTTGCCTTGCATTCAATGCTATGGGCAGCAACAATGTCATAGTATTTTTGACCAGACAGCATCGAATAGATGGCCTATACATACAGAGACAGGGCGCTGTTTCGCTTGCTGGATGGTTTCTCTGGTGATATACATTCATCCTCTTGACAATTGAAGGAAAATGATGAAACACATAGAGGGGAAAGATACATTATTTTATGTTTTTATAATTATTTTCTTGGTACATTTTTTGGGGGCTTCCCTTGGCATACATGAATACACACCACGAGATCTAGTGCACACCATAGTAAACAGTTGCTTGAACTTTTACAATGAAAACTATTTTTCAAATCCAGGTAGGTCCCAAGCCGTTTGCTTCGGTTTGGTAATGGATACGTAGCAGGCGTAGTAGAAGGTTCCTAGTGAATCCAGCCCTGTTTTAAACGTCGGCCAAACATTGACCTGTTAGAGCCACCGCCCTTTAATTCACAGCGCGCTCCTTGTCCCAGCGCGCTCCCGTATTCGACGAGGAAGTCCCGTCGGTAGTTCAGAAGCACCGCTACGCTAAAGGAGATGGCAGATGTGTCGTGTTTCTCTCTTCAGTCAACCTGTCCCTCAACCTTGACGTGCATGGGCCAGAGACGTTAGAGAATGGGTTCAGCAGCGGAGATCCAGGT
The DNA here is from genome assembly GCA_030435695.1 of Brachymystax lenok tsinlingensis. NCBI lineage: Eukaryota > Metazoa > Chordata > Actinopteri > Salmoniformes > Salmonidae > Brachymystax > Brachymystax lenok. Next base: position 488,289 of record CM059819.1, on the reverse strand, counting down.
ACATTGTGAGATGTTCCAGGTTGTGATTGTAAAGTTACCTGTCTGGAGTTGCCCTCCGCCAGTCTGTACAGGACAGGTGTGAACTTGGGGAGGGTGTCGACTTCAACAAGTTGTCAGAACTACTGTACTTTTATACCATGTAGCCTAGATGTCATTTAAATGCCGAAGTCATGTTGTTTGGGATGTAGGAATGTGATTGTGAAGAAACGGGTATCCTCCCTAAAACAGGTCGATCAATTATTCTAAGGTGCGTAATAACAAAAGAGCAGCATGGTTGTATGAACAAGGTGTGAGCATGTTGGTGTGAATGGAGAACTGCAGACCGAACAAGCACACCTGCCATGAAGTCATGTCATGGATGCTGTCCCTTTTTATAGGTGTCTGGTAACTTTCCCCGGATGTTATGGAAAGGCCTCTAAAACACTAAATGTTAAGCAATCAACAAGTAATGAAGGACCAAGAAACACACTTTAATCTTCTATGATACCAATCTATTGCAAAAAATAATTTATTCAAAACATTTTACAATATGATTAAGTCTGTGGAGGTTCTATTAGGGCGATGTGATGGCAGACAGGTGCCAATCATGAGATGAAAGTTAACTGATAACCTTCCCATGATGCTCTCTGTCCTGTTTCCTAAATACTGAGAACCTGCAGGCAGCAGCTAGCTCTGTCTATACACTGAACAGGAACACACACACATTGATCAAGAAATGGCTCTTTGACAGGACGTGTTTGTTTTGGAATGTTGCTCAACATCAGTAGTGTCAACTCAACGGAACAGGCTTAAGCACAACTAACATCCATTCCACAATTCTTAAGTTAACATCTTATTCAATCAAACTTTATTTATTAAGCACTTTTCCTTTAAGCAAAATAATGCAGTTCAAAGTGCTTATTACCATTACCATCTGTAGTAGTGTTAGTCACATTCAGTGTTATTACCATCTAATGCTGTAGTAGTGTTAGTCACATTCAGTGTTATTACCATCTAATGCTGTAGTAGTGTTAGTCACATTCAGTGTTATTACCATCTAATGCTGTAGTAGTGTTCGTCACATTCAGTGTTATTACCATCTAATGCTGTAGTAGTGTTAGTCACATTCAGTGTTATTACCATCTAATGCTGTAGTAGTGTTAGTCACATTCAGTGTTATTACCATCTAATGCTGTAGTAGTGTTAGTCACATTCAGTGTTATTACCATCTAATGCTGTTGTAGTGTTAGTCACATTCAGTGTTATTACCATCTAATGCTGTAGTAGTGTTAGTCACATTCAGTGTTATTACCATCTAATGCTGTAGTAGTGTTAGTCACATTCAGTGTTATTACCATCTAATGCTGTAGTAGTGTTAGTCACATTCAGTGTTATTACCATCTAATGCTGTAGTAGTGTTAGTCACATTCAGTGTTATTACCATCTAATGCTGTAGTAGTGTTAGTCACATTCAGTGTTATTACCATCTAATGCTGTAGTAGTGTTAGTCACATTCAGTGTTATTACCATCTAATGCTGTAGTAGTGTTAGTCACAGTGGTATTACCATCTAATGCTGTAGTAGTGTTAGTCACATTCAGTGTTATTACCATCTAATGCTGTAGTATTGTTAGTCACAGTGTTATTACCATCTAATGCTGTAGTAGTGTTAGTCACATTCAGTGTTATTACCATCTAATGCTGTAGTAGTGTTAGTCACATTCAGTGTTATTACCATCTAATGCTGTAGTAGTGTTAGTCACATTCAGTGTTATTACCATCTAATGCTGTAGTAGTGTTCGTCTCATTCAGTGTTATTACCATCTAATGCTGTAGTAGTGTTAGTCACATTCAGTGTTATTACCATCTAATGCTGTAGTAGTGTTAGTCACATTCAGTGTTATTACCATCTAATGCTGTAGTAGTGTTAGTCACATTCAGTGTTATTACCATCTAATGCTGTAGTAGTGTTAGTCACATTCAGTGTTCATACAGGGTTAGGGTTGGACTCATACTGGGTTAGGGTTGGGCTCATACAGGGTTAGGGTTGGACTCATACTGGGTTAGGGTTGGACTCATACAGGGTTAGGGTTGGGCTCATACGGTGTTGGGCTCATTCAGGGTTAGGGTTGGGCTCATACGGGGTCGGGCTCATTCAGCGTTAGGGTAGGGCTCATTCTGGGTTGGGGTTGGACTCATACAGGGTTAGGGTTGGGCTCATACAGGGTTGGACTCATGCAGGGTTAGGGTTTGGCTCATACAGGATTAGGGTTGGGATCATACTGGGTTGAGGTTGGACTCATACAGGGTTAGGGTTGGGCTCATACAGGGTTGGACTCATGCAGGGTTAGGGTTGGGCTCATTCAGCGTTAGGGTTGGGCTCATACTGGGTTGGGGTTGGACTCATACAGGGTTAGGGTTGGGCTCATACAGGGTTGGACTCATGCAGGGTTAGGGTTTGGCTCATACAGGGTTAGTGTTGGACTCATACAGGGTTAGGGTTGGGCTCCTATGGGGCTGGGCTCCTATGGGGTTAGGGTTGGACTCATACAGGGTTAGGGTTGGACTCATACAGTGTTAGGATTGGGCTCCTATAGGGTTAGGGTTGGGCTCCTATGGGGTTAGGGTTGGACTCATACAGGGTAATGGTTGGTCTCACACAGGCATTTCCCATCTAAATAACCATGTTTTTGCAGAGGGCATCCCATTACAAATGTCTGGACTCTATACCACGTTTCAGACCAGCACTGCTAGCCCACCCCATCTAGCCAGAGCTTACAATAACATTAGACAGTGTTGTGACATCAAATTAACCCTATTTTACAGCCCTTGTTTGTAGTGAACTCAAACTGGCTGCATCCCTTTGGAGAGAGTACAGTCGCACACGAGGAAACCCATTAAAGCATGATGTAGTTAGAGACATCATTGTAGATTAAATCTGTAGCCTACAGTAGGACTGTGGCTTGAGGCAGTGAACAAGGTCCACCAGGACAACATTCATCTGGTTTTATCTGTATGGTCCAGAGAGAAGGTGTTCTGACCCTGTGTGAACTCTGACCCTTGTCCTGTTCTCTCCTGTCCTCCCAGTGTGGTGGGCTGATCTGCTTAGTGTGCTAGCTAATGGGGCTCCCTGTCCCTGCTCTGTCCCAAATGGAACCCTATTCCCGATGTAGTGTACTACTACTACTACTCTGGTCAAACGTAGTGCACTATATAGTGAATAGGATGCCTATTGGGACGCAGCCCATCCCTGTGGTCTAGTGGGGTCTCAGCATGTCCACAACACACTGCCTTCATAATGGGACAGATGTTCAGAGCCAACAGTACTGTAGTCTCACCCTGCCTCTACTCTGCAGGAGGGATGGATGGATGGACGGACGGATGGAAGGATGCATGATAGAGCAGCCGTTTGCCAGGATTAGTGTAGCTGGCTCTCTCTCTCTGGCTGCGTCCCAAATGGTACTATATTCCCTATATAGTGCAGTATATTTGACCTGAGCCCTATAGGCCCTGGTGGAAAGTAGTGCACTCTATAGGGAATAGGGTGTCATTAGGGAGGTAGATTTTCTCTCTGCTCTGGCCAGCCTGGCTAATAGTGAGGGGACAGTGTTGTGGATGATAGGAGGAGTTGTTGTGTGTGTAATAGTAGTTAAGCTGTCAGCTATAAAGACAACCTCTCTCTCTCTCCTGCACCAAAACTGACCCCAGTAGTTGGCAGTCACAGTTGAAGTCGGAAGTTTACATACACTTAGGTTGGAGTAATTAAAACTTGTTTTTCAACCACTCCACAAACAACAAACTATAGTTTTGGCAAGTCGGTTAGGACATCTACTTTGTACATGACACAAGAAATGTTTCCAAAAATTGTTTACAGACAGATTATTTCACTTCTAATTCACTGAATCACAATTCCAGTGGGTCAGAAGTTTACATACACTAAGTTGACTGTGCCTTTAAACAGCTTGGAAAATTCCAGAAAATGATGTCATGGCTTCGGAAGCTTCTGATAGGCTAATTGACAAAATTTGAGTCAATTGGAGGTGTACCTGTGGATGTATTTCAAGGCCTACCTAAAAACTCAGTGCCTCTTTGATTGACAACATGGGAAAATCAAAAGAAATCAGCCAAGACCTCCACAAGTCTGGTTCATCCTTGGGAGCAATTTCCAAAACACCTGAAGGTACCACGTTCATCTGTACACACAACAGTACACACGTATAAACACCATGGGACCACGCAGCAGTCATACCGCTCAGGAAGGAGACGCCTTCTGTCTCCTAGAGATGAACGTATTTTGGTGCTGAAAGTGCAAATCAATCCCAGAACAACAGCAAAGGACCTTGTGAAGATGCTGGAGGAAACCGGTACAAAAGTATCTATATCCACAGTATAATGAGTCCTATAAATCGGCATAACCTGAAAGGCCGCTCAGCAAGGAAGAAGCCACTGGTCCAAAACCAACGTAAAAAAGCCAGACTACGATTTGCAACTGCACATGGGGACAAAGATTGTACTTTTTGGAGAAATGTCCTCTGGTCTGATGAAACAAAAATGGAACTGTTTGGCCATAATGACCATTGTTATGTTTGGAGGAAAAAGGTGGAGGCTTGCAAGCCGAAGAACACCATCCCAACCGTGAAGCACGGGGGTGGCAGCATCATGTTGTGGGGGTACTTTGCTGCAGGAGGGACTGGTGCACTTCACAAAATAGATGGCATCATGAGGCAGGAAAATGATGTGGATATATTGAAGCAACAACTCAAGACATCAGTCAGGAAGTTAAAGCTTCGTCGCAAATGGGTCTTCCAAATGGACAATGACCCCAAGCCTACTTCCAAATCCAAAGTTGTGGCAAAATAGCTTAAGGACAACAAAGTCAAGGTATTGGAGTGGCCATCACAAAGCCCTGACCTTAATCCTATAGAGAATTTGTGGGCAGAACTGAAAAAGCATGTGCGAGCAAGGAGGCCTACAAACCTGACTCAGTTACACCAGCTCAGTCAGGAAGAATGGGCCAAAATTCACCCAACTTATTGTTGGAAGCTTGTGGAAGGCTACCTGAAGTGTTTGACCCAAGTTAAACAATTTAAAGGCAATGCTACCAATACGAATTGACTGTATGTGAACTTCTGACCCACTGGGAATGTAGTATTTATGTAGGTAAATACTACTGCATACTGCCCTAACCCATCTGGACAAGAGGAATTCTTATGTAAGAATGCTGTTCATCGACTACAGCTCAGCATAACACCATAGAACCCTCCAAGCTCGTCATTAAGCTGTACAGACTCGTATTCATTCCTTTACTCTTGTGTGTATAAGGTAGTTGTTGTGAATGTGTTAGATTACTTGTTAGATACTACTGCATGGCCGGAACTACAAGCACAAGCATTTCGCTACACTCGCATTAACATCTGCTAACCATGTTTATGGGACCAATAAAATTTGATTTGATTTGTTAATTGAATTTCCATGGACATCCATTTTGTTGGTCAGTGTTGGCGTTGTTAGGACATCTGTTTACGTTGGTCACCAGCTACTTCCATCTATACTGCAGGTGTAGAGACGAGGATGCTGCAACGTTGGATGGTGATATTATTACCAGTCTGGAGTTGACTGACTTCACTGTTATCTGACAGCAGAACAGGCGGGTGTCCCACATGACAGCACACTCCCAATACAGTGACTGCTTCTGACCCCTACAATCCCTGATCAAAAGTAGTGTACTAGGGAATTTGGGATTCCGATCAGGATAGAGGTCACAGTCAGTCCCAAGCTCTCTCTCTCTCATCATCCTCCCCTCCATCCATCACACTCTTTTATTCCATGTTTCTGTCCACATTTTATTCCTCTTCCTCTAATCCCCTCATCTGGGTCAGAGCCCTGCGGACTGGATTAACAGTTCACTGATTTCTTCCAAGCAGACATCCTCTCTGAAGTGACAATAAAGACAAGACTATTAGGTGTGTCTGGACCTGCTGTCATTATGATCCACTAGTAGAGTATTAGGTATGTCTGGACCTGCTGTCATTATGATCCACTAGTAGAGTATTAGGTATGTCTGGACCTGCTGTCATTATGATCCACTAGTAGAGTATTAGGTATATCTGGACCTGCTGTCATTATGATCCACTAGTAGAGTATTAGGTATGTCTGGACCTGCTGTCATTATGATCCACTAGTAGAGTATTAGGTATGTCTGGACCTGCTGTCATTATGATCCACTAGTAGAGTATTAGGTATGTCTGGACCTGCTGTCATTATGATCCACTAGTAGAGTGTTAGGTATGTCTGGACCTGCTGTCATTATGATCCACTAGTAGAGTATTAGGTATGTCTGGACCTGCTGTCATTATGATCCACTAGTAGAGTGTTAGGTATGTCTGGACCTGCTGTCATTATGATCCACTAGTAGAGTATTAGGTATGTCTGGACCTGCTGTCATTATGATCCACTAGTAGAGTATTAGGTATGTCTGGACCTGCTGTCATTATGATCCACTAGTAGAGTATTAGGTATATCTGGACCTGCTGTCATTATGATCCACTAGTAGAGTATTAGGTGTGTCTGGACCTGCTGTCATTATGATCCACTAGTAGAGTATTAGGTATGTCTGGACCTGCTGTCATTATGATCCACTAGTAGAGTATTAGGTATGTCTGGACCTGCTGTCATTATGATCCACTAGTAGAGTATTAGGTATATCTGGACCTGCTGTCATTATGATCCACTAGTAGAGTATTAGGTGTGTCTGGACCTGCTGTCATTATGATCCACTAGTAGAGTATTAGGTATGTCTGGACCTGCTGTCATTATGATCCACTAGTAGAGTATTAGGTATGTCTGGACCTGCTGTCATTATGATCCACTAGTAGAGTATTAGGTATGTCTGGACCTGCTGTCATTATGATCCACTAGTAGAGTGTTAGGTATGTCTGGACCTGCTGTCATTATGATCCACTAGTAGAGTATTAGGTATGTCTGGACCTGCTGTCATTATGATCCACTAGTAGAGTATTAGGTATGTCTGGACCTGCTGTCATTATGATCCACTAGTAGAGTATTAGGTATGTCTGGACCTGCTGTCATTATGATCCACTAGTAGAGTATTAGGTATGTCTGGACCTGCTGTCATTATGATCCACTAGTAGAGTATTAGGTATGTCTGGACCTGCTGTCATTATGATCCACTAGTAGAGTATTAGGTATGTCTGGACCTGCTGTCATTATGATCCACTAGTAGAGTGTTAGGTATGTCTGGACCTGCTGTCATTATGATCCACTAGTAGAGTGTTAGGTATGTCTGGACCTGCTGTCATTATGATCCACTAGTAGAGTATTAGGTATGTCTGGACCTGCTGTCATTATGATCCACTAGTAGAGTGTTAGGTATGTCTGGACCTGCTGTCATTATGATCCACTAGTAGAGTATGAGGTATGGTCAGACAGAGCTGACATCTGACCCCTACCTCATAGATACCAGAGTCAGGAGACAGCGCTGACATCTGACCCCTACCTCATAGATACCAGAGTCAGGAGACAGTGCTGACATCTGACCCCTACCTCATAGATACCAGAGTCAGGAGACAGTGCTGACATCTGACCCCTACCTCATAGATACCAGAGTCAGGAGACAGTGCTGACATCTGACCCCTACCTCATAGATACCAGAGTCAGGAGACAGAGCTGACATCTGACCCCTACCTCATAGATACCAGAGTCAGGAGACAGTGCTGACATCTGACCCCTACCTCATAGATACCAGAGTCAGGAGACAGTGCTGACATCTGACCCCTACCTCATAGATACCAGAGTCAGGAGACTCTTAGAGAAAAGGGATCCAAAAAGGTTCTTCGGCTGTCCATTAGGAGAACCCTTTTTGGTTCCAGGTTTTAACCCCTTTTGGATCCAGGAGAAACCCCTTTTGGTTCCAGGTAGAACCATTTTGAATTCCATGTAGTACTCTCTATGGAAAGGGTTCTATATGGATCCCAAAAAAGTTCTACCTGGAACAAACAAGGGTTCTTGAAAGGGATCTCCTATGGGGACAGATGAATAACTTTTTTAGGTTGTAGATAGCATCTTTTGTTCTAAGAGTGTATGGAATCGGGTGCCATTTGAAGAGCATCATAAACCCAGAGGCTGTATAAGAGGCTTAATGACCAGTGGTTGTTTTCTCTGGAGACTATCCGCAGCTGGGTGCAGTGGGCAGGTGCTGTCCTAGCAGGGCATAGGAGGTAGGGTCTATAATACACTACAGTACAGCTCTCCGCTCAGCTAATGGAAGCTGCCTGGTCCCGCTACTCTACAGGGATTACTGTGGATTATGTTCCTGCTGCCTGCTGTGTGTGGCTGTCAGACATGTCCTTTTACTGTCCCTTTGATTGTGCTGTAAAGTAGGACTTTCTCCATCATGTGGTGAAGAGACTGGACATGACAATGAGATTATCCCAGGAAAGCTTTTGTTCAAGGCATCTAAGTTCAAACACACTAGGGAAAAGACTTCCTGTCACAGCAGTATTGTGCCGCCAATATAAATGTAATGAAACAGTCCCTCTGTTGTGAAAGGAAGCCTCAATGCCAGTCTGGTTCTGCTTTTTGGGGTTTCTGTACTTTACTATTCATATTTATGCCAACCTTTACTTTTACTTCACTACATTCCTAAAGAAAATGATGTATTTTTTACTCCATACATTTTCCCTGACACCCAAAAGTACTCGCTACATTTTGACAGGAAAATGGTCCAGTTCACATACTTATCAAGAGAACATCCCTGGTCATCCCTACTGCCTCTGATCTGGAGGACTCACTAAACAGAGAACATCCCTGGTCATCCCTACAGCCTCTGATCTGGAGGACTCACTAAACAGAGAACATCCCTGGTCATCCCTACTGCCTCTGATCTGGCGGACTCACTAAACACGAATGCTTTGTTTGTAAATTATGTCTGAGTGTTGGAGTGGGCCCCTGAGTGTTGGAGTGGGCCCCTGAGTGTTGGAGTGGGCCCCTGAGTGTTGGAGTGGGCCCCTGCTGTCCGTCAATTTTAAAAAAACTAGAGAGAATTGTGCCGTCTGGTTTGCTTAATATAAGGAATTAGAAATTATTTTACCCATGATACTTAAGTACATTTGAGCAATTCCATTTACTTTTGATACTGAAGTAAACCTTTAGACTATTACTCAAGTAGTATTTTACTGGGTGACTTTCACTTTTACTGGAGTCATTTTCTATTAAGGATCTTTACAATTGAGTACTTTTTCCACCACTGCTGAAATTGACATGTTTGGCTTTACAATGAGAAGTGTTGGTAATAACACAAACAGATCTGGGACCAGGCTAGCCAAAGGAGCAGCACTTCACGTTACGTTGCCCTTCTGTCAAACTAGAACTCTTCTGATGAACAAATATTATTCAGCTCGACGGATAAGGTTCACAAAACAAAGCTTCTGTTTTAATGGAAGGCCCAAAGTGCTAGACATTTCTCTATTGATACATGGCAAATATTTAAGAAGCTTCTGGGCTGTGCCAAAGGCAGCGTGAATGCTGAGATTGGTCACATGAAGGAGTTCTACCAGGATATAACACTATCAGCAACAGCTGGGAGGTTCCTGCACTGTATAATTCATTCTGTTCTCACAGTGTATAGGAATATTGGTGGAACGAAGACCCTTATTCCAGGCTAGGCCCAAATCACACTCTATTCCCTATGTAGTGCACTATGAGCTCTGGTCAAAAGTAGTGCACTATACAGGGAATAGGGTGCCGTTTGCGGCGCAGACTATGTGTTTCCGCTGTCCACGAGGACACAGCAGATTCCTCAGGGTTGGGGGCGGGGCCATGTAAACACAGGTGTGTCACTTCATTTCAGCCAGTTGGGATCACAAACTCTAGATTCACATGTTCTTGGACTAAATACTTGGGAATGGATTGTGTATTTATATGTATTTAAGCATTTCAAATATGATGAATCTCATTATTTTATGTACAAAAAAAACAGGAAATGTTAACAGTATATTGTTTCTATGATGGAAGCTTTAGTCTCTGCTCTGTGTTTTCTGATTGGATGAACTGAGTTGTTTTATATTTCCAAAAGAGTTCAAACAGAAGATTTTCTGCCTGTACTGTTTCTCTGGTCCGTAGAAGCTCTACTCTCTGCTCCAGTCTCTGGTGTTGAGATGGCATCATGTCAGTGCATGTCAACGTTCATCATCTCCTCTGGGATTGCTGCCAATCACATAAATCCTCCTCAGTTTAATTCTCAGTACATTTCCATATGAATGTTGCTGCTGACTGCTTGACTAAGAGTCCTTAGGCTATTCATAACACATGTATTAACACATTCGTATCACGTTTATTAACACATTCACATAACACATAACACATTTATTAACACATTCACATAACACATTCATAACACATTTATTAACACATTCACATAAAACATTCATAACACATTTATTAACACATTCACATAACACATTCATAACACATTTATTAACACATTCACATAACACATTCATAACACATTTATTAACACATTCGTATCACGTTTATTAACACATTCATATCACATTTATTAACACATTCATATAATATATATTAACACATTCATATCATATTTATTAACACATTCATATCATATTTATTAACACATTCATATCTTATTTATTAACACATTCATAACACAACACATTCATATCACATTTAACATATTAACACATTGATAACACATTTAACATATTAACACATTCATATCACATTTAACATATTAACACATTGATAACACATTTAACATATTAACACATTGATAACACGTAACATATTAACACATTGATAACACATTTAACATATTAACACATTGATAACACGTAACATATTAACACATTAATAACACATTTAACATATTAACACATTAATAACATACGTAACATATTAACACATTAATAACATACGTAACATATTAACACATTAATAACACATTTAACATATTAACACATTGATAACACGTAACATATTAACACATTTAACATATTAACACATTAATAACACACGTAACATATTAACACATTAATAACACATTTAACATATTAACACATTGATAACACGTAACATATTAACACAATAACACATTTAACATATTAACACGTTAATAACACACGTAACATATTAACACATTAATAACACATTTAACATATTAACACATTGATAACACGTAACATATTAACACATTAATAACACATTTAACATATTAACACGTTAATAACACACGTAACATATTAACACATTGATATCACATTTAACATATTAACACATTGATAACACGTAACATATTAACACATTAATAACACATTTAACACATTAATAACACACGTAACACATTAATAACACATTTAACATATTAACACATTAATAACACATTTAACATATTAACACATTGATAACACATGTAACATATTAACACATTAATAACACATTTAACATATTAACACATTGACAACACATTTAACATATTAACACATTAATAACACATGTAACATATTAACACATTAATAACACATTTAACATGTTAACACATTGACAACACATTTAACATATTAACACATTAATAACACATGTAACATATTAACACATTGATAACACATTTAACATATTAACACATTAATAACACTTAACATATTAACACATTAACACACGTAAAATATTAACACATTGATATCACATTTAACATATTAACACATTGATAACACGTAACATATTAACACATTAATAACACATTTAACACATTAATAACACACGTAACACATTAATAACACATTTAACATATTAACACATTAATAACACATTTAACATATTAACACATTGATAACACATGTAACATATTAACACATTAATAACACATTTAACATATTAACACATTGATAACACATTTAACATATTAACACATTAATAACACTTAACATATTAACACATTAACACACGTAAAATATTAACACATTGATATCACATTTAACATATTAACACATTGATAACACGTAACATATTAACACATTAATAACACATTTAACACATTAATAACACACGTAACACATTAATAACACATTTAACATATTAACACATTAATAACACATTTAACATATTAACACATTGATAACACATGTAACATATTAACACATTAATAACACATTTAACATATTAACACATTGACAACACATTTAACATATTAACACATTAATAACACATGTAACATATTAACACATTAATAACACATTTAACATGTTAACACATTGTTAACACATTTAACATATTAACACATTGTTAACACGTAACCTGCCGCCCCTACACTCTAACCACTAGGCTACCTGCCACCCCTACACTCTAACCACTAGGCTACCTGCCGCCCCCACTAACATACAGTTCCCAGTTTGGTTTCAGTCTAATTGCATGTTTCTTTCTGTCTTTTTCACAGCTTTCAGCGATGGATGTTAAACCCTAGATAGACCTCAGAGCACCATCTACACCCTCTCCTCCTCTTCCTCCTCTTCCTGCTCATCACCATGGACTCCCCTCCTAAGAGATCCGGTGTGTTGTCCCACCTGCGGCAGCGCGCCCGGCCTCTCCTCTCTACCATCCGGCGGGGCAGGAAGAGCCCCAGTAAGACTGAGGTGTGTCCAGAACATGTCTTAAACCACAGGATGAGTTCCTCTGTCCCAGACATCACCCCCACCTCCTCCCTGGCCCAGCAGGACTACCAGACCTACAGCAGCCCCAACACTCCCACCATTAAGACTGTTGGAGACAGAAGGCAGGGAGGAGGTGCTATCTCTCACACTGTTAACACTGCTGGGAGTGCTGGGAGTGACGCTGCTCTAAACAGACTGGCTGTTCCGGTGGACCAGGCTGACTGGACGTCCCAGGAGTCGGTGTGTAGTGGACCCAGTGCTAACGCTTGTGAGGAGGAGGACCTACCAGAGGAGAGCCATGCACAGAGTGCTGCTTCTGCTGGAGGGGGGTCAGGGACAGGGGACTTGGAGCCGCAGGACCACACGGGACACTGTAGTGAACACACTACCACTGGCCTGCACAGCAGAGAGATCCCCTCAGTGGAGATATCAGAGGACATGTCTCAGGTAAACAGGGTTTTACGGCTTACTGTGGTGTATTATGGCTGCTGTTACTATGTTCTGATTTAATTCATTTGACAAAGTTATTAAATAATACTTGCTTTGATATTTGCTCCTCATGACCGTTTCTTGATCTTAGTCAGTCTTGATTGCACATGGTTTTACTATAGTATTAAATGGAGTCAGATAGTCAGGTTTATTAAATGCAGATGGTTAGATATGATTTAGCAGCTGCAGAGTTTCTTCTTTCCAAAAGAACTGGATGCTCGACATGGTGGCCGTCTTGCTGTAGGATGACTCCATCTGCTCCTACATCACTGCCATCTGAATACAAAGAGCAGTAAACTACTCAAGTAAAATTACTTTCAAGTACTACTTAAGTCGTTTTTTGGGGTAACTCTACTTAACTATTTTAATTTTTGACAATTTAATATTTTACTTCACTACATTCCCAAATAAAATGATGTACTTTTTACTCCATACATTTTCCCTGACACCCAAAAAGTACATTTTCTCGGCGCGCCTGCCTTCTTCCCACGCGTCCGGACTCAAGCCTTTCAAGTCGCTTTTTGAGCCCCTGTACCAGCTATCTTCTGCCGGGGGCTTGGGTGTTCCCATCATGGCTGTGGATGCCACTCCCCTGCTACCTCTCCCTGTCCTAGTCAGTCAACTGCCTGGGCACAGCCTGGACCACCGAGGCCCCCCTCCGCTGGGCCGTGCTCTCTGGATCAGAGCTCTGCACACAGCCGGCGTCTCAGCAGCCCTCTTCTCCGGCGAGTTCTGTGGCTCTGGCCTCGCCATCTGCTTCGAGACACGGCAGAGGCCGGATCATTCCGGCGATTGTGATAGGGAGTTTGATGGTGATGTATATACTGTAACTGTACCTGGGGCATAGACTTTGTGTTTTCCTGGGTCAAAAGTTCAGGATGTCATCAGGTTGCTTCCCGAGGCTGTGAGTCAGTCACCGAGGGGGGCTGATACTGTCATGGTTCATGTGGGGTCAAATGACATTATGAAGGGCAGCTCAGAACAGCTGAAGATGGATTTTAAAGAACTGATTGGGTCTCTGCTTGTCACCAACAAACAGCCCATAATATCTGGCCCTGTGCCCTCCCCATTGAACAGTCCAGCAGGCTAGGAGACTATTGCAGCTCTGTGGGTGGAACATTCATTGACCATTCTGATACCTTCTGGTAACAAAGCTGGTATTATAAGGAGGATGGGATCCACCCACATCATTTGGCTTCCTGGATCCTTTCCCAGGATTATAAGGCTGCGTTGAGACAAGACTTTTCAATGACCCAAGCCAAGCTCACTTAATCCCTACCATTGTGTCGCTGAGTCATCAGAATTCTGCATCAAATGTACATTATCCCAGGGACGTTGGAAGACAGAATGTGAGTAACCTAATGTATGTCCCTCTAACTGCCCTGAATGCCTCTGCTGATTATACAGCTGTTGTATACAGTAATCATGAGCCTATGAACCAGAGTAATACTGCTAGCACTGAGGTGGTGTGCCCTAAGAGGAAGTCCACTGTGTGCAGCTCACCCTGCATTAACATAAATAACCTGAGCATGTCTACCTCTGCTAAGCTTCCCAGTAAAGCAAGAAAAACAATCAAGCATCACAGAAAAGTGTTAAAAAGAGCCCACGGTAACATATGTAGCTTAAGAAACATGGTTCATGAAGTCAATAATTTGCTAGTAACAGATGACATCAGATGGCAATCTCTGAAACTCATGTAGACAACACCTTGAATGATTCAGTGGTAGCAATACATGGTTATAACCTTTACAGAAAAGCCAAAGGTGGAGGTGTGGCAGTTTTTATTCAGAACCACATTCCTGTAAAGCTTAGAGAGGATCTCATGTTAAATACTGTTTAAGTAATATGGCTACAGGTTCAAATCAAATCAAATTTTATTTGTCACATACACATGGTTAGCAGATGTTAATGCGAGTGTAGCGAAATGCTTGTGCTTCTAGTTCCGACCGTGCAGTAGTATCTAACAAGTAATCTAACAATTTCACAACAACTACCTTATACACACAAGAGTAAAGGAATGAATACGAGTATGTACATATAAATATATGGCTGACCGGCATAGGCAAGATGCAGTAGATGGTATGGAGTACAGTATATACACATATATATATGAGATGAGTAATGTAGGATATGTAAACATTATATAAATGGCATTGTTTAAAGTGGCTAGTGATACATTATTTCATCCAGTTATAATTATTAAAGTGGCTAGAGATTTGGGTCGATGGCCGAACGGCATAGGCAAGATTCAGTAGATGGTTTAGCGTACAGTGTATACATTTGATATGAGTATGTCGGATACGTAAACATTATATACAAAATTGTTTAAAGTGGCTAGTGATACATTGTTACATCCAATTCCTATGTTTAAAGTGGATAGAGATTTAAGTCAGTATGTTGGCAGCAGCCACTCAATGCTAGTGATGGCTGTTTAACAGTCTGATGGCCTTGAGATAGAAGCTGTTTTTCAGACTCTCGGTCCCAGCTTTGATGCACCTGTACTGACCTCGCCTTCTGGATGATAGCGGGGTGAACAGGCAGTGGCTCGGGTGGTTGTTGTCCTTGATGATCTTTTTGGCCTTTCTGTGACATCGGGTGGTGTAGGTGTCCTGGAGGGCAGGTAGTTTAACCCCAGTGATGCGTTGTGCAGTCCTCACTACCCTCTGGAGAGCCTTACGGTTGTTGGCAGAGCAGTTGCCGTACCAGGCGGTGATACAGCCCGACAGGATGCTCTCGATTGTGCATCTGTAGAAGTTTGTGAGTGATTTTGGTGACAAGCCGAATTTTTTCAGCTTCCTGAGGTTGAAGAGGCGCTGTTGCGCCTTCTTCACCACGCTGTCTGTGTGGGTGGACCAATTCAGTTTGTCCGTGATGTGTACGCCGAGGAACTTAAAACTATCCACCTTCTCCACTACTGTCCCCTCGATGTGGATAGGGGGGTGCTCCCTCTCCTGTTTCCTGAAGTCCACGATCATCTCCTTTGTTTTGTTGACATTGAGTGAGAGGTTATTTTCCTGACACCACACTCCGAGGGCCCTCACCTCCTCCCTGTAGGCCGTCTCGTCGTTGTTGGTAATCAAGCCTACCACTGTAGTGTCGGCAGCCCCCCGCACCTCTGACTCAGAGGGGTTGGGTTAAATGCGGAAGACACATTTCAGTTGAAGGCATTCGGTTGTACAACTGACTAATAATGGTGACTTTGACTTTGTTTGTGCGATCATTCCAACTCCTTGGAATTTTCCAGAAGAATGGAGTGATCGCAGACTGGTACCCAGGTTACATGGTCCTGGTGTTGTGGAAAGACACAAGGACACAGACAGGTCTGAATAAAGTCATGAGGAAAAAGACATGGTCAGAATGATTGTGAGACTCAAGGTGATGACCTTCATTTAGAAGCCTTGAGTTTTTAAAAGGTTAACCACCTCTGGGTGGGACCGAGGTATAAACAAACAGTCCAAATCTATCCCAGCCCAGTAAGATCTGCAAGGTTATCTTACACACCCAAATGTTTGTTTGGTTAAACCAGTGTTCAAAAACACTGACCCAATATTTAAAGCCGTAAATCATTAGTTAGTTCTGTACTGGGTGTGTTACAGTATGGTTATAAACTATACATCTGATGTGTATGAAACACTATAGTAGTAGTAGTAATCTGATGTGTATTGAACACTATAGTAGTAGTAGTAATCTGATGTGTATTGAACACTATAGTAGTAGTAGTAGTAGTAATCTGATGTGTATGGAACACTATAGTAGTAGTAGTAGTAATCTGATGTGTATTGAACACTATAGTAGTAGTAGTAGTAATCTGATGTGTATTGAACACTGTAGTAGTAGTAATCTGATGTGTATTGAACACTATAGTAGTAGTAGTAATCTGATGTGTATGGAACACTATAGTAGTAGTAGTAGTAATCTGATGTGTATTGAACACTATAGTAGTAGTAGTAGTAGTAATCTGATGTGTATTGAACACTATAGTAGTAGTAATCTGATGTGTATTGAACACTATAGTAGTAGTAGTAGTAATCTGATGTGTATTGAACACTATAGTAGTAGTAGTAGTAATCTGATGTGTATTGAACACTATAGTAGTAGTAGTAGTAATCTGATGTGTATGGAACACTATAGTAGTAGTAGTAGTAGTAGTAATTTGATGTGTATTGAACACTATAGTAGTAGTAGTAGTAATCTGATGTGTATTGAACACTATAGTAGTAGTAGTAGTAATCTGATGTGTATTGAACACTATAGTAGTAGTAGTAGTAATCTGATGTGTATTGAACACTATAGTAGTAGTAGTAGTAATAACTGATGTGTATTGAACACTATAGTAGTAGTAATCTGATGTGTATTGAACACTATAGTAGTAGTAGTAGTAATCTGATGTGTATTGAACACTATAGTAGTAGTAGTAATCTGATGTGTATTGAACACTATAGTAGTAGTAGTAGTAGTAGTAATCTGATGTGTATTGAACACTATAGTAGTAGTAGTAGTAATCTGATGTGTATTGAACACTATAGTAGTAGTAGTAATCTGATGTGTATTGAACACTATAGTAGTAGTAGTAGTAGTAATCTGATGTGTATTGAACACTATAGTAGTAGTAATCTGATGTGTATTGAACACTATAGTAGTAGTAATCTGATGTGTATTGAACACTATAGTAGTAGTAATCTGATGTGTATTGAACACTATAGTAGTAGTAGTAGTAATCTGATGTGTATTGAACACTATAGTAGTAGTAGTAGTAGTAATCTGATGTGTATTGAACACTATAGTATAGTAGTAGTAGTAGTAGTAATCTGATGTGTATTGAACACTATAGTAGTAGTAGTAATCTGATGTGTATTGAACAGTATATTAGTAGTAGTAGTAATCTGATGTGTATTGAACAGTATAGTAGTAGTAGTAGTAATCTGATGTGTATTGAACACTATAGTAGTAGTAGTACTATGATGTGTATTGAACACTATAGTAGTAGTAGTAACCTGATGTGTATTGAACACTATAGTAGTTGTAGTAGTAATCTGATGTGTATTGAACACTATAGTAGTAGTAGTAGTAATCTGATGTGTATGGAACACTATAGTAGTAGTAGTAATCTGATGTGTATTGAACAGTATAGTAGTAGTAATCTGATGTGTATTGAACACTATAGTAGTAGTAGTAGTAGTAATCTGATGTGTATTGAACACTATAGTAGTAGTAGTAGTAGTAATCTGATGTGTATTGAACACTATAGTAGTAGTAGTAGTAACCTGATGTGTATTGAACAGTATATTAGTAGTAGTAGTAATCTGATGTGTATTGAACAGTATAGTAGTAGTAATCTGATGTGTATTGAACACTATAGTAGTAGTAGTAATCTGATGTGTATTGAACAGTATAGTAGTAGTAATCTGATGTGTATTGAACAGTATATTAGTAGTAGTAGTAATCTGATGTGTATTGAACAGTATATTAGTAGTAGTAGTAATCTGATGTGTATTGAACACTATAGTAGTAGTAGTAGTAGTAATCTGATGTGTATTGAACAGTATATTAGTAGTAGTAGTAATCTGATGTGTATTGAACAGTATAGTAGTAGTAGTAGTAATCTGATGTGTATTGAACACTATAGTAGTAGTAATCTGATGTGTATTGAACACTATAGTAGTAGTAGTAGTAATCTGATGTGTATTGAACAGTATAGTAGTAGTAGTAGTAATCTGATGTGTATTGAACACTATAGTAGTAGTAATCTGATGTGTATTGAACAGTATAGTAGTAGTAGTAGTAATCCGATGTGTATTGAACACTATAGTAGTAGTAGTAGTAATCTGATGTGTATTGAACAGTATAGTAGTAGTAGTAGTAATCTGATGTGTATTGAACACTATAGTAGTAGTAGTAGTAATCCGATGTGTATTGAACACTATAGTAGTAGTAGTAGTAATCTGATGTGTATTGAACAGTATAGTAGTAGTAGTAGTAATCTGATGTGTATTGAACACTATAGTAGTAGTAGTAGTAATCTGATGTGTATTGAACAGTATAGTAGTAGTAGTTTCTATCCCTTAGCAGAGGAATGTTTCATAACTACATGGACATGGAGAGTATAGTCCAGGACAGGAAGAGACTGAGTGACAGGCACCGGCTGTAGTTTACAGGTTTACCATGGTCATTTGATCACTCTGTTGTTGCTGAACATTTTCAGATGAGCCTGATGATCTACAGAAATGAACTGAAACCCCAAACTGACACACGATTATATGAACAGCATTGCACTGTTCATCTAGCCTACTTCCGGCCAGCTAATAGCCTAACCACCCATCAAGCAACATTATGGACTCAACTTTCAAATCCTGTTGCTGAAGGATTATTTTGCTGTTACAATATAGTTCAAATTAAGATCCTGCATCTGTATAGATGTACTTCCAACGTGTTACATGGACTTGATCTGAAAATCTTACTGTCATTGTTTCTCTCTGGCTTTGTTTCTGTTGACATCATGGTGTAACAGGATAATGCTGTGTGTTGTGGGTCATGACTGTTGTGTTTGTTAATGGAATGAACATGTGTCTGTCTCAACAGCAGAACGGTGACAGCCATGACCTTGAGACCCAAACATCACAAGACATGGAGAACAACAGTGTAAGTTCTGAATCAAGGGCACACTGTACCACAGCAGTCTGACGCCTGGTCCCTAATGGACACTGTACCACAGCGGACTAACTGGTCTGGTCAGGGTTAGAGCTCTGAGCTGGACTGGTCTGGTCAGGGTTAGAGCTCTGAGCTGGACTGGTCTGGTCAGGGTTAGAGCTCTGAGCTGGACTGGTCTGGTCAGGGTTAGAGCTCTGAGCTGGACTGGTCTGGTCAGGGTTAGAGCTCTGAGCTGGACTGGTCTGTATGGGGTCAGGTTTAGAGGGATAGAAGGTTAGAGCTCGGAACTGAACTGGTCTTGTCTGGATGGGGTCAGTAACTGGCTGTAACCCACTAATTTGAAGGGGAGCCCACATACTTAGGTACGTATAGTGTAGCAACATAAAGTGTCTCAGTAGGGCCACGAACCAGAACAGCTTCAATATTCCTTGTCATATACTCTTAGTAATATTTGCTATGTAGAACCGTCAAGGGTTCTTCGGCTGTCCCCATAGGAGAACTCTTTGAAGAACCCTTGAAGGTTGCAGGTCGAACCCTTTTTGTTCCAGGTAGAACCTTTTCTACAGAGGGTTCTACCTGAAACCAAAAAGGGTTCTTCCTGGAACCTAAAAGGGTTCTTCCTGGAACCTAAAAGGGTTTTTCTATGGGGACACCCGAAAACCCCTTTTGGAAGCCTTTTTTCTACGAGTGTCTGGAACTCTATTGGTGGGATGCGACACCATTCTTCCATGATGAATTCCATCATTTCTGGTGTTGTTGATGGGGGTAGAAAACGCTGTCTCCGGCGCCACTCCTGAATCTCCCACAAGTGTTCAACTGGGTTCTGGTGACTGAGACACACCCTTTAAACCCCCCTGTCAAAGTCACAGAGATCTCTT
Source organism: Brachymystax lenok tsinlingensis (assembly GCA_030435695.1). Classification (NCBI taxonomy): domain Eukaryota; kingdom Metazoa; phylum Chordata; class Actinopteri; order Salmoniformes; family Salmonidae; genus Brachymystax; species Brachymystax lenok. Next base: position 467,616 of record CM059819.1, on the reverse strand, counting down.
CTCGTAGCCATGGAAGCCAAAATATTGTTCCAGACATTTTCTACATGACCCTAAGCATGATGGGATGTGTTAAAGCTTATGAACTCAGGAACCACAGCTGTGGTTACTGCTTTCAATATACTTTGTATCCCTCATTTGCTCAAGCGTTTCCATTATTCTGGCAGTTACCTGTATGTATGGAAGTATACTCAGTTGTGGTTGATTCTGGAGAATCCAGGACTTGGATAATGAATCTTCATCTATGTACTCCAACAGTTTGAGACGGGGAGTCCTACTGAGATGCTGAGTGTAACAGACAGCACCAGAGAGACCCAGAGGTCCTACCTCCTCTCTATCAACCTGAAGGAGGGACGCAACCTGGTCATCAGAGACCGCTGTGGTAACACTGTTATTACACTTCATAACACATAAAACCTGGTCATCAGAGACCGCTGTGGTAACACTGTTATTACACTTCATAACACATAAAACCTGGTCATTAGAGACCGCTGTGGTAACACTGTTATTACACTTCATAACACATAAAACCTGGTCATTAGAGACCTCTGTGGTAACACTGTTATTACACTTCATAACACATAAAACCTGGTCATCAGAGACCGCTGTGGTAACACTGTTATTACACTTCATAACACATAAAACCTGGTCATTAGAAACCTCTGTGGTAACACTGTTATTACACTTCATAACACATAACACCTGGTCATCAGAGACCGCTGTGGTAACACTGTTATTACACTTCATAACACATAAAACCTGGTCATCAGAGACCGCTGTGGTAACACTGTTATTACACTTCATAACACATAAAACCTGGTCATTAGAGACCTCTGTGGTAACACTGTTATTACACTTCATAACACATAAAACCTGGTCATTAGAGACCTCTGTGGTAACACTGTTATTACACTTCATAACACTTCATAATACATAAAAGCTGGTCATCAGAGACCGCTGTGGTAACACTGTTATTACACTTCATAACACTTCATAACACATAAAACCTGGTCATTAGAGACCGCTGTGGTAACACTGTTATTACACTTCATAACACATAAAACCTGGTCATTAGAGACCTCTGTGGTAACACTGTTATTACACTTCATAACACTTCATAACACATAAAAGCTGGTCATTAGAGACCTCTGTGGTAAGACTGTTATTACACTTCATAACACTTCATAACACATAAAACCTGGTCATTAGAGGCCTCTGTGGTAAGACTGTTATTACACTTCATAACACTTCATAACACATAACACCTGGTCATTAGAGACCTCTGTGGTAAGGACTGTTATTACACTTCATAACACATAAAACCTGGTCATTAGAAACCTCTGTGGTAAGACTGTTATTATACTTCATAACACATAAAACCTGGTCATTAGAGACCTCTGTGGTAAGGACTGTTATTACACTTCATAACACATAAAACCTGCTAATCAGAGACCATGTGGTAAGACTGTTATTACACTTCATAACACTTCATAACACATAAAACCTGGTCATTAGAGACCTCTGTGGTAAGACTGTTATTACACTTCATAACACTTCATAACACATAAAACCTGGTCATTAGAGACCTCTGTGGTAAGACTGTTATTATACTTCATAACACATAAAAGCTGGTCATTAGAGATCTCTGTGGTAAGCCTTTTGGAGTGGGTCTGTGGACTTTTCCATGTAAATATTGAAGTCACCAAAAACGTGAATATTATCTGCCATGACTACAAGGTCCGATAGGAATTCAGGGAACTCAGTGAGGAATGCTGTATTTGGCCCAGGAGGCCTGTAAACAGTAGCTATAATAAGTGATTGAGTAGGCAACATAGAGTTCATGACTAGAAGCTAAAAAAAACTAAAACGCAGTCGTAAAAACTATCTGTAATTACTGGAGGCACAGGCGCTGTTTCATCCTTGCCTACACTTAAATTGCCCTTGCATAACGATTGCATCTGAAGCTTGCAACACGACTGTCCTCACCATAAGGAGATAGTTCTCCTTTATAATAGGACAGCGAATGCATTGAGAAGGCATAGTGGAAATGCTACTACTGTTTTGGCTGGTGGAAGTCGTGCATTGTACACTGAACAAAAATATTAATTTCTAGAGTAGTAAAGACATTGACTCCTGTTCATGTCCAGAGTAGTGAAGATATTGACTCCTGTTCATGTCCAGAGTAGTGAAGATAATATTGAATCCTGTTCATGTCCAGAGTAGTGAAGATATTGACTCCTGTTCATGTCTAGACTTGTGAAGATATTGACTCCTGTTCATGTCCAGAGTCGTGAAGACATTGACTCCTGTTCATGTCCAGAGTAGTGAAGATATTGACTCCTGTTCATGTCCAGAGTAGTGAAGATATTGACTCCTGTTCATGTCCAGAGTAGTGAAGATATTGACTCCTGTTCATGTCCAGAGTCGTGAAGATATTGACTCCTGTTCATGTCCAGAGTAGTGAAGATATTGACTCCTGTTCATGTCCAGAGTAGTGAAGATATTGACTCCTGTTCATGTCCAGAGTAGTGAAGATATTGACTCCTGTTCATGTCCAGAGTAGTGAAGACATTGACTCCTGTTCATGTCCAGAGTAGTGAAGATATTGACTCCTGTTCATGTCTAGACTAGTGAAGATATTGACTCCTGTTCATGTATACAGTAGTGAAGATATTGACTCCTGTTCATGTCCAGAGTCGTGAAGATATTGACTCCTGTTCATGTCCAGAGTAGTGAAGATATTGACTCCTGTTCATGTCCAGAGTAGTGAAGATATTGACTCCTGTTCATGTCCAGAGTAGTGAAGATATTGACTCCTGTTCATGTCCAGAGTAGTGAAGATATTGACTCCTGTTCATGTCTAGACTAGTGAAGATATTGACTCCTGTTCATGTCCAGAGTAGTGAAGATATTGACTCCTGTTCATGTCTAGACTAGTGAAGATATTGACTCCTGTTCATGTCCAGAGTAGTGAAGATATTGACTCCTGTTCATGTCTAGACTAGTGAAGATATTGACTCCTGTTCATGTCTAGAATAGTGAAGATATTGACTCCTGTTCATGTCTAGACTAGTGAAGATATTGACTCCTGTTCATGTCTAGACTAGTGAAGATATTGACTCCTGTTCATGTCTAGACTAGTGAAGATATTGACTCCTGTTCATGTCTAGACTAGTGAAGATATTGGCTTCTCTTAACAGTTTTCACCATTGCTCTTCTAATTGTTGCACCATGTATACTGAGTTGTCATGAGTGGTTATCTTAGGAAACTGCTGTCTCACATTGAGCCCATCTTCATAACCACTTCCTCTGGAGGAAACTCTCTCAGTACTATGACATGACTTGCGGTGTGAGCTGGAGGATGACTGAATACAGTATATTCAATATACCGACATCGTGTTGAGATTGAGAGGAGTCATGTTTTTCTCCCTGACTCTCAGTGAAATCTCTTCCTGCTTATTGTTTGCATTCCGTTAATCTTTAATCAAGTCCAGTTTATTAGTCACATGCACAGGATACACATGTTACACAATACAAGGAAACGATGACTGCAAGTTCACTCACCAACCTTCCAATCTCAGTGCAGACACACTAACCACAAGGCCACTGAGGCCACCCTATAATAATGACATGAAATCTGGTCCGTAGGGTATGATCAAGTCATCAGTCCACTCATAGAAATATTCAATTTCCGTGTTTTGTCCATTCTCAGGTACAAGTGATCCTTATGTGAAGTTTAAACTGGACGGAAAGACACTATACAAGAGCAAAGTGGTTTATAAGAACCTCAACCCAACATGGAGCGAGTCCTTCTCTTTTCCTGTCAGAGACCTGGACCAGAGACTGTATATTAAGGTAGGGGTTAGGACATACCCAATGAGTGGGGCCCAGTAGGGGCCATTCTGGTCAGAAGACTGTTTCTGCTCTTTGTTCTGTTTCACTCTTTATTAACCATCTTCATCTGCAGGTGTACGACCGGGATCTGACCATGGATGACTTCATGGGATCCTGCTACGTTCTCCTCAGTGATCTGGAGCTGGAAAAGTCAGTGACACATTTTAAAATGTCACCATTTTCAGGAGATGATTCTTGATTGTTGTAACTCTGGCAGCAGGTAACCTAGAGGTTAGAGAGGCGAGCCAGCAACCTGAGCTAATCTCAGTTTCTAGAGGAATATCATCAATAAAGTCATCTGATACATAACCACTAGGCTAAACTAACCCAGGCTAAACTGAATAGTGACTATGCTAAACTAACTCAGGCTAAACTGAATAGTGACTATGCTAAACTAACCCAGTCTAACTGAATAGTGACTATGCTAAATTAACCCAGGCTAAACTGAATAGTGACTATGCTAAATTAACCCAGGCTAAACTGAATAGTGACTATGCTAAATTAAGGTGCTCCATCATGCTGGAAAAGGCATTGTTCGTCACCAAACTGTTCCTAGATTGTTGGGAGAAGTTGCTCTCTGAGGATGTGTTGGTACCATTCTTTATTCATGGCTGTGTTCTTAGGCAAAATTGTGAGTGAGCCCACTCCCTTGGCTGAGAAGCAACCCCACACATGAATGGTCTCAGGATGCTTTACTGTTGGCATGACACATGACTGATGGTAGCGCTCACCTTGTCTTCTCCGGACAAGCTTTTTTCCGGATGCCCAAAACAATCAGAAAGGGGATTCATCAGAGAAAAGGTCTTTACCCCAGTCCTCAGCAGTCCAATCCTTGTACCTTTTGCAGAATATCAGTCTGTCCCTGATGTTTTTCCTGGAGAGAAGTGGCTTCTTTGCTGCCCTTCTTGACACCAGGCTAACCTCCAAAAGTCTTCGCCTCACTGTGCGTGCAGATGCACTCACACCTGCCTGCTGTCATTCCTGAGCAAGCTCTGTACTGGTGGTGCCCCGATCCCGCAGCTGAATCAACTTTAGGAGACGGTCCTGGCGCTTGCTGGACTTTCTTGGGCGCCCTGAAGCCTTCTTCACAACAATTGAACCGCTCTCCTTGAAGTTCTTGATGATCTGATAAATGGTTGATTTAGGTGCAATCTTACTGGCAGCAATATCCTTGCCTGTGAAGCCCTTTTTGTGCAAAGCAATGATGACGGCACGTGTTTCCTTGCAGGTAACCATGGTTGACAGAGGAAGAACAATGATTCCAAGCACCATCCTCCGTTTGAAGCTTCCAGTCTGTTATTCGAACTCAATCAGCATGACAGAGTGATCTCCAGCCTTGTCCTCGTCAATACTCACACCTGTGTTAACGAGAGAATCACTGACATGATGTTAGCTGGTCCTTTTGTGGCAGGGCTGAAATGCAGTGGAAATATTTTTTGGGGAATCAGTTAATTTGCATGGCAAAGAGGGACTTTGTAATTCATTTCAATTCATCTGATCACTCTTCATGACATTCTGGAGTATATGCAAATTACCATCATACAAACTGAGGCAGCAGACTTTGTGAAAATTTATATTTGTGTCATTCATAAAAATGTTAGCCACGACTGTATGCTAAATTAACCCAGTCTAAACTGAATAATGACTATACTAAATTAACCCAGGCTAAACTGAATAGTGACTATGCTAAATTAACAGAGGCTAACTGAATAGTGACTATGCTAAGTGAACCCAGGCTAAACTGAAAAGTGACTATGCTAAGTTAACAGAGGCTAACTGAATAGTGACTATGCTAAACTCACCCAGGCTAAACTGAATAGTGACTATGTTAAATTAACCCAGGCTAACTGAATAGTGATTATGCTAAACTCACCCAGGCTAAACTGAATAGTGACTATGCTAAGTTAACAGAGGCTAACTGAATAGTGACTATGCTAAGTTAACCCAGGCTAACTGAATAGTGATTATGCTAAGCTAACCCAGGCTAACTGAACCCTGTTTTATGCTAAGCTAACCCTGTTGTATCCTCAGGGTGTGTGAGCTGTCCGTGCGTCTGGACGACCCCAACAGTCTGGAGGACGACATGGGAGTCATCATGCTGGACATGTCTCTCTCGCTTAGGGATAGAGACAACGAGAGGAACTCTGTAAGGAACTAGACAATACAATATACCATATCTAGCAGGCTTTGGGTCAGTTCCTTTTCAGTTCAGTCAATTCAGGAAGTAAACTGAAATTCCAATTCCATTTGTTTCTCATAGAGAAGCTTTTTTAACTTCCTGAGTTGACTGAGTTTGATGGAATTGACCCCAACGTAATGTCTACCGTATGTTCTGACATATTCTACAGATATACTGGCATGTTTTGTTCCTCCACTAACTGTGACAGTGTGTTGTTCTGTTTTGCTGGTAACCTGCATGTACCTGTTGCCTGCATGTACCTGTAACCTGCATGTACCTGTTGCAGAAGTGGTCTAAGAGGAAGAGGAGTATCAGGGTAAGTCATCCGAAGATACTATATCCACTCTAGTGTCCTGACACCACTATTTAATCAGAATCCACTCTAGTGTCCTGACACCACTATTTAATCAGGATCCACTCTAGTGTCCTGACACCACTATTTAATCAGGATCCACTCTAGTGTCCTGACACCACTATTTAATCAGGATCCACTCTAGTGTCCTGACACCACTATTTAATCAGGATCCACTCTAGTGTCCTGACACCACTATTTAATCAGGATCCACTCTAGTGTCCTGACACCACTATTTAATCAGGATCCACTCTAGTGTCCTGACACCACTATTTAATCAGGATCCACTCTAGTGTCCTGACACCACTATTTAATCAGGATCCACTCTAGTGTCCTGACACCACTATTTAATCAGGATCCACTCTAGTGTCCTGACACCACTATTTAATCAGGATCCACTCTAGTGTCCTGACACCACTATTTAATCAGGATCCACTCTAGTGTCCTGACACCACTATTTAATCAGGATCCACTCTAGTGTCCAGACACCACTATTTAATCAGGATCCACTCTAGTGTCCTGACACCACTATTTAATCAGGATCCACTCTAGTGTCCTGACACCACTATTTAATCAGGATCCACTCTAGTGTCCTGACACCACTATTTAATCAGGATCCACTCTAGTGTCCTGACACCACTATTTAATCAGGATCCACTCTAGTGTCCTGACACCACTATTTAATCAGGATCCACTCTAGTGTCCTGACACCACTATTTAATCAGGATCCACTCTAGTGTCCTGACACCACTATTTAATCAGGATCCACTCTAGTGTCCTGACACCACTATTTAATCAGGATCCACTCTAGTGTCCTGACACCACTATTTAATCAGGATCCACTCTAGTGTCCTGACACCACTATTTAATCAGGATCCACTCTAGTGTCCTGACACCACTATTTAATCAGGATCCACTCTAGTGTACTGACACCACTATTTAATCAGGATCCACTCTAGTGTACTGACACCACTATTTAATCAGGATCCACTCTAGTGTCCTGACACCACTATTTAATCAGGATCCACTCTAGTGTCCTGACACCACTATTTAATCAGGATCCACTCTAGTGTCCTGACACCACTATTTAATCAGGATCCACTCTAGTGTACTGACACCACTATTTAATCAGGATCCACTCTAGTGTCCTGACACCACTATTTAATCAGGATCCACTCTAGTGTCCTGACACCACTATTTGTACTGACAGTTGCACATCATTGAAACAATTCATTTAAATGTACTGAATCAGTCCCATAAAAGCTGGACATTGGTCTTTTATTTGGACACTAGAGGGCAGTATACCACCAAGAAACCGTTCAGTGTTTTAGAATCAGTTTCTTCCACAGCCCTGCTAATAAGTGTAATTAAATGATGTGTTGTTTGATGATGTTGAAGACTAATGTATCAGGTTGGTTCTCCTGGCAGTGTGTCGCCCTCCGCTGGTTGCAATATGAAACACATTTCAGCATCATTTTCTCCCCTGCAGTTTTTATTAAGATCCCTATTCCCTATGGTACCTGGTCTAAAGTAGTGCACTACCCTATGGTACCTGGTCTAAAGTAGTGCACTACCCTATGGTACCTGGTCTAAAGTAGTGCACTACCCTATGGTACTTGGTCTAAAGTAGTGCACTACATGAGAATAGGGTGCCGTTTGTATCACAGCTTAATCTACTGAATTGAATAGGAGCTAAATGGATTTCTCTACGGCTGTCAGTTTTCTCTTTATGTAAGCTCACCTAATTATCTTATAGCAGATGAGTCTTAGTGCACTACTTTAGACCAGAGCCCTATGGCACCCTATTCCCTATATAGTGCACTACTTTAGACCAGAACACTATGGCACCCTATTCCCTATATAGTGCACTACTTTAGACCAGAGCACTGTGGCACCCTATTCCCTACATAGTGCACTACTTTAGACCAGAGCCCTATGGCACCCTATTCCCTATATAGTGCACTACTTTAGACCAGAGCCCTACTGCACCCTATTCCCTATATAGTGCACTACTTTAGACCAGAGCACTAAGGGGATTATACTGTACACTGCATAGGGAATAGGGTGCTATTTTGGATGCTGCAGTCAGAACACTAGCCTCTTCTGTCTGTTTGTCTGAATGATGGAAGTCATTCACTGGCTGCTGTTATTAGAGTCTTATTAAAGTGGAACAATTATTATATACCTGGAAATATTATTTGAGTAAGTGTCAAGATAATAAATGAATAGTATTCATATATTTTATTTTACCTCATGCTTATCTGTGTTATAATGGTGATGCAGCATGGCTCATATGAAATCCATTTACCTCATGCTTATCTGTGTTATAACACACTGTATAGTGAGGGTGTAGCATGATAACAGTAGTGGAGATCCAGCATGTTATTTTAACAGGTTATCAATAGAACTCTCCTCCTCCTTCCTCCAGTCTCCGGTGGCCCAGAGTGGTCGTCTATCAGAGTCTCTGAGGAAGTCTCAGCTGTGGTCAGGTGTAGTGGGGGTGACCCTGGTGGAGGGACAAGACCTGCCAGAGGACGGACCTGGAGAGCTGTTTGTACGATTCAGACTGGGGGAGCAGAGATATAAGAGCAGGGTAGGAGAATGTACGCACATGGACACACACACTCACACACACTCACACACACACACACACTCATACACACTCTCTCCGCCTCTAAGTCCTCTCTCCCCTCCTGTCTTCAGAACCAGCCCAAGAAGGCCAACCCACAGTGGAGGGAGAGGTTTGACTTCAACCGGTTCCCGGAGGGTCCTGGGGTCCTGGAGATAGAGGTCTGGAACAAAGAGGGCCGCAAATATGAGGAGTGTTACGGCATGTGAGTTACGGTCATTCTGGATCCCTTTAGAATCATTATGAATGAGACCACTGATCTGTCTTTCAGCCCTCAACTTTATAGTCTCTTTTCCTTGCAAATGCAGGAAAGATGAACCTTTCCTCCATGTGTGAACGAAACCATACTGCCTCATATTGTTGATGTGTGTGTTCTGTCTGTGTGTGTATCAGGTGTGAGGTGGACCTGTCCAGTGTTCTACCCAACCAGTCTCAGCTGTTCACGCGGGTTCTGAAAGAGGGAAAAGGTCGGGTGGTCTTCCTGATCACTCTGAGCACGTGTAGTGGCGTCTCCATCTCCGACATGTGTGCCCCGCCCCTCGAGGAGCCTCAGGAGAGAGAGAACACGCTGGAGAAATATGTCAGTACTGTTACCTCACTGTTCTCATTGGAGAAATACGTCAGTAGTGTTACCTCACTGTTCTCATTGGAGAAATACGTCAGTAGTGTTACCTCACTGTTCTCATTGGAGAAATATATCAGTACTGTTACCTCACTGTTCTCATTGGAGAAATACGTCAGTACTGTTACCTCACTGTTCTCATTGGAGAAATATGTCAGTACTGTTACCTCACTGTTCTCATTGGAGAAATACGTCAGTACTGTTACCTCACTGTTCTCATTGGAGAAATACGTCAGTACTGTTACCTCACTGTTCTCATTGGAGAAATATGTCACTACTGTTACCTCACTGTTCTCATTGGAGAAATATGTCAGTACTGTTACCTCACTGTTCTCACTGGAGAAATATGTCAGTACTGTTACCTCACTGTTCTCATTGGAGAAATACGTCAGTACTGTTACCTCACTGTTCTCATTGGAGAAATATGTCAGTACTGTTACCTCACTGTTCTCATTGGAGAAATATGTCAGTACTGTTACCTCACTGTTCTCATTGGAGAAATACGTCAGTACTGTTACCACACTGTTCTCACTGGAGAAATATGTCAGTACTGTTACCTCACTGTTCTCATTGGAGAAATATGTCAGTACTGTTACCTCACTGTTCTCATTGGAGAAATACGTCAGTACTGTTACCACACTGTTCTCACTGGAGAAATACGTCAGTACTGTTACCTCACTGTTCTCATTGGAGAAATACGTCAGTACTGTTACCACACTGTTCTCACTGGAGAAATATGTCAGTACTGTTACCTCACTGTTCTTATTGGAGAAATACGTCAGTACTGTTACCTCACTGTTCTCATTGGAGAAATATGTCAGTACTGTTACCTCACTGTTCTCATTGGAGAAATACGTCAGTACTGTTACCTCACTGTTCTCATTGGAGAAATACGTCAGTACTGTTACCTCACTGTTCTCATTGGAGAAATACGTCAGTACTGTTACCACACTGTTCTCATTGGAGAAATACGTCAGTACTGTTACCTCACTGTTCTCATTGGAGAAATACGTCAGTACTGTTACCTCACTGTTCTCATTGGAGAAATACATCAGTACTGTTACCTCACTGTTCTCATTGGAGAAATACGTCAGTACTGTTACCTCACTGTTCTCATTGGAGAAATACGTCAGTAGTGTTACCTCACTGTTCTCATTGGAGAAATACGTCAGTACTGTTACCTCACTGTTCTCATTGGAGAAATTCTCCTCTCAGTTGTAGATACATCAGTACTATCATATAATATAATATAATATTAATATACCTCACTCCTCTCAGTTATAGATACATCAGTACTGTCATATAATATAATATTAATATACCTCACTCCTCTCAGTTATAGATACATCAGTACTGTCATATAATATAATATAATATTAATATACCTCACTCCTCTCAGTTATAAATACATCAGTACTGTCATATAATAATATAATATACCTCACTCCTCTCAGTTATAGATACATCAGTACTGTCATATTATAATATAATATAATATACCTCACTCCTCAGTTATAGATACATCAGTACTGTCATATAATATAATATTAATATACCTCACTCCTCTCAGTTATAGATACATCAGTACTGTCATATAATAATATAATATTAATATACCTCACTCCTCTCAGTTATAGATACATCAGTACTGTCATATAATATAATATACCTCACTCCTCTCAGTTATAGATACATCAGTACTGTCATATAATATAATATTAATATACCTCACTCCTCTCAGTTATAGATACATCAGTACTGTCATATAATATAATATTAATATACCTCACTCCTCTCAGTTATAGATACATCAGTACTGTCATATAATATAATATAATATACCTCACTCCTCTCAGTTATAGATACATCAGTACTGTCATATAATATAATATTAATATACCTCACTCCTCTCAGTTATAGATACATCAGTACTGTCATATAATATAATATTAATATACCTCACTCCTCTCAGTTATAGATACATCAGTACTGTCATATAATAATATAATATTAATATACCTCACTCCTCTCAGTTATAGATACATCAGTACTGTCATATATAATATAATATAATATACCTCACTCCTCTCAGTTATAGATACATCAGTACTGTCATATAATAATATAATATACCTCACTCCTCTCAGTTATAGATACATCAGTACTGTCATATAATATAATATAATATTAATATACCTCACTCCTCTCAGTTATAGATACATCAGTACTGTCATATTCTAATATAATATAATATACCTCACTCCTCTCAGTTATAGATACATCAGTTCTGTCATATTCTAATATAATATAATATACCTCACTCCTCTCAGTTATAGATACATCAGTACTGTCATATATAATATAATATAATATACCTCACTCCTCTCAGTTATAGATACATCAGTACTGTCATATAATAATATAATATTAATATACCTCACTCCTCTCAGTTATAGATACATCAGTACTGTCATATAATATAATATAATATTAATATACCTCACTCCTCTCAGTTATAGATACATCAGTACTGTCATATTCTAATATAATATAATATACCTCACTCCTCTCAGTTATAGATACATCAGTACTGTCATATTCTAATATAATATAATATACCTCACTCCTCTCAGTTATAGATACATCAGTACTGTCATATATAATATAATATTAATATACCTCACTCCTCTCAGTTATAGATACATCAGTACTGTCATATAATAATATAATATTAATATACCTCACTCCTCTCAGTTATAGATACATCAGTACTGTCATATAATAATATAATATTAATATACCTCACTCCTCTCAGTTATAGATACATCAGTACTGTCATATAATAATATAATATACCTCACTCCTCTCAGTTATAGATACATCAGTACTGTCATATAATATAATATAATATTAATATACCTCACTCCTCTCAGTTATAGATACATCAGTACTGTCATATTCTAATATAATATAATATACCTCACTCCTCTCAGTTATAGATACATCAGTACTGTCATATTCTAATATAATATAATATACCTCACTCCTCTCAGTTATAGATACATCAGTACTGTCATATAATAATATAATATTAATATACCTCACTCCTCTCAGTTATAGATACATCAGTACTGTCATATAATAATATAATATTAATATACCTCACTCCTCTCAGTTATAGATACATCAGTACTGTCATATAATAATATAATATTAATATACCTCACTCCTCTCAGTTATAGATACATCAGTACTGTCATATTCTAATATAATATACCTCACTCCTCTCAGTTATAGATACATCAGTACTGTCATATTATAATATAATATAATATACCTCACTCCTCTCAGTTATAGATACATCAGTACTGTCATATTCTAATATAATATAATATTAATATACCTCACTCCTCTCAGTTATAGATACATCAGTACTGTCATATAATAATATAATATTAATATACCTCACTCCTCTCAGTTATAGATACATCAGTACTGTCATATTCTAATATAATATAATATACCTCACTCCTCTCAGTTATAGATACATCAGTACTGTCATATAATATAATATTAATATACCTCACTCCTCTCAGTTATAGATACATCAGTACTGTCATATAATAATATAATATTAATATACCTCACTCCTCTCAGTTATAGATACATCAGTACTGTCATATAATAATATAATATTAATATACCTCACTCCTCTCAGTTATAGATACATCAGTACTGTCATATTCTAATATAATATAATATACCTCACACTCCTCTCAGTTATAGATACATCAGTACTGTCATATAATAATATAATATTAATATACCTCACTCCTCTCAGTTATAGATACATCAGTACTGTCATATAATAATATAATATTAATATACCTCACTCCTCTCAGTTATAGATACATCAGTACTGTCATATTATAATATAATATTAATATACCTCACTCCTCTCAGTTATAGATACATCAGTACTGTCATATAATAATATAATATTAATATACCTCACTCCTCTCAGTTATAGATACATCAGTACTGTCATATTCTAATATAATATAATATACCTCACTCCTCTCAGTTATAGATACATCAGTACTGTCATATAATAATATAATATAATATACCTCACTCCTCTCAGTTATAGATACATCAGTACTGTCATATTCTAATATAATATAATATTAATATACCTCACTCCTCTCAGTTATAGATACATCAGTACTGTCATATTATATAATATTAATATACCTCACTCCTCTCAGTTATAGATACATCAGTACTGTCATATTAAATAATATTAATATACCTCACTCCTCTCAGTTATAGATACATCAGTACTGTCATATAATATAATATTAATATACCTCACTCCTCTCAGTTATAGATACATCAGTACTGTCATATAATAATATAATATTAATATACCTCACTCCTCTCAGTTATAGATACATCAGTACTGTCATATATAATATAATATATATACCCACTCCTCTCAGTTATAGATACATCAGTACTGTCATATAATAATATAATATTAATATACCTCACTCCTCTCAGTTATAGATACATCAGTACTGTCATATAATAATATAATATAATATACCTCACTCCTCTCAGTTATAGATACATCAGTACTGTCATATTCTAATATAATATAATATTAATATACCTCACTCCTCTCAGTTATAGATACATCAGTACTGTCATATAATAATATAATATAATATACCTCACTCCTCAGTTATAGATACATCAGTACTGTCATATTCTAATATAATATAATATACCTCACTCCTCTCAGTTATAGATACATCAGTACTGTCATATATAATATAATATTAATATACCTCACTCCTCTCAGTTATAGATACATCAGTACTGTCATATTCTAATATAATATAATATACCTCACTCCTCTCAGTTATAGATACATCAGTACTGTCATATAATATAATATAATATTAATATACCTCACTCCTCTCAGTTATAGATACATCAGTACTGTCATATATAATATAATATTAATATACCTCACTCCTCTCAGTTATAGATACATCAGTACTGTCATATAATAATATAATATTAATATACCTCACTCCTCTCAGTTATAGATACATCAGTACTGTCATATATAATATAATATTAATATACCTCACTCCTCTCAGTTATAGATACATCAGTACTGTCATATAATATAATATTAATATACCTCACTCCTCTCAGTTATAGATACATCAGTACTGTCATATATAATATAATATAATATACCTCCTCCTCCTCTCAGTTATAGATACATCAGTACTGTCATATTCTAATATAATATAATATACCTCACTCCTCTCAGTTATAGATACATCAGTACTGTCATATTCTAATATAATATAATATTAATATACCTCACTCCTCTCAGTTATAGATACATCAGTACTGTCATATAATAATATAATATAATATACCTCACTCCTCAGTTATAGATACATCAGTACTGTCATATTCTAATATAATATAATATACCTCACTCCTCTCAGTTATAGATACATCAGTACTGTCATATTCTAATATAATATTAATATACCTCACTCCTCTCAGTTATAGATACATCAGTACTGTCATATTCTAATATAATATAATATTAATATACCTCACTCCTCTCAGTTATAGATACATCAGTACTGTCATATAATAATATAATATTAATATACCTCACTCCTCTCAGTTATAGATACATCAGTACTGTCATATTCTAATATAATATACCTCACTCCTCTCAGTTATAGATACATCAGTACTGTCATATTGTATAATATTAATATACCTCACTCCTCTCAGTTATAGATACATCAGTACTGTCATATAATAATATAATATTAATATACCTCACTCCTCTCAGTTATAGATACATCAGTACTGTCATATTATAATATAATATTAATATACCTCACTCCTCTCAGTTATAGATACATCAGTACTGTCATATAATAATATAATATAATATACCTCACTCCTCTCAGTTATAGATACATCAGTACTGTCATATAATATAATATTAATATACCTCACTCCTCTCAGTTATAGATACATCAGTACTGTCATATAATAATATAATATTAATATACCTCACTCCTCTCAGTTATAGATACATCAGTACTGTCATATTATAATATAATATTAATATACCTCACTCCTCTCAGTTATAGATACATCAGTACTGTCATATAATAATATAATATAATATACCTCACTCCTCTCAGTTATAGATACATCAGTACTGTCATATTCTAATATAATATAATATACCTCACTCCTCTCAGTTATAGATACATCAGTACTGTCATATAATAATATAATATTAATATACCTCACTCCTCTCAGTTATAGATACATCAGTACTGTCATATAATAATATAATATTAATATACCTCACTCCTCTCAGTTATAGATACATCAGTACTGTCATATTCTAATATAATATAATATTAATATACCTCACTCCTCTCAGTTATAGATACATCAGTACTGTCATATTCTAATATAATATAATATACCTCACTCCTCTCAGTTATAGATACATCAGTACTGTCATATAATAATATAATATAATATACCTCACTCCTCTCAGTTATAGATACATCAGTACTGTCATATTATAATATAATATTAATATACCTCACTCCTCTGTTATAGATACATCAGTACTATCATATAATATAATATTAATATACCTCACTCCTCTCAGTTATAGATACATCAGTACTGTCATATAATAATATAATATTAATATACCTCACTCCTCTCAGTTATAGATACATCAGTACTGTCATATAATAATATAATATAATATACCTCACTCCTCTCAGTTATAGATACATCAGTACTGTCATATATATAATATAATATAATATACCTCACTCCTCTCAGTTATAGATACATCAGTACTGTCATATAATAATATAATATTAATATACCTCACTCCTCTCAGTTATAGATACATCAGTACTGTCATATTATAATATAATATAATATACCTCACTCCTCTCAGTTATAGATACATCAGTACTGTCATATAATAATATAATATTAATATACCTCACTCCTCTCAGTTATAGATACATCAGTACTGTCATATTATAATATAATATAATATAATATACCTCACTCCTCTCAGTTATAGATACATCAGTACTGTCATATTATATAATATAATATTAATATACCTCACTCCTCTCAGTTATAGATACATCAGTACTGTCATATAATAATATAATATTAATATACCTCACTCCAATCAGTTATAGATACATCAGTACATCAGTACTGTATATAATATAATATAATATACCTCACTCCTCTCAGTTATAGATACATCAGTACTGTCATATAATATAATATAATATAATATACCTCACTCCTCTCAGTTATAGATACATCAGTACTGTCATATAATAATATAATATTAATATACCTCACTCCTCTCAGTTATAGATACATCAGTACTGTCATATAATATAATATAATATTAATATACCTCACTCCTCTCAGTTATAGATACATCAGTACTGTCATATTCTAATATAATATAATATACCTCACTCCTCTCAGTTATAGATACATCAGTACTGTCATATAATAATATAATATAATATACCTCACTCCTCTCAGTTATAGATACATCAGTACTGTCATATATAATATAATATAATATACCTCACTCCTCTCAGTTATAGATACATCAGTACTGTCATATAATATAATATTAATATACCTCACTCCTCTCAGTTATAGATACATCAGTACTGTCATATATAATATAATATAATATAATATAATATACCTCACTCCTTTCAGTTATAGATACATCAGTACTGTCATATTCTAATATAATATAATATACCTCACTCCTCTCAGTTATAGATACATCAGTACTGTCATATAATAATATAATATTAATATACCTCTCCTCCTCTCAGTTATAGATACATCAGTACTGTCATATAATAATATAATATTAATATACCTCACTCCTCTCAGTTATAGATACATCAGTACTGTCATATAATAATATAATATTAATATACCTCACTCCTCTCAGTTATAGATACATCAGTACTGTCATATTCTAATAATATAATATAATATACCTCACTCCTCTCAGTTATAGATACATCAGTACTGTCATATAATATAATATAATATACTCCCACTCCTCTCAGTTATAGATACATCAGTACTGTCATATTATAATATAATATAATATACCTCACTCCTCTCAGTTATAGATACATCAGTACTGTCATATTCTAATATAATATAATATACCTCACTCCTCTCAGTTATAGATACATCAGTACTGTCATATAATAATATAATATTAATATACCTCACTCCTCTCAGTTATAGATACATCAGTACTGTCATATAATAATATAATATTAATATACCTCACTCCTCTCAGTTATAGATACATCAGTACTGTCATATTATAATATAATATTAATATACCTCACTCCTCTCAGTTATAGATACATCAGTACTGTCATATTCTAATATAATATAATATACCTCACTCCTCTCAGTTATAGATACATCAGTACTGTCATATAATAATATAATATTAATATACCTCACTCCTCTCAGTTATAGATACATCAGTACTGTCATATAATATAATATAATATAATATACCTCACTCCTCTCAGTTATAGATACATCAGTACTGTCATATATAATATAATATAATATACCTCACTCCTCTCAGTTATAGATACATCAGTACTGTCATATTCTAATATAATATAATATACCTCACTCCTCTCAGTTATAGATACATCAGTACTGTCATATAATAATATAATATAATATACCTCACTCCTCTCAGTTATAGATACATCAGTACTGTCATATTAAATAATATTAATATACCTCACTCCTCTCAGTTATAGATACATCAGTACTGTCATATAATATAATATAATATTAATATACCTCACTCCTCTCAGTTATAGATACATCAGTACTGTCATATAATATAATATTAATATACCTCACTCCTCTCAGTTATAGATACATCAGTACTGTCATATATAATATAATATAATATAATATACCTCACTCCTTTCAGTTATAGATACATCAGTACTGTCATATTCTAATATAATATAATATTAATATACCTCACTCCTCTCAGTTATAGATACATCAGTACTGTCATATAATAATATAATATTAATATACCTCACTCCTCTCAGTTATAGATACATCAGTACTGTCATATAATAATATAATATTAATATACCTCACTCCTCTCAGTTATAGATACATCAGTACTGTCATATAATAATATAATATTAATATACCTCACTCCTCTCAGTTATAGATACATCAGTACTGTCATATAATAATATAATATAATATACCTCACTCCTCTCAGTTATAGATACATCAGTACTGTCATATTCTAATATAATATAATATACCTCACTCCTCTCAGTTATAGATACATCAGTACTGTCATATAATAATATAATATTAATATACCTCACTCCTCTCAGTTATAGATACATCAGTACTGTCATATTAAATAATATTAATATACCTCACTCCTCTCAGTTATAGATACATCAGTACTGTCATATAATATAATATAATATTAATATACCTCACTCCTCTCAGTTATAGATACATCAGTACTGTCATATAATATAATATTAATATACCTCACTCCTCTCAGTTATAGATACATCAGTACTGTCATATAATAATATAATATAATATACCTCACTCCTCTCAGTTATAGATACATCAGTACTGTCATATTCTAATATAATATAATATAATATACCTCACTCCTCTCAGTTATAGATACATCAGTACTGTCATATTATATAATATTAATATACCTCACTCCTCTCAGTTATAGATACATCAGTACTGTCATATAATATAATATAATATTAATATACCTCACTCCTCTCAGTTATAGATACATCAGTACTGTCATATATAATATAATATAATATACCTCACTCCTCTCAGTTATAGATACATCAGTACTGTCATATTCTAATATAATATAATATTAATATACCTCACTCCTCTCAGTTATAGATACATCAGTACTGTCATCATATTATAATATAATATACCTCACTCCTCTCAGTTATAGATACATCAGTACTGTCATATTATAATATAATATTAATATACCTCACTCCTCTCAGTTATAGATACATCAGTACTGTCATATAATAATATAATATTAATATACCTCACTCCTCTCAGTTATAGATACATCAGTACTGTCATATTATAATATAATATAATATACCTCACTCCTCTCAGTTATAGATACATCAGTACTGTCATATAATATAATATAATATAATATACCTCACTCCTCTCAGTTATAGATACATCAGTACTGTCATATTCTAATATAATATAATATACCTCACTCCTCTCAGTTATAGATACATCAGTACTGTCATATAATAATATAATATTAATATACCTCACTCCTCTCAGTTATAGATACATCAGTACTGTCATATAATAATATAATATTAATATACCTCACTCCTCTCAGTTATAGATACATCAGTACTGTCATATTCTAATATAATATACCTCACTCCTCTCAGTTATAGATACATCAGTACTGTCATATAATAATATAATATAATATACCTCACTCCTCTCAGTTATAGATACATCAGTACTGTCATATTCTAATATAATATAATATTAATATACCTCACTCCTCTCAGTTATAGATACATCAGTACTGTCATATTCTAATATAATATAATATACCTCACTCCTCTCAGTTATAGATACATCAGTACTGTCATATATAATATAATATAATATACCTCACTCCTCTCAGTTATAGATACATCAGTACTGTCATATAATAATATAATATAATATACCTCACTCCTCTCAGTTATAGATACATCAGTACTGTCATATAATATAATATAATATAATATACCTCACTCCTCTCAGTTATAGATACATCAGTACTGTCAATAATAATATAATATTAATATACCTCACTCCTCTCAGTTATAGATACATCAGTACTGTCATATAATAATATAATATACCTCACTCCTCTCAGTTATAGATACATCAGTACTGTCATATAATAATATAATATATTATACCTCACTCCTCTCAGTTATAGATACATCAGTACTGTCATATAATAATATAATATAATATACCTCACTCCTCTCAGTTATAGATACATCAGTACTGTCATATAATATAATATAATATTAATATACCTCACTCCTCTCAGTTATAGATACATCAGTACTATCATATAATATAATATACCTCACTCCTCTCAGTTATAGATACATCAGTACTGTCATATAATAATATAATATATTATACCTCACTCCTCTCAGTTATAGATACATCAGTACTGTCATATAATATAATATTAATATACCTCACTCCTCTCAGTTATAGATACATCAGTACTGTCATATAATAATATAATATATTATACCTCACTCCTCTCAGTTATAGATACATCAGTACTGTCATATAATATAATATTAATATACCTCTCTCCTCTCAGTTATAGATACATCAGTACTGTCATATAATAATATAATATATTATACCTCACTCCTCTCAGTTATAGATACATCAGTACTGTCATATAATAATATAATATATTATACCTCACTCCTCTCAGTTATAGATACATCAGTACTGTCATATAATATAATATAATATTAATATACCTCACTCCTCTCAGTTATAGATACATCAGTACTATCATATAATATAATATAATATACCTCACTCCTCTCAGTTATAGATACATCAGTACTGTCATATAATAATATAATATACCTCACTCCTCTCAGTTATAGATACATCAGTACTGTCATATAATATAATATAATATTAATATACCTCACTCCTCTCAGTTATAGATACATCAGTACTATCATATAATATAATATACCTCACTCCTCTCAGTTATAGATGCATCAGTACTGTCATATTATAATATAATATTAATATACCTCACTCCTCTCAGTTATAGATACATCAGTACTGTCATATAATGCAATATAATATTAATATATCTCACTCCTCTCAGTTATAGATACATCAGTACTGTCATATAATAATATAATATAATATACCTCACTCCTCTCAGTTATAGATGCATCAGTACTGTCATATAATATAATATAATATTAATATATCTCACTCCTCTCAGTTATAGATACATCAGTACTGTCATATAATATAATATAATATTAATATATCTCACTCCTCTCAGTTATAGATACATCAGTACTGTCATATAATATAATATAATATGGGTCAACCCTGTCTGTCTCTCGTGCTGGAGGTACTGTAGTTAAATCAAATAAAATACAATTTTAACAGGCTCTTTGTCTAATGTTGTTCTCCCCTCAGAGTTTCAAAAGTTCCTTCAAGAACCTCCGGGATGTTGGTTTCCTTCAAGTCAAGATTATCAAGGCTACTGATCTGTTGGCCGCTGATTTAAATGGTGAGATGCACTGGACTGTGTTCACGTGACCTGGTTTATTTCACTGTAGAACTAGCTATATCCGTGTTGCACTGCCTTCTACCACACAGAAATGATGTGTTTACTTCAAACGCTACTGTATATAGAAACTAACACTGTCTGTGTGTGGTTGGGTGGGTGTCCCTTGCAGGGAAGAGTGATCCGTTCTGTGTGTTGGAGTTGGGGAATGACAGACTGCAGACTCACACCATCTATAAAACCCTCAACCCCAACTGGAACAAAGTCTTCACCTTGTCAGTCACACACCAGCTCTGCGTTCTATCCTCTTCCCTTTTAAACATGGGATTGAACGTGCTATGCATTTCTTCTGTTGTATTCTAGTATTTGTCACACCAGTCGATGGTCAGCTGCCATATAAACCCCACAGTTGACCTAATCCCAGGTTCCTCTTTCTGTTTCTGTGTTTATATCCATGTGTTCTCCAGCCCAGTAAAAGATATCCATGATATTTTGGAGTTGACCATCTTTGATGAGGATGGAGACAAAGCACCTGACTTCCTGGGCAAAGTGGCCATTCCTCTAGTCTCTGTGAGTAGCATAGTGGCCATTCCTCTACTCTCTGTGAGTAGCATAGTGGCCATTCCTCTCTGTGAGTAGCATAGTGGCCATTCCTCTGTGAGTAGCATAGTGGCCATTCCTCTACTCTCTGTGAGTAGCATAGTGGCCATTCCTCTCTGTGAGTAGCATAGTGGCCATTCCTCTAGTCTCTGTGAGTAGCATAGTGGCCATTCCTCTCTGTGAGTAGCATAGTGGCCATTCCTCTACTCTCTGTGAGTAGCATAGTGGCCATTCCTCTCTGTGAGTAGCATAGTGGCCATTCCTCTACTCTCTGTGAGTAGCATAGTGGCCATTCCTCTACTCTCTGTGAGTAGCATAGTGGCCATTCCTCTACTCTCTGTGAGTAGCATAGTGGCCATTCCTCTACTCTCTGTGAGTAGCATAGTGGCCATTCCTCTACTCTCTGTGAGTAGCATAGTGGCCATTCCTCTACTCTCTGTGAGTAGCATAGTGGCCATTCCTCTACTCTCTGTGAGTAGCATAGTGGCCATTCCTCTACTCTCTGTGAGTAGCATAGTGGCCATTCCTCTACTCTCTGTGAGTAGCATAGTGGCCATTCCTCTACTCTCTGTGAGTAGCATAGTGGCCATTCCTCTACTCTCTGTGAGTAGCATAGTGGCCATTCCTCTACTCTCTGTGAGTAGCATAGTGGCCATTCCTCTCTGTGAGTAGCATAGTGGCCATTCCTCTACTCTCTGTGAGTAACATAGTGGCCATTCCTCTACTCTCTGTGAGTAGCATAGTGGCCATTCCTCTACTCTCTGTGAGTAGCATAGTGGCCATTCCTCTACTCTCTGTGAGTAGCATAGTGGCCATTCCTCTAGTCTCTGTGAGTAGCATAGTGGCCATTCCTCTAGTCTCTGTGAGTAGCATAGTGGCCATTCCTCTACTCTCTGTGAATAGCATAGTGGCCATTCCTCTAGTCTCTGTGAGTAGCATAGTGGCCATTCCTCTACTCTCTGTGAGTAGCATAGTGGCCATTCCTCTAGTCTCTGTGAGTAGCATAGTGGCCATTCCTCTACTCTCTGTGAGTAGCATAGTGGCCATTCCTCTACTCTCTGTGAGTAGCATAGTGGCCATTCCTCTACTCTCTGTGAGTAGCATAGTGGCCATTCCTCTACTCTCTGTGAGTAGCATAGTGGCCATTCCTCTACTCTCTGTGAGTAGCATAGTGGCCATTCCTCTACTCTCTGTGAGTAGCATAGTGGCCATTCCTCTACTCTCTGTGAGTAGCATAGTGGCCATTCCTCTACTCTCTGTGAGTAGCATAGTGGCCATTCCTCTAGTTTCTGTGAGTAACATAGTGGCCATTCCTCTACTCTCTGTGAGTAGCATAGTGGCCATTCCTCTACTCTCTGTGAGTAGCATAGTGGCCATTCCTCTCTGTGAGTAGCATAGTGGCCATTCCTCTCTGTGAGTAGCATAGTGGCCATTCCTCTAGTCTCTGTGAGTAGCATAGTGGCCATTCCTCTCTGTGAGTAGCATAGTGGCCATTCCTCTAGTCTCTGTGAGTAGCATAGTGGCCATTCCTCTACTCTCTGTGAGTAGCATAGTGGCCATTCCTCTACTGTCTGTGAGTAGCATAGTGGCCATTCCTCTAGTCTCTGTGAGTAGCATAGTGGCCATTCCTCTACTCTCTGTGAGTAGCATAGTGGCCATTCCTCTACTCTCTGTGAGTAGCATAGTGGCCATTCCTCTACTCTCTGTGAGTAGCATAGTGGCCATTCCTCTACTCTCTGTGAATAGTAGCATAGTGGCCATTCCTCTACTCTCTGTGAGTAGCATAGTGGCCATTCCTCTACTCTCTGTGAGTAGCATAGTGGCCATTCCTCTACTCTCTGTGAGTAGCATAGTGGCCATTCCTCTACTCTCTGTGAATAGCATAGTGGCCATTCCTCTACTGTCTGTGAGTAGCATAGTGGCCATTCCTCTACTCTCTGTGAGTAGCATAGTGGCCATTCCTCTACTCTCTGTGAGTAGCATAGTGGCCATTCCTCTACTCTCTGTGAGTAGCATAGTGGCCATTCCTCTACTCTCTGTGAATAGCATAGTGGCCATTCCTCTACTGTCTGTGAGTAGCATAGTGGCCATTCCTCTACTCTCTGTGAGTAGCATAGTGGCCATTCCTCTACTCTCTGTGAGTAGCATAGTGGCCATTCCTCTACTCTCTGTGAGTAGCATAGTGGCCATTCCTCTAGTCTCTGTGAGTAGCATAGTGGCCATTCCTCTCTCTCTCTGTGAGTAGCATAGTGGCCATTCCTCTACTCTCTGTGAGTAGCATAGTGGCCATTCCTCTACTCTCTGTGAGTAGCATAGTGGCCATTCCTCTACTCTCTGTGAGTAGCATAGTGGCCATTCCTCTACTCTCTGTGAGTAGCATAGTGGCCATTCCTCTACTCTCTGTGAGTAGCATAGTGGCCATTCCTCTACTCTCTGTGAGTAGCATAGTGGCCATTCCTCTACTCTCTGTGAGTAGCATAGTGGCCATTCCTCTACTCTCTGTGAGTAGCATAGTGGCCATTCCTCTACTCTCTGTGAGTAGCATAGTGGCCATTCCTCTACTCTCTGTGAGTAGCATAGTGGCCATTCCTCTACTCTCTGTGAGTAGCATAGTGGCCATTCCTCTCTGTGAGTAGCATAGTGGCCATTCCTCTAGTTTCTGTGAGTAACATAGTGGCCATTCCTCTCTGTGAGTAGCATAGTGGCCATTCCTCTAGTCTCTGTGAGTAGCATAGTGGCCATTCCTCTCTGTGAGTAGCATAGTGGCCATTCCTCTCTGTGAGTAGCATAGTGGCCATTCCTCTAGTCTCTGTGAGTAGCATAGTGGCCATTCCTCTCTGTGAGTAGCATAGTGGCCATTCCTCTAGTCTCTGTGAGTAGCATAGTGGCCATTCCTCTACTCTCTGTGAGTAGCATAGTGGCCATTCCTCTACTGTCTGTGAGTAGCATAGTGGCCATTCCTCTAGTCTCTGTGAGTAGCATAGTGGCCATTCCTCTACTCTCTGTGAGTAGCATAGTGGCCATTCCTCTACTCTCTGTGAGTAGCATAGTGGCCATTCCTCTACTCTCTGTGAGTAGCATAGTGGCCATTCCTCTACTCTCTGTGAATAGCATAGTGGCCATTCCTCTACTCTCTGTGAGTAGCATAGTGGCCATTCCTCTACTCTCTGTGAGTAGCATAGTGGCCATTCCTCTACTCTCTGTGAGTAGCATAGTGGCCATTCCTCTACTCTCTGTGAATAGCATAGTGGCCATTCCTCTACTGTCTGTGAGTAGCATAGTGGCCATTCCTCTACTCTCTGTGAGTAGCATAGTGGCCATTCCTCTACTCTCTGTGAGTAGCATAGTGGCCATTCCTCTACTCTCTGTGAGTAGCATAGTGGCCATTCCTCTACTCTCTGTGAATAGCATAGTGGCCATTCCTCTACTGTCTGTGAGTAGCATAGTGGCCATTCCTCTACTCTCTGTGAGTAGCATAGTGGCCATTCCTCTACTCTCTGTGAGTAGCATAGTGGCCATTCCTCTACTCTCTGTGAGTAGCATAGTGGCCATTCCTCTACTCTCTGTGAGTAGCATAGTGGCCATTCCTCTCTGTGAGTAGCATAGTGGCCATTCCTCTACTCTCTGTGAGTAGCATAGTGGCCATTCCTCTCTGTGAGTAGCATAGTGGCCATTCCTCTACTCTCTGTGAGTAGCATAGTGGCCATTCCTCTACTCTCTGTGAGTAGCATAGTGGCCATTCCTCTACTCTCTGTGAGTAGCATAGTGGCCATTCCTCTACTCTCTGTGAGTAGCATAGTGGCCATTCCTCTACTCTCTGTGAGTAGCATAGTGGCCATTCCTCTCTCTGTGAGTAGCATAGTGGCCATTCCTCTACTCTCTGTGAGTAGCATAGTGGCCATTCCTCTCTGTGAGTAGCATAGTGGCCATTCCTCTACTCTCTGTGAGTAGCATAGTGGCCATTCCTCTACTCTCTGTGAGTAGCATAGTGGCCATTCCTCTACTCTCTGTGAGTAGCATAGTGGCCATTCCTCTACTCTCTTTGAGTAGCATAGTGGCCATTCCTCTCTGTGAGTAGCATAGTGGCCATTCCTCTACTCTCTGTGAGTAACATAGTGGCCATTCCTCTACTCTCTGTGAGTAGCATAGTGGCCATTCCTCTACTCTCTGTGAGTAGCATAGTGGCCATTCCTCTACTCTCTGTGAGTAGCATAGTGGCCATTCCTCTAGTCTCTGTGAGTAGCATAGTGGCCATTCCTCTAGTCTCTGTGAGTAGCATAGTGGCCATTCCTCTAGTCTCTGTGAGTAGCATAGTGGCCATTCCTCTACTCTCTGTGAGTAGCATAGTGGCCATTCCTCTAGTCTCTGTGAGTAGCATAGTGGCCATTCCTCTACTCTCTGTGAGTAGCATAGTGGCCATTCCTCTACTCTCTGTGAGTAGCATAGTGGCCATTCCTCTACTCTCTGTGAGTAGCATAGTGGCCATTCCTCTACTCTCTGTGAGTAGCATAGTGGCCATTCCTCTACTCTCTGTGAGTAGCATAGTGGCCATTCCTCTACTCTCTGTGAGTAGCATAGTGGCCATTCCTCTACTCTCTGTGAGTAGCATAGTGGCCATTCCTCTACTCTCTGTGAGTAGCATAGTGGCCATTCCTCTCTGTGAGTAGCATAGTGGCCATTCCTCTAGTTTCTGTGAGTAACATAGTGGCCATTCCTCTCTGTGAGTAGCATAGTGGCCATTCCTCTAGTCTCTGTGAGTAGCATAGTGGCCATTCCTCTCTGTGAGTAGCATAGTGGCCATTCCTCTCTGTGAGTAGCATAGTGGCCATTCCTCTAGTCTCTGTGAGTAGCATAGTGGCCATTCCTCTCTGTGAGTAGCATAGTGGCCATTCCTCTACTGTCTGTGAGTAGCATAGTGGCCATTCCTCTACTCTCTGTGAATAGCGTGAATCCTCTTCCATATTACACCAATATGTATTTTGATTAGATCAATGGGAGTTCAAGTCAAGAGGGCCTTACAGTACAGTAGGGCCATGTCTTCATAGACTCTGTTTTACAGTAATCCACTGTTGCAGCTTTGTGTTGGTCTCTGTACATTACATGTACATTACATTACACTCTCTGTCCCCTCCAGATCCACAATGGTCAACAGATCTGCTGTCCCCTGAAGAAAGAGGATCTGGGGGGTCCGTCTAAAGGAAGCATCTCCCTAGAGCTGGAGCTCATATTCAACCCAGTCAGTCCAATCACACTGTCTGATGCCCCTCCACTCTATTCTGTTGGCCAGGGCCCATGGGGATTAGGGGGCTGTTTGGGACACATCTGCTACCAATGGACCAGACCTGACGAATACTGTACTGTAGGGTCATCTGTAATGATGTTTAATACAGATGGACCAGTCCTGACGGATACTGTACTGTAGGGCCATCTGTAATGATGTTTAATACAGATGGACCAGTCCTGATGGATACTGTACTGTAGGGCCATCTGTAATGATGTTTAATACAGATGGACCAGTCCTGATGGATACTGTACTGTAGGGTCATCTGTAATGATGTTTAATACACATGGACCAGTCCTGATGGATACTGTACTGTAGGGTCATCTGTAATGATGTTTAATACAGATGGACCAGTCCTGACGGATACTGTACTGTAGGGTCATCTGTAATGATGTTTAATACACATGGACCAGTCCTGACGGATACTGTACTGTAGGGTCATCTGTAATGATGTTTAATACACATGGACCAGTCCTGACGGATACTGTGTATGTGTGTGTGTTGTGTGTGTGTGGTTGTGTGTGTGTGTGTGTGCGTACACAGTGTGAACTAGAACACACAGACAGATGGACTTAACATGATCTATTCAGAGAGGTGCTGCTGGAGTCAATCCCTTTCAGTTCATTGGTCTAACATAGGAACAACTTGTCTTCCTCCATCTCTCTCTAAATAGGAACAACCTGTGTCTTCCTCCATCTCTCTCTATTTAAATAGGAACAACCTGTGTCTTCCTCCATCTCTCTCTAAATAGGAACAACCTGTGTCTTCCTCCATCTTTTAAATAGGAACAACCTGTGTCTTCCTCCATCTCTCTCTAAATAGGAACAACCTGTGTCTTCCTCCATCTCTCTCTAAATAGGAACAACCTGTGTCTTCCTCCATCTCTCTCTAAATAGGAACAACCTGTGTCTTCCTCCATCTCTCTCTAAATAGGAACAACCTGTGTCTTCCTCCATCTCTCTCTAAATAGGAACAACCTGTGTCTTCCTCCATCTCTCTCTAAATAGGAACAACCTGTGTCTTCCTCCATCTCTCTCTATTTAAATAGGAACAACCTGTGTCTTCCTCCATCTCTCTCTATTTAAATAGGAACAACCTGTGTCTTCCTCCATCTCTCTCTAAATAGGAACAACCTGTGTCTTCCTCCATCTCTTAAATAGGAACAACCTGTGTCTTCCTCCATCTCTCTCTAAATAGGAACAACCTGTGTCTTCCTCCATCTCTCTCTAAATAGGAACAACCTGTGTCTTCCTCCATCTCTCTCTAAATAGGAACAACCTGTGTCTTCCTCCATCTCTCTCTAAATAGGAACAACCTGTGTCTTCCTCCATCTCTCTCTAAATAGGAACAACCTGTGTCTTCCTCCATCTCTCTCTAAATAGGAACAACCTGTGTCTTCCTCCATCTCTCTCTAAATAGGAACAACCTGTGTCTTCCTCCATCTCTCTCTAAATAGGAACAACCTGTGTCTTCCTCCATCTCTCTCTAAATAGGAACAACCTGTGTCTTCCTCCATCTCTCTCTAAAATAGGAACAACCTGTGTCTTCCTCCATCTCTCTCTAAATAGGAACAACCTGTGTCTTCCTCCATCTCTCTCTAAATAGGAACAACCTGTGTCTTCCTCCATCTCTCTCTAAATAGGAACAACCTGTGTCTTCCTCCATCTCTCTCTAAATAGGAACAACCTGTGTCTTCCTCCATCTCTCTCTAAATAGGAACAACCTGTGTCTTCCTCCATCTCTCTCTAAATAGGAACAACCTGTGTCTTCCTCCATCTCTCTCTAAATAGGAACAACCTGTGTCTTCCTCCATCTCTCTCTAAATAGGAACAACCTGTGTCTTCCTCCATCTCTCTCTAAATAGGAACAACCTGTGTCTTCCTCCATCTCTCTCTAAATAGGAACAACCTGTGTCTTCCTCCATCTCTCTCTAAATAGGAACAACCTGTGTCTTCCTCCATCTCTCTCTATTTAAATAGGAACAACCTGTGTCTTCCTCCATCTCTCTCTAAATAGGAACAACCTGTGTCTTCCTCCATCTCTCTCTAAATAGGAACAACCTGTGTCTTCCTCCATCTCTCTCTAAATAGGAACAACCTGTGTCTTCCTCCATCTCTCTCTAAATAGGAACAACCTGTGTCTTCCTCCATCTCTCTCTAAATAGGAACAACCTGTGTCTTCCTCCATCTCTCTCTAAATAGGAACAACCTGTGTCTTCCTCCATCTCTCTCTAAATAGGAACAACCTGTGTCTTCCTCCATCTCTCTCTAAATAGGAACAACCTGTGTCTTCCTCCATCTCTCTCTAAATAGGAACAACCTGTGTCTTCCTCCATCTCTCTCTAAATAGGAACAACCTGTGTCTTCCTCCATCTCTCTCTAAATAGGAACAACCTGTGTCTTCCTCCATCTCTCTCTAAATAGGAACAACCTGTGTCTTCCTCCATCTCTCTCTAAATAGGAACAACCTGTGTCTTCCTCCATCTCTCTCTAAATAGGAACAACCTGTGTCTTCCTCCATCTCTCTCTAAATAGGAACAACCTGTGTCTTCCTCCATCTCTCTCTAAATAGGAACAACCTGTGTCTTCCTCCATCTCTCTCTAAATAGGAACAACCTGTGTCTTCCTCCATCTCTCTCTAAATAGGAACAACCTGTGTCTTCCTCCATCTCTCTCTAAATAGGAACAACCTGTGTCTTCCTCCATCTCTCTCTAAATAGGAACAACCTGTGTCTTCCTCCATCTCTCTCTAAATAGGAACAACCTGTGTCTTCCTCCATCTCTCTCTATTTAAATAGGAACAACCTGTGTCTTCCTCCATCTCTCTCTAAATAGGAACAACCTGTGTCTTCCTCCATCTCTCTCTAAATAGGAACAACCTGTGTCTTCCTCCATCTCTCTCTAAATAGGAACAACCTGTGTCTTCCTCCATCTCTCTCTAAATAGGAACAACCTGTGTCTTCCTCCATCTCTCTCTAAATAGGAACAACCTGTGTCTTCCTCCATCTCTCTCTAAATAGGAACAACCTGTGTCTTCCTCCATCTCTCTCTAAATAGGAACAACCTGTGTCTTCCTCCATCTCTCTCTAAATAGGAACAACCTGTGTCTTCCTCCATCTCTCTCTAAATAGGAACAACCTGTGTCTTCCTCCATCTCTCTCTAAATAGGAACAACCTGTGTCTTCCTCCATCTCTCTCTATTTAAATAGGAACAACCTGTGTCTTCCTCCATCTCTCTCTATTTAAATAGGAACAACCTGTGTCTTCCTCCATCTCTCTCTAAATAGGAACAACCTGTGTCTTCCTCCATCTCTCTCTAAATAGGAACAACCTGTGTCTTCCTCCATCTCTCTCTAAATAGGAACAACCTGTGTCTTCCTCCATCTCTCTCTATTTAATAGGAACAACCTGTGTCTTCCTCCATCTCTCTCTAAATAGGAACAACCTGTGTCTTCCTCCATCTCTCTCTAAATAGGAACAACCTGTGTCTTCCTCCATCTCTCTCTAAATAGGAACAACCTGTGTCTTCCTCCATCTCTCTCTAAATAGGAACAACCTGTGTCTTCCTCCATCTCTCTCTAAATAGGAACAACCTGTGTCTTCCTCCATCTCTCTCTAAATAGGAACAACCTGTGTCTTCCTCCATCTCTCTCTAAATAGGAACAACCTGTGTCTTCCTCCATCTCTCTCTAAATAGGAACAACCTGTGTCTTCCTCCATCTCTCTCTAAATAGGAACAACCTGTGTCTTCCTCCATCTCTCTCTAAATAGGAACAACCTGTGTCTTCCTCCATCTCTCTCTAAATAGGAACAACCTGTGTCTTCCTCCATCTCTCTCTAAATAGGAACAACCTGTGTCTTCCTCCATCTCTCTCTATTTAAATAGGAACAACCTGTGTCTTCCTCCATCTCTCTCTAAATAGGAACAACCTGTGTCTTCCTCCATCTCTCTCTAAATAGGAACAACCTGTGTCTTCCTCCATCTCTCTCTAAATAGGAACAACCTGTGTCTTCCTCCATCTCTCTCTAAATAGGAACAACCTGTGTCTTCCTCCATCTCTCTCTAAATAGGAACAACCTGTGTCTTCCTCCATCTCTCTCTAAATAGGAACAACCTGTGTCTTCCTCCATCTCTCTCTAAATAGGAACAACCTGTGTCTTCCTCCATCTCTCTCTAAATAGGAACAACCTGTGTCTTCCTCCATCTCTCTCTAAATAGGAACAACCTGTGTCTTCCTCCATCTCTCTCTAAATAGGAACAACCTGTGTCTTCCTCCATCTCTCTCTAAATAGGAACAACCTGTGTCTTCCTCCATCTCTCTCTATTTAAATAGGAACAACCTGTGTCTTCCTCCATCTCTCTCTAAATAGGAACAACCTGTGTCTTCCTCCATCTCTCTCTAAATAGGAACAACCTGTGTCTTCCTCCATCTCTCTCTATTTAAATAGGAACAACCTGTGTCTTCCTCCATCTCTCTCTAAATAGGAACAACCTGTGTCTTCCTCCATCTCTCTCTAAATAGGAACAACCTGTGTCTTCCTCCATCTCTCTCTAAATAGGAACAACCTGTGTCTTCCTCCATCTCTCTCTAAATAGGAACAACCTGTGTCTTCCTCCATCTCTCTCTAAATAGGAACAACCTGTGTCTTCCTCCATCTCTCTCTAAATAGGAACAACCTGTGTCTTCCTCCATCTCTCTCTAAATAGGAACAACCTGTGTCTTCCTCCATCTCTCTCTAAATAGGAACAACCTGTGTCCTCCTCCATCTCTCTCTCCGTTTGACTTCTGTTTTTATCTTCTGTTTGTAGGTCAGAGCAGCTATCAGAACATTTAAACCAAAGGAGAAGAAATTCATGGAAGACAATCCAAAGTTTTCTAAAAAGGTTTGCCAAATTAGTCTCCATAGTTTTACCTAAAATGTTCTGAAACAGGCAGGACATTTAGTCTTGTTCATAGCATCTTTTTAACTGGTATTTCTGTGTTCATTTCAGATCTTGGCTCGTAACGTGTGCCGCGTGCGTAACCTATACAGAGCAGTGCAGTCCACATTCCAGTACATCAGGAGCTGTTTCCAGTGGGAGAGTTTCCAGCGGAGTCTCTTAGCCTTCCTGGTGAGGCATTAACCCTTTTCAACTTCTAAAAGTAGCATTACCAAACTAGATATACTGCAGTATAGCAGCACCATCTGGAACTAGATATACTGCAGTATAGCAGCACCATCTGGAACTAGATATACTGCAGTATAGCAGCACCATCTGCAGGTTCTCCCATACAACCATAATTCCTAGCAGGGGGTTCCCCATTTCAAGTCAATAGGTATTCTCAATATGGGAATCTATCTCTCTCTGTCTGTAGCAGTCAGCCTCTCCTTGGACTATATATCTGTCTCTCTCTGTCTGTAGCAGTCAGCCTCTCCTTGAACTATATCTATCTATCTCTGTCTCTCTCTGTCTGTAGCAGTCAGCCTCTCCTTGAACTATCTATCTCTCTCTCTTATACAGACAGGTGTGTGCCTTTCCAAATCATGTCCAATCATTTGAATTTACCACAGGTGGACTCCAACTAAGTTGTAGAAACAAGGATGATCAATAGAAACAGGATGCACCTGAGCTCAATTTCGAGTCTCATATCAAAGGGTCTAAATACTTATGTAAATAAGTATTTTTATATATGTGCAAAACCTGTTTTTGCTTTGTCATTATGGGGTTTGTGATCTATTACTGATGTCCTTCCTCTACCCTCAACCTCTCCCATCTATTACTGATGTCCTTCCTCTACCCTCAACCCCTCCCATCTATTACTGATGTCCTTCCTCTACCCTCAACCCCTCCCATCTATTACTGATGTCCTTCCTCTACCCTCAACCCCTCCCATCTATTACTGATGTCCTTCCTCTACCCTCAACCCCTCCCATCTATTACTGATGTCCTTCCTCTACCCTCAACCCCTCCCATCTATTACTGATGTCCTTCCTCAACCCCTCCCATCTATTACTGATGTCCTTCCTCTACCCTCAACCCCTCCCATCTATTACTGATGTCCTTCCTCTACCCTCAACCCTCCCATCTATTACTGATGTCCTTCCTCTACCCTCAACCCCTCCCATCTATTACTGATGTCCTTCCTCTACCCTCAACCCTCCCATCTATTACTGATGTCCTTCCTCTACCCTCAACCTCTCCCATCTATTACTGATGTCCTTCCTCTACCCTCAACCCCTCCCATCTATTACTGATGTCCTTCCTCTACCCTCAACCCCTCCCATCTATTACTGATGTCCTTCCTCTACCCTCAACCCCTCCCATCTATTACTGATGTCCTTCCTCTACCCTCAACCCCTCCCATCTATTACTGATGTCCTTCCTCTACCCTCAACCCCTCCCATCTATTACTGAGTGTCCTTCCTCTCCCTCAACCCCTCCCATCTATTACTGATGTCCTTCCTCTACCCCCAACCCC
Organism: Brachymystax lenok tsinlingensis; assembly: GCA_030435695.1. NCBI lineage: Eukaryota > Metazoa > Chordata > Actinopteri > Salmoniformes > Salmonidae > Brachymystax > Brachymystax lenok. Next base: position 433,055 of record CM059819.1, on the reverse strand, counting down.
TCCCATCTATTACTGATGTCCTTCCTCTACCCTCAACCCCTCCCATCTATTACTGATGTCCTTCCTCAACCCTCAACCCCTCCCATCTATTACTGATGTCCTTCCTCTGCCCTCAACCCCTCCCATCTATTACTGATGTCCTTCCTCTACCCTCAACCCCTCCCATCTATTACTGATGTCCTTCCTCTGCCCTCAACCCCTCCCATCTATTACTGATGTCCTTCCTCAACCCTCAACCCCTCCCATCTATTACTGATGTCCTTCCTCTACCCTCAACCCCTCCCATCTATTACTGATGTCCTTCCTCTACCCTCAACCTCTCCCATCTATTACTGATGTCCTTCCTCTACCCTCAACCTCTCCCATCTATTACTGATGTCCTTCCTCTACCCTCAACCTCTCCCATCTATTACTGATGTCCTTCCTCTGCCCTCAACCCCTCCCATCTATTACTGATGTCCTTCCTCTACCCTCAACCTCTCCCATCTATTACTGATGTCCTTCCTCTACCCTCAACCTCTCCCATCTATTACTGATGTCCTTCCTCTACCCTCAACCCCTCCCATCTATTACTGATGTCCTTCCTCAACCCTCAACCCCTCCCATCTATTACTGATGTCCTTCCTCTGCCCTCAACCCCTCCCATCTATTACTGATGTCCTTCCTCTACCCTCAACCCCTCCCATCTATTACTGATGTCCTTCCTCTACCCTCAACCCCTCCCATCTATTACTGATGTCCTTCCTCTACCCTCAACCCCTCCCATCTATTACTGATGTCCTTCCTCTACCCTCAACCCCTCCCATCTATTACTGATGTCCTTCCTCTACCCTCAACCCTCCCATCTATTACTGATGTCCTTCCTCTACCCTCAACCCCTCCCATCTATTACTGATGTCCTTCCTCTACCCTCAACCCCTCCCATCTATTACTGATGTCCTTCCTCTACCCTCAACCCCCTCCCATCTATTACTGATGTCCTTCCTCTACCCTCAACCCCTCCCATCTATTACTGATGTCCTTCCTCTACCCTCAACCCTCCCATCTATTACTGATGTCCTTCCTCTACCCTCAACCCCTCCCATCTATTACTGATGTCCTTCCTCTACCCTCAACCTCTCCCATCTATTACTGATGTCCTTCCTCTACCCTCAACCCCTCCCATCTATTACTGATGTCCTTCCTCTACCCTCAACCTCCCATCTATTACTGATGTCCTTCCTCTACCCTCAACCCCTCCCATCTATTACTGATGTCCTTCCTCTACCCTCAACCCTCCCATCTATTACTGATGTCCTTCCTCTACCCTCAACCCCTCCCATCTATTACTGATGTCCTTCCTCTACCCTCAACCCCTCCCATCTATTACTGATGTCCTTCCTCTACCCTCAACCCCTCCCATCTATTACTGATGTCCTTCCTCTACCCTCAACCCCTCCCATCTATTACTGATGTCCTTCCTCTACCCTCAACCCCTCCCATCTATTACTGATGTCCTTCCTCTACCCTCAACCCCTCCCATCTATTACTGATGTCCTTCCTCTACCCTCAACCCCTCCCATCTATTACTGATGTCCTTCCTCTACCCTCAACCCCTCCCATCTATTACTGATGTCCTTCCTCTACCCTCAACCCCTCCCATCTATTACTGATGTCCTTCCTCTACCCTCAACCTCTCCCATCTATTACTGATGTCCTTCCTCTACCCTCAACCCCTCCCATCTATTACTGATGTCCTTCCTCTACCCTCAACCTCTCCCATCTATTACTGATGTCCTTCCTCTACCCTCAACCCCTCCCATCTATTACTGATGTCCTTCCTCTACCCTCAACCCCTCCCATCTATTACTGATGTCCTTCCTCTACCCTCAACCCCTCCCATCTATTACTGATGTCCTTCCTCTACCCTCAACCCCTCCCATCTATTACTGATGTCCTTCCTCTACCCTCAACCCTCCCATCTATTACTGATGTCCTTCCTCTACCCTCAACCCCTCCCATCTATTACTGATGTCCTTCCTCAACCTCTCCCATCTATTACTGATGTCCTTCCTCTACCCTCAACCCCTCCCATCTATTACTGATGTCCTTCCTCTACCCTCAACCCCTCCCATCTATTACTGATGTCCTTCCTCTACCCTCAACCCTCCCATCTATTACTGATGTCCTTCCTCTACCCTCAACCCCTCCCATCTATTACTGATGTCCTTCCTCTACCCTCAACCTCTCCCATCTATTACTGATGTCCTTCCTCTACCCTCAACCCTCCCATCTATTACTGATGTCCTTCCTCTACCCTCAACCTCTCCCATCTATTACTGATGTCCTTCCTCTACCCTCAACCCCTCCCATCTATTACTGATGTCCTTCCTCTACCCTCAACCCCTCCCATCTATTACTGATGTCCTTCCTCTACCCTCAACCCCTCCCATCTATTACTGATGTCCTTCCTCTACCCTCAACCCCTCCCATCTATTACTGATGTCCTTCCTCTACCCTCAACCCCTCCCATCTATTACTGATGTCCTTCCTCTACCCTCAACCCCTCCCATCTATTACTGATGTCCTTCCTCAACCTCTCCCATCTATTACTGATGTCCTTCCTCTACCCTCAACCCCTCCCATCTATTACTGATGTCCTTCCTCTACCCTCAACCCCTCCCATCTATTACTGATGTCCTTCCTCTACCCTCAACCCCTCCCATCTATTACTGATGTCCTTCCTCTACCCTCAACCCCTCCCATCTATTACTGATGTCCTTCCTCTACCCTCAACCTCTCCCATCTATTACTGATGTCCTTCCTCTACCCTCAACCCCTCCCATCTATTACTGATGTCTGTCCGGTTTGATTTCTATTTGCCATATCTTTCAAATTGTGCTCTTTTACAAACGTTCCTAAACCACATGCGTTTTACAGACACAGAATGTTTTACATTCGTTATCCTGTTATTAGTTGTTATTAGTCCCACCTTTCAGCTCCATTCAACCCCTCCCGTCTGTCTCTTAACACCATCCATATTGGATTTCTATTGGCCAGATATTTTTCAACTGTGCTGTGATGCTTCACGTTCTGAACCTTTCTATTCTCAGTGTTTCTACAGATTGTCAATTAAATATAAACATTGTTGCTAAGAGTATTATTATACTATTGATGGATTGACTTTTCAGATCCCCCAGTTTTCTGCAGGATTAGTTCCAGGTAAATGTTGCTTTACTTCATTCATTCCTGAACCTGCGACCAAAAACTAGCTACATGGACAGTACCAGAACAAATCATCTAATGATTCGGTCTCTTCGCAGCAAAATCTGCAGAGCTGGGAAGGTTTTATCCCCCGTATATATAACATTCTATTGGTTGAGCTGGGATGGTGGTATCTCCCATATATATAACATTCTATTGGTTGAGCTGGGATGGTTGTATCCCCCATATATATAACATTCTATTGGTTGAGCTGGGATGGTGGTATCCCCCATATATATAACATTCTATTGGTTGAGCTGGGATGGTTGTATCCCCCATATATATAACATTCTATTGGTTGAGCTGGGATGGTGGTATCCCCATATATATAACATTCTATTGGTTGAGCTGGGATGGTGGTATCCCCCATATATATAACATTCTATTGGTTGAGCTGGGATGGTGGTATCCCCATATATATAACATTCTATTGGTTGAGCTGGGATGGTGGTATCCCCATATATATAACATTCTATTGGTTGAGCTGGGATGGTTGTATCCCCATATATATAACATTCTATTGGTTGAGCTGGGATGGTGGTATCCCCATATATATAACATTCTATTGGTTGAGCTGGGATGGTGGTATCCCCATATATATAACATTCTATTGGTTGAGCTGGGATGGTGGTATCCCCATATATATAACATTCTATTGGTTGAGCTGGGATGGTGGTATCCCCATATATATAACATTCTATTGGTTGAGCTGGGATGGTGGTATCCCCATATATATAACATTCTATTGGTTGAGCTGGGATGGTGGTATCCCCCATATATATAACATTCTATTGGTTGAGCTGGGATGGTGGTATCCCCATATATATAACATTCTATTGGTTGAGCTGGGATGGTGGTATCCCCATATATATAACATTCTATTGGTTGAGCTGGGATGGTGGTATCCCCATATATATAACATTCTATTGGTTGAGCTGGGATGGTTGTATCCCCCATATATATAACATTCTATTGGTTGAGCTGGGATGGTGGTATCCCCCATATATATAACATTCTATTGGTTGAGCTGGGATGGTGGTATCCCCCATATATATAACATTCTATTGGTTGAGCTGGGATGGTGGTATCCCCATATATATAACATTCTATTGGTTGAGCTGGGATGGTGGTATCCCCATATATATAACATTCTATTGGTTGAGCTGGGATGGTGGTATCCCCATATATATAACATTCTATTGGTTGAGCTGGGATGGTGGTATCCCCCATATATATAACATTCTATTGGTTGAGCTGGGATGGTGGTATCCCCATATATATAACATTCTATTGGTTGAGCTGGGATGGTGGTATCCCCATATATATAACATTCTATTGGTTGAGCTGGGATGGTGGTATCCCCATATATATAACATTCTATTGGTTGAGCTGGGATGGTGGTATCCCCATATATATAACATTCTATTGGTTGAGCTGGGATGGTGGTATCCCCCATATATATAACATTCTATTGGTTGAGCTGGGATGGTGGTATCCCCATATATATAACATTCTATTGGTTGAGCTGGGATGGTGGTATCCCCATATATATAACATTCTATTGGTTGAGCTGGGATGGTGGTATCCCCATATATATAACATTCTATTGGTTGAGCTGGGATGGTGGTATCCCCATATATATAACATTCTATTGGTTGAGCTGGGATGGTGGTATCCCCATATATATAACATTCTATTGGTTGAGCTGGGATGGTGGTATCCCCATATATATAACATTCTATTGGTTGAGCTGGGATGGTGGTATCCCCATATATATAACATTCTATTGGTTGAGCTGGGATGGTGGTATCCCCATATATATAACATTCTATTGGTTGAGCTGGGATGGTGGTATCCCCATATATATAACATTCTATTGGTTGAGCTGGGATGGTGGTACCCCCATATATATAACATTCTATTGGTTGAGCTGGGATGGTGGTATCCCCATATATATAACATTCTATTGGTTGAGCTGGGATGGTGGTATCCCCATATATATAACATTCTATTGGTTGAGCTGGGATGGTGGTATCCCCATATATATAACATTCTATTGGTTGAGCTGGGATGGTGGTATCCCCATATATATAACATTCTATTGGTTGAGCTGGGATGGTGGTATCCCCATATATATAACATTCTATTGGTTGAGCTGGGATGGTGGTATCCCCATATATATAACATTCTATTGGTTGAGCTGGGATGGTGGTATCCCCATATATATAACATTCTATTGGTTGAGCTGGGATGGTGGTATCCCCATATATATAACATTCTATTGGTTGAGCTGGGATGGTGGTATCCCCATATATATAACATTCTATTGGTTGAGCTGGGATGGTGGTATCCCCATATATATAACATTCTATTGGTTGAGCTGGGATGGTGGTATCCCCATATATATAACATTCTATTGGTTGAGCTGGGATGGTGGTATCCCCATATATATAACATTCTATTGGTTGAGCTGGGATGGTGGTATCCCCATATATATAACATTCTATTGGTTGAGCTGGGATGGTGGTATCCCCATATATATAACATTCTATTGGTTGAGCTGGGATGGTGGTATCCCCCATATATATAACATTCTATTGGTTGAGCTGGGATGGTGGTATCCCCATATATATAACATTCTATTGGTTGAGCTGGGATGGTGGTATCCCCCATATATATAACATTCTATTGGTTGAGCTGGGATGGTGGTATCCCCATATATATAACATTCTATTGGTTGAGCTGGGATGGTGGTATCCCCATATATATAACATTCTATTGGTTGAGCTGGGATGGTGGTATCCCCATATATATAACATTCTATTGGTTGAGCTGGGATGGTGGTATCCCCATATATATAACATTCTATTGGTTGAGCTGGGATGGTGGTATCCCCTATATATATATATAACATTCTATTGGTTGAGCTGGGATGGTGGTATCCCCATATATATAACATTCTATTGGTTGAGCTGGGATGGTGGTATCCCCCATATATATAACATTCTATTGGTTGAGCTGGGATGGTGGTATCCCCCATATATATAACATTCTATTGGTTGAGCTGGGATGGTGGTATCCCCATATATATAACATTCTATTGGTTGAGCTGGGATGGTGGTATCCCCATATATATAACATTCTATTGGTTGAGCTGGGATGGTGGTATCCCCATATATATAACATTCTATTGGTTGAGCTGGGATGGTGGTATCCCCATATATATAACATTCTATTGGTTGAGCTGGGATGGTGGTATCCCCATATATATAACATTCTATTGGTTGAGCTGGGATGGTGGTATCCCCATATATATAACATTCTATTGGTTGAGCTGGGATGGTGGTATCCCCATATATATAACATTCTATTGGTTGAGCTGGGATGGTGGTATCCCCATATATATAACATTCTATTGGTTGAGCTGGGATGGTGGTATCCCCATATATATAACATTCTATTGGTTGAGCTGGGATGGTGGTATCCCCATATATATAACATTCTATTGGTTGAGCTGGGATGGTGGTATCCCCATATATATAACATTCTATTGGTTGAGCTGGGATGGTGGTATCCCCATATATATAACATTCTATTGGTTGAGCTGGGATGGTGGTATCCCCATATATATAACATTCTATTGGTTGAGCTGGGATGGTGGTATCCCCATATATATAACATTCTATTGGTTGAGCTGGGATGGTGGTATCCCCATATATATAACATTCTATTGGTTGAGCTGGGATGGTGGTATCCCCATATATATAACATTCTATTGGTTGAGCTGGGATGGTGGTATCCCCATATATATAACATTCTATTGGTTGAGCTGGGATGGTGGTATCCCCATATATATAACATTCTATTGGTTGAGCTGGGATGGTGGTATCCCCATATATATAACATTCTATTGGTTGAGCTGGGATGGTGGTATCCCCATATATATAACATTCTATTGGTTGAGCTGGGATGGTGGTATCCCCATATATATAACATTCTATTGGTTGAGCTGGGATGGTGGTATCCCCCATATATATAACATTCTATTGGTTGAGCTGGGATGGTGGTATCCCCATATATATAACATTCTATTGGTTGAGCTGGGATGGTGGTATCCCCCATATATATAACATTCTATTGGTTGAGCTGGGATGGTGGTATCCCCATATATATAACATTCTATTGGTTGAGCTGGGATGGTGGTATCCCCATATATATAACATTCTATTGGTTGAGCTGGGATGGTGGTATCCCCATATATATAACATTCTATTGGTTGAGCTGGGATGGTGGTATCCCCATATATATAACATTCTATTGGTTGAGCTGGGATGGTGGTATCCCCATATATATAACATTCTATTGGTTGAGCTGGGATGGTGGTATCCCCATATATATAACATTCTATTGGTTGAGCTGGGATGGTGGTATCCCCATATATATAACATTCTATTGGTTGAGCTGGGATGGTGGTATCCCCATATATATAACATTCTATTGGTTGAGCTGGGATGGTGGTATCCCCATATATATAACATTCTATTGGTTGAGCTGGGATGGTGGTATCCCCATATATATAACATTCTATTGGTTGAGCTGGGATGGTGGTATCCCCATATATATAACATTCTATTGGTTGAGCTGGGATGGTGGTATCCCCATATATATAACATTCTATTGGTTGAGCTGGGATGGTGGTATCCCCATATATATAACATTCTATTGGTTGAGCTGGGATGGTGGTATCCCCATATATATATATAACATTCTATTGGTTGAGCTGGGATGGTGGTATCCCCATATATATAACATTCTATTGGTTGAGCTGGGATGGTTGTATCCCCATATATATAACCATTCTATTGGTTGAGCTGGGATGGTGGTATCCCCATATATATAACATTCTATTGGTTGAGCTGGGATGGTGGTATCCCCATATATATAACATTCTATTGGTTGAGCTGGGATGGTTGTATCCCCATATATATAACATTCTATTGGTTGAGCTGGGATGGTGGTATCCCCATATATATAACATTCTATTGGTTGAGCTGGGATGGTGGTATCCCCATATATATAACATTCTATTGGTTGAGCTGGGATGGTGGTATCCCCATATATATAACATTCTATTGGTTGAGCTGGGATGGTGGTATCCCCATATATATAACATTCTATTGGTTGAGCTGGGATGGTGGTATCCCCATATATATAACATTCTATTGGTTGAGCTGGGATGGTGGTATCCCCATATATATAACATTCTATTGGTTGAGCTGGGATGGTGGTATCCCCATATATATAACATTCTATTGGTTGAGCTGGGATGGTGGTATCCCCATATATATAACATTCTATTGGTTGAGCTGGGATGGTGGTATCCCCATATATATAACATTCTATTGGTTGAGCTGGGATGGTGGTATCCCCCATATATATAACATTCTATTGGTTGAGCTGGGATGGTGGTATCCCCATATATATAACATTCTATTGGTTGAGCTGGGATGGTGGTATCCCCATATATATAACATTCTATTGGTTGAGCTGGGATGGTGGTATCCCCATATATATAACATTCTATTGGTTGAGCTGGGATGGTGGTATCCCCATATATATAACATTCTATTGGTTGAGCTGGGATGGTGGTATCCCCATATATATAACATTCTATTGGTTGAGCTGGGATGGTTGTATCCCCATATATATAACATTCTATTGGTTGAGCTGGGATGGTGGTATCCCCATATATATAACATTCTATTGGTTGAGCTGGGATGGTGGTATCCCCATATATATAACATTCTATTGGTTGAGCTGGGATGGTGGTATCCCCATATATATAACATTCTATTGGTTGAGCTGGGATGGTGGTATCCCCATATATATAACATTCTATTGGTTGAGCTGGGATGGTGGTATCCCTATATATATATATAACATTCTATTGGTTGAGCTGGGATGGTGGTATCCCCATATATATAACATTCTATTGGTTGAGCTGGGATGGTGGTATCCCCATATATATAACATTCTATTGGTTGAGCTGGGATGGTGGTATCCCCATATATATAACATTCTATTGGTTGAGCTGGGATGGTGGTATCCCCATATATATAACATTCTATTGGTTGAGCTGGGATGGTGGTATCCCCATATATATAACATTCTATTGGTTGAGCTGGGATGGTGGTATCCCCATATATATAACATTCTATTGGTTGAGCTGGGATGGTGGTATCCCCATATATATAACATTCTATTGGTTGAGCTGGGATGGTGGTATCCCCATATATATAACATTCTATTGGTTGAGCTGGGATGGTGGTATCCCCATATATATAACATTCTATTGGTTGAGCTGGGATGGTGGTATCCCCATATATATAACATTCTATTGGTTGAGCTGGGATGGTGGTATCCCCATATATATACATTCTATTGGTTGAGCTGGGATGGTGGTATCCCCATATATATAACATTCTATTGGTTGAGCTGGGATGGTGGTATCCCCATATATATAACATTCTATTGGTTGAGCTGGGATGGTGGTATCCCCATATATATAACATTCTATTGGTTGAGCTGGGATGGTTGTATCCCCCATATATATAACATTCTATTGGTTGAGCTGGGATGGTGGTATCCCCCATATATATAACATTCTATTGGTTGAGCTGGGATGGTGGTATCCCCTATATATATATATAACATTCTATTGGTTGAGCTGGGATGGTGGTATCCCCATATATATAACATTCTATTGGTTGAGTTGGGATGGTTGTATCCCCCATATATATACCATTCTATTGGTTGAGCTGGGATGGTGGTATCCCCATATATATAACATTCTATTGGTTGAGCTGGGATGGTGGTATCCCCATATATATAACATTCTATTGGTTGAGCTGGGATGGTGGTATCCCCCATATATATAACATTCTATTGGTTGAGCTGGGATGGTGGTATCCCCATATATATAACATTCTATTGGTTGAGCTGGGATGGTTGTATCCCCCATATATATAACATTCTATTGGTTGAGCTGGGATGGTGGTATCCCCATATATATAACATTCTATTGGTTGAGTTGGGATGGTTGTATCCCCATATATATACCATTCTATTGGTTGAGCTGGGATGGTGGTATCCCCCATATTTATAACATTCTATTGGTTGAGCTGGGATGGTGGTATCCCCATATATATAACATTCTATTGGTTGAGCTGGGATGGTGGTATCCCCCATATATATAACATTCTATTGGTTGAGCTGGGATGGTGGTATCCCCCATATATATAACATTCTATTGGTTGAGCTGGGATGGTGGTATCCCCATATATATAACATTCTATTGGTTGAGTTGGGATGGTTGTATCCCCCATATATATACCATTCTATTGGTTGAGCTGGGATGGTGGTATCCCCCATATATATAACATTCTATTGGTTGAGCTGGGATGGTGGTATCCCCATATATATAACATTCTATTGGTTGAGCTGGGATGGTGGTATCCCCCATATATATAACATTCTATTGGTTGAGCTGGGATGGTGGTATCCCCATATATATAACATTCTATTGGTTGAGCTGGGATGGTGGTATCCCCCATATATATAACATTCTATTGGTTGAGATGGGATGGTGGTATCCCCCATATATATAACATTCTATTGGTTGAGCTGGGATGGTGGTATCCCCATATATATAACATTCTATTGGTTGAGCTGGGATGGTGGTATCCCCATATATATAACATTCTATTGGTTGAGCTGGGATGGTGGTATCCCCATATATATAACATTCTATTGGTTGAGCTGGGATGGTGGTATCCCCATATATATAACATTCTATTGGTTGAGCTGGGATGGTGGTATCCCCATATATATAACATTCTATTGGTTGAGCTGGGATGGTGGTATCCCCATATATATAACATTCTATTGGTTGAGCTGGGATGGTGGTATCCCCATATATATAACATTCTATTGGTTGAGCTGGGATGGTGGTATCCCCCATATATATAACATTCTATTGGTTGAGCTGGGATGGTGGTATCCCCATATATATCATTCTATTGGTTGAGCTGGGATGGTGGTATCCCCATATATATAACATTCTATTGGTTGAGCTGGGATGGTGGTATCCCCATATATATAACATTCTATTGGTTGAGCTGGGATGGTGGTATCCCCATATATATAACATTCTATTGGTTGAGCTGGGATGGTGGTATCCCCATATATATAACATTCTATTGGTTGAGCTGGGATGGTGGTATCCCCCATATATATAACATTCTATTGGTTGAGTTGGGATGGTGGTATCCCCCATATATATAACATTCTATTGGTTGAGCTGGGATGGTGGTATCTCCCATATATATATAACATTCTATTGGTTGAGCTGGGATGGTGGTATCCCCTATATATATATATAACATTCTATTGGTTGAGCTGGGATGGTGGTATCCCTATATATATATATATAACATTCTATTGGTTGAGCTGGGATGGTGGTATCCCCATATATATAACATTCTATTGGTTGAGCTGGGATGGTGGTATCCCCTATATATATAACATTCTATTGGTTGAGATGGGATGGTTGTATCCCCCATATATATAACATTCTATTGGTTGAGCTGGGATGGTGGTATCCCCATATATATAACATTCTATTGGTTGAGCTGGGATGGTGGTATCCCCATATATATAACATTCTATTGGTTGAGCTGGGATGGTGGTATCCCCATATATATAACATTCTATTGGTTGAGCTGGGATGGTGGTATCCCCCATATATATAACATTCTATTGGTTGAGCTGGGATGGTGGTATCCCCATATATATAACATTCTATTGGTTGAGCTGGGATGGTGGTATCCCCATATATATAACATTCTATTGGTTGAGCTGGGATGGTGGTATCCCCATATATATAACATTCTATTGGTTGAGCTGGGATGGTGGTATCCCCATATATATAACATTCTATTGGTTGAGCTGGGATGGTGGTATCCCCCATATATATAACATTCTATTGGTTGAGCTGGGATGGTGGTATCCCCATATATATAACATTCTATTGGTTGCAAGAATTTTGGTTGAAACATTCTCTGTATCTCTCTCTCTCTTTCTCTCTCAATTCAATTAAATTCAAGGGGCTTAATTGTCATGGGAAACATATGTTAACATTGCCAAAGCAAGTGAAGTAGATAATATACAATATCTTTCTCTCTCTCTCCATCTCTCTCTCTCTCTCTCCATCTCTCTCTGTCTCTCTCCTCTGTCTCTCTCTCTGTCTCTCTCCATCTCTCTGTCTCTCTCTCTCCATCTCTCTCCATCTCTCTCTCTGTCTCTCTCCATCTCTCTGTCTCTCTCTCTCTCTCCGTCTCTCTCCACCTCTCTCTCTGTCTCTCTCCATCTCTCTGTCTCTCTCTCTCCATCTCTCTGTCTCTCTCTCTCCGTCTCTCTCCATCTCTCTGTCTGGCACCAGCCAGCCTGCCATTCAGCCGCTCACTCTTTTTCACAAGCAGCTTTCTAGGAACTAACTTCAGGTAGCGTGAGAGGACAGATTCTAGCCCCTGCTATAGATATGTACTGTGAGAGGTTATGATCTAGCCTCAGCCCTCAGCTGCAGGGTAGACTGGGCCCACTAGAGGAGAAGAAGAGATGGAGTGTATGGTAAATACAGTATATGTCATGTATTTGACTGGACGTTCAGTTAATGAAGTGACCCTTTATCAGTTTCTTCTCATCCTCTCCCATCCTCCTCTCCCCTACTCCTCGCCTCCATTCCTCCCCTGTACTCCTCCCCTCCCTACTCGTCTCCTCTTCTCTTTTCCACCTCTTCTCTCCTCTCCTCCACTCCCCTCTCTCCTATCCTACTTCTCTCCTCCTCTTCTCTCCTTCTCTCCTCTCCCATCCTCTCCTCTCCCGTCCTCTCCTCTCCCGTCCTCTCCTCTCTTCTCCTCTCCTCCCCCCTCTCATCTCCCCTCCCCTACTCCTCCTCTCCTGTCCTCCTCTCTCCTATCCTACTTCTCTCCCGTCCTCTCCTCTCCCGTCCTCTCCTCTCCCGTCCTCTCTTCCTCTAGATATTCCTGCTGGCGGTGTGGCATTGGGAGTTCTACATGTTGCCTCTCTGTCTGGTTCTGCTCATCACATGGAACTATCTTCAGATGGCATCTGGACGGGCCAACCAGGACCTGGTCAGTACAGAGCCTCGCTCCAAACAGCCATGTTTAGTCTTATTCCCCTAGAACTATTACTACGATCCCCTAGATTCTAGAATTACTACCGATATCCTCTAGATTCTAGAACTATTACCACTATCCCCTAGATTCTAGAACTATTACCACGATCCCCTAGATTCTAGAACTATTACCACGATCCCCTAGATTCTAGAATTACTACCGATATCCTCTAGATTCTAGAACTATTACCACTATCCCCTAGATTCTAGAACTATTACCACGATCCCCTAGATTCTATAACTATTACCACGATCCCCTAGATTAAGGGGCGGCAGGTAGCCTAGTGGTTAGAGCGTTGGACTTGTAACCGGAGGGCTGCAAGTTCAAATCCCCGAGCTGACAAGGTAAAATCTGTCGCTCTGCCCCTGAACAAGGCAGTTAACCCACTGTTCCCGGCGCCAAGACGTGATGTCGATTAAAAGGCAGCCCCCGCACCTCTCTGATTCAGAGGGGTTGGGTTAAATGCGAAGACACATTTCGGTTGAAGGCATTCGGTTGTACAACTGACTAATAATGGTGACTTTGACTTTGACTTTGACTGATTCTAGAACTATTACCACTATCCCCTAGATTCTAGAACCATTACCACGATTGCCTAGATTCTAGAACTATTACCACTATCCAATAGATTCTAGAACTATTACCACTATCCCCTAGATTCTAGAACTACTACCACTATCCCCTAGATTCTAGAACTATTACCACTATCCCCTAGATTCTAGAACTATTACCACTATCCCCTAGATTCTAGAACAATTACCACCATCCCCTAGAACCATTACCACGATTGCCTAGATTCTAGAACTTTTACCACTATCCCCTAGGTTCTAGAACTACTACCACTATCCCCTAGATTCTAGAACTACTACCGATATCCCCTAGATTCTAGAACCATTACCACAATTGCCTAGATTCTAGAACTTTTACCACTATCCCCTAGGTTCTAGAACTACTACTGATATCCCCTAGATTCTAGAACCATTACCATAATTGCCTAGATTCTAGAACTTTTACCACTATCCCCTAGGTTCTAGAACTACTACCACTATCCCCTAGATTCTAGAACTACTACCACTATCCCCTAGATTCTAGAACTATTACCACTATCCCCTAGATTCTAGAACAATTACCTCTTATCTCCTAGATTCTAGAACTATTACCACTATCTCCTAGATTCTAGAACTATTACCACTATCCCCTAGATTCTAGAACTATTACCACTATCCCCTAGATTCTAGAACTATTACCACTATCTCCTAGATTCTAGAACAATTACCTCTTATCTCCTAGATTCTAGAACTATTACCACTATCCCCTAGATTCTAGAACTATTACCACAATCCCCTAGATTCTAGAACTATTACCACTATCCCCTAGATTCTAGAACTATTACCACAATCCCCTAGATTCTAGAACTATTACCACTATCCCCTAGATTCTAGAACTATTACCACTATCCCCTAGATTCTAGAACTACTACCAAAGCCCTCAGCATGATCATCTGCTTGTCACTGCAGAGCAGCAGTCATGTGAGGTCATCTGTATGCATCCTAACACACTACATGGACCTACTACAGTACTCCAACCAGTGGAGGCTATTGAGGGGAGGATAGCTCATAATAAATCTGGATTAATATATTGAACCACAGGTCTGGACATGTCCTGTTCTTCACTTTACTAATCTTTTCTTTCTAGGATAATATGGACTTGGGCGATGAAGATGATGAAGATGAAAAGGTAGCATAGTTTCCCATTATGTTTCATTTCCTTTCTGTTCTCTTCTTTTCCTTAGCCTCTTCCTTAGAGTTTCTACATAGTAATGACTGATAATACTGGGTTTCTACATAGTAATGACTGATAATACTGAGTTTCTACATAGTAATGACTGATAATACTGGGTTTATACATAGTAATGACTGATAATACTGGGTTTATACATAGTAATGACTGATAATACTGGGTTTATACATAGTAATGACTGATAATACTGGGTTTATACATAGTAATGGTTGATAATACTGGGTTAATACATAGTAATGACTGATAATGCTGGGTTTATACATAGTAATGACTGATAATACTGGGTTAATACATAGTAATGACTGATAATACTGGGTTTCTACATAGTAATGACTGATAATACTGGGTTTATACATAGTAATGACTGATAATACTGAGTTTCTACATATTAATAACTGATAATACTGAGTTTCTACATAGTAATGACTGATAATACTGGGTTTCTACATAGTAATGACTGATAATAGATTTATACATAGTAATGACTGATAATACTGGGTTTATACATAGTAATGACTGATAATACTGAGTTTATACATAGTAATGACTGAATACTGGGTTTATACATAGTAATGACTAATAATACTGGGTTTATACATAGTAATGACTGATAATACTGGGTTTATACATAGTAATGACTGTTAATACTGGGTTTATACATAGTAATGACTGATACTACTGGGTTTCTACATAGTTATGACTGATAATACTGGGTTTATACATAGTTATGACTGATAATACTGGGTTTATACATAGTAATGACTGATAATAGATTTCTACATAGTAATGACTGATAATACTGAGTTTCTACATAGTAATGACTGATAATACTGGGTTTCTACATAGTAATGACTGATAATACTGGGTTTATACATAGTAATGACTGATACTGGGTTTCTACATAGTAGTGACTGATAATACTGAGTTTCTACATAGTAATGACTGATAGTACTGGGTTTTTACATAGTAATGGTTGATAATACTGGGTTTCTACATAGTAATGACTGATAATACTGAGTTTCTACACAGTAATGACTGATAATACTGAGTTTCTACATAGTAATGACTGATAATACTGAGTTTCTACATAGTAATGACTGAATACTGAGTTTCTACATAGTAATGACTGAATACTGGGTTTATACATAGTAATGACTGATAATACTGGGTTTATACATAGTAATGACTGACAATACTAAGTTTCTACATAGTAATGACTGACAATACTGAGTTTCTACATAGTTATGACTGATAATATTGGGTTTATACATAGTAATGACTGATAATATTGGGTTTATACATAGTAATGACTCATAGTACTGAGTTTCTACATAGTAATGACTGATAATGCTGGGTTTATACATAGTAATGACTGATAATACTGGGTTTATACATAGTAATGACTGATAATACTGAGTTTCTACATAGTAATGACTGATAATACTGGGTTTATACATAGTAATGACTGATAATAGGTTTATACATAGTAATGACTGATAATACTGAGTTTATACATAGTAATGACTCATAGTAATGAGTAATGACTCAAGGCGGCAGGTAGCCTAGTGGTTAGAGCGTTGGACTTCAACCGGAGGGTTGCAAGTTCGAATCCCCGAGCTGACAAGGAAAAAATCTGTCGTTCTGCCCCTGAACAAGGCAGTTAACCCACTGTTCCCAGCGCCGAAGGCGTGGATGTCGATTAAGGCAGCCCCCGCACCTCTCTGATTCAGAGGGGTTGGGTTAAATGCGGAAGAAACATTTCTGGTTGAAGGCATTCGGTTGTACAACTGACTAATAATGGTGACTTTGACTTTGACTTTAGTACTGGGTTTCTACATAGTAATGGTTGATAATACTGGGTTAATACATAGTAATGACTGATAATACTGGGTTTCTACATAGTAATGACTGATAATACTGGGTTTCTACATAGTAATGACTGATAATAGATTTATACATAGTAATGACTGATAATACTGGGTTTATACATATTAATGACTGATAATACTGAGTTTATACATAGTAATGACTGAATACTGGGTTTATACATAGTAATGACTGAATACTGGGTTTATACATAGTAATGACTGATAATACTGGGTTTATACATAGTAATGACTGATAATACTCTGTTTATACATAGTAATGACTGATAATACTGGGTTTATACATAGTAATGACTAATACTGGGTTTCTACATAGTAATGACTGATAATGACTGATTTCTACATAGTAATGGTTGATAATACTGGGTTTATACATAGTAATGGTTGATAATACTGGGTTAATACATAGTAATGACTGATAATGCTGGGTTTATACATAGTAATGACTGATAATACTGGGTTAATACATAGTAATGACTGATAATACTGGGTTTCTACATAGTAATGACTGATAATACTGGGTTTATACATAGTAATGACTGATAATACTGAGTTTCTACATATTAATAACTGATAATACTGAGTTTCTACATAGTAATGACTGATAATACTGGGTTTCTACATAGTAATGACTGATAATAGATTTATACATAGTAATGACTGATAATACTGGGTTTATACATAGTAATGACTGATAATACTGAGTTTATACATAGTAATGACTGAATACTGGGTTTATACATAGTAATGACTAATAATACTGGGTTTATACATAGTAATGACTGATAATACTGGGTTTATACATAGTAATGACTGTTAATACTGGGTTTATACATAGTAATGACTGATACTACTGGGTTTCTACATAGTTATGACTGATAATACTGGGTTTATACATAGTTATGACTGATAATACTGGGTTTATACATAGTAATGACTGATAATACTGGGTTTCTACATAGTAATGACTGATAATACTGAGTTTCTACATAGTAATGACTGATAATACTGGGTTTCTACATAGTAATGACTGATAATACTGGGTTTATACATAGTAATGACTGATAATACTGGGTTTCTACATAGTAATGACTGATAATACTGGGTTTATACATAGTAATGACTTATAGTACTGGGTTTATACATAGTAATGGTTGATAATACTGGGTTTCTACATAGTAATGACTGATAATACTGAGTTTCTACACAGTAATGACTGATAATACTGAGTTTCTACATAGTAATGACTGATAATACTGAGTTTCTACATAGTAATGACTGAATACTGAGTTTCTACATAGTAATGACTGAATACTGGGTTTATACATAGTAATGACTGATAATACTGGGTTTATACATAGTAATGACTGACAATACTAAGTTTCTACATAGTAATGACTGACAATACTGAGTTTCTACATAGTTATGACTGATAATATTGGGTTTATACATAGTAATGACTGATAATATTGGGTTTATACATAGTAATGACTCATAGTACTGAGTTTCTACATAGTAATGACTGATAATGCTGGGTTTATACATAGTAATGACTGATAATACTGGGTTTATACATAGTAATGACTGATAATACTGAGTTTCTACATAGTAATGACTGATAATACTGGGTTTATACATAGTAATGACTGATAATACTGGGTTTATACATAGTAATGACTGATAATACTGAGTTTATACATAGTAATGACTCATAGTAATGAGTAATGACTCAAGGCGGCAGGTAGCCTAGTGGTTAGAGCGTTGGACTTCAACCGGAGGGTTGCAAGTTCGAATCCCCGAGCTGACAAGGAAAAAATCTGTCGTTCTGCCCTGAACAAGGCAGTTAACCCACTGTTCCCGGGCAAGACGTGGATGTCGATTAAGGCAGCCCCCCGCACCTCTCTGATTCAGAGGGGTTGGGTTAAATGCGGAAGAAACATTTCGGTTGAAGGCATTCGGTTGTACAACTGACTAATAATGGTGACTTTGACTTTGACTTTAGTACTGGGTTTCTACATAGTAATGGTTGATAATACTGGGTTAATACATAGTAATGACTGATAATACTGGGTTTCTACATAGTAATGACTGATAATACTGGGTTTCTACATAGTAATGACTGATAATAGATTTATACATAGTAATGACTGATAATACTGGGTTTATACATATTAATGACTGATAATACTGAGTTTATACATAGTAATGACTGAATACTGGGTTTATACATAGTAATGACTGAATACTGGGTTTATACATAGTAATGACTGATAATACTGGGTTTATACATAGTAATGACTGATAATACTCTGTTTATACATAGTAATGACTGATAATACTGGTTTTCTACATAGTAATGACTGATAATACTGAGTTTCTACATAGTAATGACTGATAATAGATTTCTACATAGTAATGGTTGATAATACTGGGTTTATACATAGTAATGGTTGATAATACTGGGTTAATACATAGTAATGACTGATAATGCTGGGTTTATACATAGTAATGACTGATAATACTGGGTTAATACATAGTAATGACTGATAATACTGGGTTTCTACATAGTAATGACTGATAATACTGGGTTTATACATAGTAATGACTGATAATACTGAGTTTCTACATATTAATAACTGATAATACTGAGTTTCTACATAGTAATGACTGATAATACTGGGTTTCTACATAGTAATGACTGATAATAGATTTATACATAGTAATGACTGATAATACTGGGTTTATACATAGTAATGACTGATAATACTGAGTTTATACATAGTAATGACTGAATACTGGGTTTATACATAGTAATGACTAATAATACTGGGTTTATACATAGTAATGACTGATAATACTGGGTTTATACATAGTAATGACTGTTAATACTGGGTTTATACATAGTAATGACTGATACTACTGGGTTTCTACATAGTTATGACTGATAATACTGGGTTTATACATAGTTATGACTGATAATACTGGGTTTATACATAGTAATGACTGATAATAGATTTCTACATAGTAATGACTGATAATACTGAGTTTCTACATAGTAATGACTGATAATACTGGGTTTCTACATAGTAATGACTGATAATAGGTTTATACATAGTAATGACTGATAATTCTGAGTTTCTACATAGTAATGACTGATAATACTGGGTTTATACATAGTAATGACTTATAGTACTGGGTTTATACATAGTAATGGTTGATAATACTGGGTTTCTACATAGTAATGACTGATAATACTGAGTTTCTACACAGTAATGACTGATAATACTGAGTTTCTACATAGTAATGACTGATAATACTGAGTTTCTACATAGTAATGACTGAATACTGAGTTTCTACATAGTAATGACTGAATACTGGGTTTATACATAGTAATGACTGATAATACTGGGTTTATACATAGTAATGACTGACAATACTAAGTTTCTACATAGTAATGACTGACAATACTGAGTTTCTACATAGTTATGACTGATAATATTGGGTTTATACATAGTAATGACTGATAATATTGGGTTTATACATAGTAATGACTCATAGTACTGAGTTTCTACATAGTAATGACTGATAATACTGGGTTTATACATAGTAATGACTGATAATACTGGGTTTCTACATAGTAATGACTGATAATAGGTTTATACATAGTAATGACTGATAATACTGAGTTTCTACATAGTAATGACTAATAATACTGGGTTTCTATATAGTAATGACTGATAATACTCTGTTTATACATAGTAATGACTGATAATACTGGGTTTATACATAGTAATGACTCATAGTACTGGGTTTATACATAGTAATGACAGATAATACTGGGTTTCTACATAGTAATGACTGATAATACTGGGTTTCTACATAGTAATGACTGATAATAGGGCGGCAGGTAGCCTAGTGGTTAGGGCGGCAGGTAGCCTAGTGGTTAGAGCGTTGGACTTGTAACCGGAGGGTTGCAAGTTCGAATCCCCGAGCTGACAAGGAAAAAATCTGTCGTTCTGCCCCTGAACAAGGCAGTTAACCCACTGTTCCCGGGCGCCGAAGGCGTGGATGTCGATTAAGGCAGCCCCGCGCACCTCTCTGATTCAGAGGGGTTGGGTTAAATGCGGAAGAAACATTTCGGTTGAAGGCATTCGGTTGTACAACTGACTAATAATGGTGACTTTGACTTTGACTTTTGACTAATACTGGGTTTCTACATAGTAATGACTGATAATACTGAGTTTCTACATAGTAATGACTGATAATACTGGGTTTCTACATAGTAATGACTGATAATAGGTTTATACATAGTAATGACTGATAATACTGAGTTTCTACATAGTAATGGTAGATAATACTGGGTTTATACATAGTAATGACTGATAATACTGGGTTAATACATAGTAATGCTAGAAGTTATGACTTGATAATACTGTGATAGTAATTGCAGCTATATGGCTAAAATGACTGTGGTGCTAGTATTATCTATGTCAGTCTGACTGTAGGAACAGGTCTCAGTAGCAGCAACAGACAGCTGACCCACAGCCTCAGGGGGGTTCGGTTGTGTATGTCAGTCTGACTGTAGGAACAGGTCTCAGTAGCAGCAACAGACAGCTGAGGCACAGCCTCAGTTGGGTTCGGTTGTGTATGTCAGTCTGACTGTAGGAACAGGTCTCAGTTGCAGCAACAGACAGCTGAGCCACAGCCTCAGGGGGTTTCGGTTGTGTATGTCAGTCTGACTGTAGGAACAGGTCTCAGTAGCAGCAACAGACAGCTGACCCACAGCCTCAGGGGGGTTCGGTTGTGTATGTCAGTCTGACCGTAGGAACAGGTCTCAGTAGCAGCAACAGACAGCTGACCCACAGCCTCAGGGGGTTCGGTTGTGTATGTCAGTCTGACCGTAGGAACATTTCTCCGGCCCGCGAACCCATTCAATCCGGCCCTCAAAAGAAAAAGATTAAACCAATTGAAAACTTTGTAGAAATGATAATGGACCTACATCAAATCAAATTTTATTTGTCACATACACATGGTTATCAGATGTTATTTGTCACATACACATGGTTAGCAGATGTTATTGGTCACATACACATGGTTAGCAGATGTTATTGGTCACATACACATGGTTAGCAGATGTTATTGGTCACATACACATGGTTAGCAGATGTTATTGGTCACATACACATGGTTAGCAGATGTTATTGGTCACATACACATGGTTAGCAGATGTTATTGGTCACATACACATGGTTAGCAGATGTTATTGGTCACATACACATGGTTAGCAGATGTTATTGGTCACATACACATGGTTAGCAGATGTTAATGCGAGTGTAGCGAAATGCTTGTGCTTCTAGTTCCGACCATGCAGTAGTATCTAACAAGTAATCTAACAAATTCACAACAACTACCTTATACACACAAGAGTAAAGGAATGAATACGAGTATGTACATATAAATATATGGATGAGCGATGGCTGACCGGCATAGGCAAGATGCAGTAGATGGTATGGAGTACAGTATATACACATATATATATATATATATATATGAGATGAGTAATGTAGGATATGTAAACATTATATAAATGGCATTGTTTAAAGTGGCTAGTGATACATTATTTCATCCAGTTATAATTATTAAAGTGGCTAGAGATTTGGGTCGATGGCCGAACGGCATAGGCAAGATGCAGTAGATGGTTTAGAGTACAGTGTATACATTTGATATGAGTATGTCGGATACGTAAACATTATATACAAAATTGTTTAAAGTGGCTAGTGATACATTTGTTACATCCAATTCCTATGTTTAAAGTGGCTAGAGATTTAAGTCAGTATGTTGGCAGCATCCACTCAATGTTAGTGATGGCTGTTTAACAGTCTGATGGCCTTGAGGTAGAAGCTGTTTTTCAGTCTCTCGGTCCCAGCTTTGATGCACCTGTACTGACCTCGCCTTCTGGATGATAGCGGGGTGAACAGGCAGTGGCTCGGGTGGTTGTTGTCCTTGATGATCTTTTTGGCCTTCCTGTGACATCGGGTGGTGTAGGTGTCCTGGAGGGCAGGTAGGTTTCCCCCGGTGATGCGCTGTGCAGTCCTCACTACCCTCTGGAGAGCCTTACGGTTGTGGGCGGAGCAGTTGCCGTACCAGGCGGTGATACAGCCCGACAGGATGCTCTCGATAGTGCATCTGTAAAAGTTTGTGAGTGATTTTGGTGACAAGCCGAATTTCTTTAGCCTCCTGAGGTTGTCTGTGTGGGTGGACCAATTCAGTTTGTCTGTGATGTGTACACCGAGGAACTTAAAACTTTCCACCTTCTCCACTACTGTCCCCTCGATGTGGATAGGGGGGTGCTCCCTCTCCTGTTTCCTGAAGTCCACGATCATCTCCTTTGTTTTGCTGACATTGAGTGAGAGGTTATTTTCCTGACACCACACTCCGAGGGCCCTCACCTCCTCCCTGTAGGCCGTCTCGTCGTTGTTGGTAATCAAGCCTACCACTGTAGTGTCGTCAGCAAACTTGATGATTGAGTTGGATGCGTGCTTGGCCACGCAGTCATGGGTAAACAGGGAGTACAGGAGAGGGCTGAGAACGCACCCTTGTGGGGCCCCAGTGTTGAGGATCAGCGGAGTGGAGATGTTGTTTCCTACCCTCACCACCTGGGACCGGCCCGTCAGGAAGTCCAGGACCCAGTTGCACAGGGCTGGAGTCGAGACCCAGGGTCTCGAGCTTAATGACGAGCTTGGAGGGTACTATGGTGTTAAATGCTGAGCTGTAGTCGATGAACAGCATTCTTACATAAGTATTCCTCTTGTCCAGATGGGTTAGGGCAGTATGCAGTGTGATTGCGATTGCTTCGTCTGTGGACCTATTGGGACGGTAAGCAAATTGGAGTGGGTCCAGGGTGTCTGGCAGGATGGAGGTGATATGATCCTTGACTAATCTCTCAAAGCACTTCATGATGACAGAAGTGAGTGCTACGGGCGATAGTCATTTAGCTCAGTCACCTTAGCTTTCTTGGGAACAGGAACAATGGTGGCCCTCTTGAAGCATGTGGGAACAGCAGACTGGGATAGGGACTGATTGAATATGTCCGTGAACACACCAGCCAGCTGGTCTGCGCGCATGCTCTGAGGACACGGCCAGGGATGCCATCTGGGCCGGCAGCCTTGCGAGGGTTAACACATTTAAATGTTTTTCTCACATTGGCTGCGGTGAAGGTGAGCCCGCAGGTTTTGGTAGCGGGCGTGTCGGTGGCACTGCATTGTCCTCAAAGCGAGCAAAGAAGTTGTTTAGTTGGTCTGGGAGCAGGACGTCATGGTCCGCAACGGGCTGGTTTTCTTTGTAGTCCGTGATTGACTGTAGACCCTGCCACATTCCTGTTGTGTCTGAGCCGTTGAATTGTGACTCTACTTTGTCTCTATATTGACGCTTAGCTTGTTTGATTGCCTGGCGGAGGGAATAGCTGCACTGTTTGTATTCAGTCATGTTTCCGGTAGCCTTACCCTGGTTAAAAGCATTGGTTCGCGCTTTCAGTTTTGCGCGAATGCTGCCATCAATCCACGGTTTCTGGTTGGGGAAGGTTTTAATATTTGCTATGGGTACAACATCACCAATGCACTTGCTAATAAACTCGCTCACCGAATCAGCGTATACATCAATGTTGTTGTCAGATGCTATCCGGAACATATCCCAGTCCACGTGCTCGAAGCAATCTTGCAGCATGGAATCAGATTGGTCGGACCAGCGTTGAACAGACCTGAGAACGGGCGTTTCCTGTTTTAGTTTCTGTTTGTAGGCTGGGAGCAACAAAATGGAGTCATGGTCAGACTTGCGAAAGGAGGGCGGAGAATAGCCTTGTATGCATCACAGAAGTTGGAATAACAGTGGTCCAGGATTTTACCAGCCCGGTGGCACATTCGATATGCTGGTAAAATTTCGGGAGCCTTGTTCTTAAATTAGCCTTATTAAAATCCCCAGCCACAATAAATGCAGCCTCAGGATATGTGGTTTCCAGTTTACATAGAGTCCAATGAATTTCTTTCAGTGCCGTCGATGTGTCAGCTTGAGGGGGGATGTACACGGCTGTTATTATAATCGAGGAGAATTCTCTTGGTAGATAATGCGGTCTGCATTTGATTGTAATGAATTCTATGTCAGGTGAACAAAAGGACTTGAGTTCCTGTATGTTGTTATGATCACACTACGTCTCGTTAATCATAAGACACACACCCCCACCCTTCTTCTTACCAGATAGAAGTTTGTTTCTGTCGGCGCGATGCGTCGTTTATAGTCGCTTAACTCTGTCCAACAGCTTGTTAAGCTATCAGTCATCTGTTCCCAGGTCAGTCTGACTGACTGTAGAGGCTCTGTCCAACAGCTTGTTAAGCTATCAGTCATCTGTTCCCAGGTCAGTCTGACTGACTGTAGAGGCTCTGTCCTACAGCTTGTTAAGCTATCAGTCATCTGTTCCCAGGTCAGTCTGACTGACTGTAGAGGCTCTGTCCTACAGCTTGTTAAGCTATCAGTCATCTGTTCCCAGGTCAGTCTGACTGACTGTAGAGGCTCTGTCCAACAGCTTGTTAAGCTATCAGGGCTGTTCCCAGGTCAGTCAGTCTGACTGTAGAGGCTCTGTCCAACAGCTTGTTAAGCTATCAGTCATCTGTTCCCAGGTCAGTCTGACTGACTGTAGAGGCTCTGTCCAACAGCTTGTTAAGCTATCAGGGCTGTTCCCAGGTCAGTCTGACTGACTGTAGAGGCTCTGTCTGCTAGCAGGGCTGTTCCCAGGGCTGTCCGTCAGTCTGACTGTAGAGGTTCTGTCTGACTGTAGAGGCTCTGTCTGCTAGCAGGCTTGTTCCCAGGGCTGTCTGTCAGTCTGACTGTAGAGGCTCTGTCTGACTGTAGAGGCTCTGTCTGCTAGCAGGCCTGTTCCCAGGCTGTCTGTCAGTCTGACTGTAGAGGCTCTGTCTGACTGTAGAGGCTCTGTCTGCTAGCAGGCCTGTTCCCAGGGCTGTCTGTCAGTCTGACTGTAGAGGCTCTGTCTGACTGTAGAGGCTCTGTCTGCTAGCAGGCCTGTTCCCAGGCTGTCTGTCAGTCTGACTGTAGAGGCTCTGTCTGACTGTAGAGGCTCTGTCTGCTAGCAGGCCTGTTCCCAGGGCTGTCTGTCAGTCTGACTGTAGAGGCTCTGTCTGACTGTAGAGGCTCTGTCTGCTAGCAGGCCTGTTCCCAGGGCTGTCTGTCTTACTGATTGACTGACTGTAGAGGTTATGTCTGCTAGCCACATTGCGGTATTTTGTCGATATGGGAGTTTATCAATGCTTGATTTGTTTTCAATTTTTTGTGGGTCTGTGTGATCTGTGAGAAATGTGTCTCTAATGTGGTCATACATTTGGCAGGAGGTTAGGAAGTGCAGCTCTTTTTTCACATCATTTTATTGGCAGTGTACACATAGCCTGTCATTGAGAGAGCCAGGTCTGCCTATGGCGGCCTTTCTCAATAGCAAGCCATGCTCACTGAGTCTGTACATAGTCACAGATTTCCTTAATTTCTGGTCTGTCACAATTGTCAGGTATTTTTCCACTGTGTACTCTCTGTTTAGGGTTTTGGTTGATTCTTTCCAGTGTGTCAAATAGTTGATTTGGCTGTGTCACATTGTGTTGCTGTCCTGGGGCTCTGTGGGGTCTGTTTGTGTTTGTGAACAGAGGCCCATCTGGCTGAGGGGACTCTTCTCTAGGTTCATCTCTCTGTAGGTGAGGGCTTTGAGGTGGAATGTAGAATTTAACAGCTCTTTTCTGGATGTTGATAACTAGTGGGTATAGTCCTATTTCTGCTCTCAATTTGGTGTTTGGCCCATTGTGTGAATTCTTGGTTGGCTAGCGGACCCCAGACCTCACAACCATAGAGGGCAATGGGTTCCCAAACTGATTTAAGTATTTTTTGCCAGAGCCTTATTGGGATGTTGAGTTTTATATTCCTTTTCTCTCGCTGCTCTCTCCCTCTCTACTCCTCTCTCTCCCCTCTCTACTCTCTCCCTCTCTCCCCTCTCTGCTCTCTCCCTCTCTCCCTCTCTACTCTCTCCCTCAGACTGGCTTTGACAGGTCCTTTAATGTTGTAGGAATCAGAGAAGACATGTAGGACTGACTGGTCCTTTAATGTTGTAGGAATCAGAGAAGACATGTAGGACTGACTGGTCCTTTAATGTTGTAGGAATCAGAGAAGACATGTAGGACTGACTGGTCCTTTAATGTTGTAGGAATCAGAGAAGACATGTAGGACTGACTGGTCCTTTAATGTTGTAGGAATCAGAGAAGACATGTAGGACTGACTGGTCCTTTAATGTTGTAGGAATCAGAGAAGACATGTAGGACTGACTGGTCCTTTAATGTTGTAGGAATCAGAGAAGACATGTAGGACTGACTGGTCCTTTAATGTTGTAGGAATCAGAGAAGACATGTAGGACTGACTGGTCCTTTAATGTTGTAGGAATCAGAGAAGACATGTAGGACTGACTGGTCCTTTAATGTTGTAGGAATCAGAGAAGACATGTAGGACTGACTGGTCCTTTAATGTTGTAGGAACCTAAAGACATGTAGGACTGACTGGTCCTTTAATGTTGGAGGAATCAGAGAAGACATGTAGGACTGACTGGTCCTTTAATGTTGGAGGAATCAGAGAAGACATGTAGGACTGACTGGTCCTTTAATGTTGTAGGAACCAGAGAAGACATGTAGGACTGACTGGTCCTTTAATGTTGTAGGAACCTAAAGACATGTAGGACTGACTGGTCCTTTAATGTTGTAGGAATCAGAGAAGACATGTAGGACTGACTGGTCCTTTAATGTTGTAGGAACCTAAAGACATGTAGGACTGACTGGTCCTTTAATGTTGTAGGAATCAGAGAAGACATGTAGGACTGACTGGTCCTTTAATGTTGTAGGAATCAGAGAAGACATGTAGGACTGACTGGTCCTTTAATGTTGTAGGAACCAGAGAAGACATGTAGGACTGACTGGTCCTTTAATGTTGTAGGAATCAGAGAAGACATGTAGGACTGACTGGTCCTTTAATGTTGTAGGAACCAGAGAAGACATGTAGGACTGACTGGTCCTTTAATGTTGTAGGAATCAGAGAAGACATGTAGGACTGACTGGTCCTTTAATGTTGTAGGAACCAGAGAAGACATGTAGGACTGACTGGTCCTTTAATGTTGTAGGAATCAGAGAAGACATGTAGGACTGACTGGTCCTTTAATGTTGTAGGAATCAGAGAAGACATGTAGGACTGACTGGTCCTTTAATGTTGTAGGAATCAGAGAAGACATGTAGGACTGACTGGTCCTTTAATGTTGTAGGAATCAGAGAAGACATGTAGGACTGACTGGTCCTTTAATGTTGTAGGAATCAGAGAAGACATGTAGGACTGACTGGTCCTTTAATGTTGTAGGAACCAGAGAAGACATGTAGGACTGACTGGTCCTTTAATGTTGTAGGAATCTAAAGACATGTAGGACTGACTGGTCCTTTAATGTTATAGGAATCAGAGAAGACATGTAGGACTGACTGGTCCTTTAATGTTGTAGGAATCAGAGAAGACATGTAGGACTGACTGGTCCTTTAATGTTGTAGGAATCAGAGAAGACATGTAGGACTGACTGGTCCTTTAATGTTGTAGGAACCTAAAGACATGTAGGACTGACTGGTCCTTTAATGTTGTAGGAATCAGAGAAGACATGTAGGACTGACTGGTCCTTTAATGTTGTAGGAATCAGAGAAGACATGTAGGACTGACTGGTCCTTTAATGTTGTAGGAACCTAAAGACATGTAGGACTGACTGGTCCTTTAATGTTGTAGGAATCTAAAGACATGTAGGACTGACTGGTCCTTTAATGTTGTAGGAACCAGAGAAGACATGTAGGACTGACTGGTCCTTTAATGTTGTAGGAATCAGAGAAGACATGTAGGACTGACTGGTCCTTTAATGTTGTAGGAATCAGAGAAGACATGTAGGACTGACTGGTCCTTTAATGTTGTAGGAATCAGAGAAGACATGTAGGACTGACTGGTCCTTTAATGTTGTAGGAACCTAAAGACATGTAGGACTGACTGGTCCTTTAATGTTGTAGGAATCAGAGAAGACATGTAGGACTGACTGGTCCTTTAATGTTGTAGGAATCAGAGAAGACATGTAGGACTGACTGGTCCTTTAATGTTGTAGGAACCTAAAGACATGTAGGACTGACTGGTCCTTTAATGTTGTAGGAATCTAAAGACATGTAGGACTGACTGGTCCTTTAATGTTGTAGGAACCAGAGAAGACATGTAGGACTGACTGGTCCTTTAATGTTGTAGGAATCAGAGAAGACATGTAGGACTGACTGGTCCTTTAATGTTGTAGGAATCAGAGAAGACATGTAGGACTGACTGGTCCTTTAATGTTGTAGGAATCAGAGAAGACATGTAGGACTGACTGGTCCTTTAATGTTGTAGGAATCAGAAAGACATGTAGGACTGACTGGTCCTTTAATGTTGTAGGAATCAGAGAAGACATGTAGGACTGACTGGTCCTTTAATGTTGTAGGAACCTAAAGACATGTAGGACTGACTGGTCCTTTAATGTTGTAGGAATCTAAAGACATGTAGGACTGACTGGTCCTTTAATGTTGTAGGAACCAGAGAAGACATGTAGGACTGACTGGTCCTTTAATGTTGTAGGAATCAGAGAAGACATGTAGGACTGACTGGTCCTTTAATGTTGTAGGAATCAGAGAAGACATGTAGGACTGACTGGTCCTTTAATGTTGTAGGAATCAGAGAAGACATGTAGGACTGACTGGTCCTTTAATGTTGTAGGAACCTAAAGACATGTAGGACTGACTGGTCCTTTAATGTTGTAGGAATCAGAGAAGACATGTAGGACTGACTGGTCCTTTAATGTTGTAGGAATCAGAGAAGACATGTAGGACTGACTGGTCCTTTAATGTTGTTGGAATCAGAGAAGACATGTAGGACTGACTGGTCCTTTAATGTTGTAGGAATCTAAAGACATGTAGGACTGACTGGTCCTTTAATGTTGTAGGAATCTAAAGACATGTAGGACTGACTGGTCCTTTAATGTTGTAGGAACCAGAGAAGACATGTAGGACTGACTGGTCCTTTAATGTTGTAGGAATCTAAAGACATGTAGGACTGACTGGTCCTTTAATGTTGTAGGAACCAGAGAAGACATGTAGGACTGACTGGTCCTTTAATGTTTTAAGAATCTAAAGACATGTAGGACTGACTGTTCCTTTAATGTTGTAGGAATCAGAGAAGACATGTAGGACTGACTGGTCCTTTAATGTTGTAGGAATCAGAGAAGACATGTAGGACTGACTGGTCCTTTAATGTTGTAGGAATCAGAGAAGACATGTAGGACTGACTGGTCCTTTAATGTTGTAGGAATCAGAGAAGACATGTAGGACTGACTGGTCCTTTAAAGTTGTAGGA
The DNA here is from genome assembly GCA_030435695.1 of Brachymystax lenok tsinlingensis. NCBI lineage: Eukaryota > Metazoa > Chordata > Actinopteri > Salmoniformes > Salmonidae > Brachymystax > Brachymystax lenok. Next base: position 402,388 of record CM059819.1, on the reverse strand, counting down.
ATCAGAGAAGACATGTAGGACTGACTGGTCCTTTAATGTTGTAGGAATCAGAGAAGACATGTAGGACTGACTGGTCCTTTAATGTTGTAGGAATCAGAGAAGACATGTAGGACTGACTGGTCCTTTAATGTTGTAGGAATCAGAGAAGACATGTAGGACTGACTGGTCCTTTAATGTTGTAGGAATCAGAGAAGACATGTAGGACTGACTGGTCCTTTAATGTTGTAGGAATCAGAGAAGACATGTAGGACTGACTGGTCCTTTAATGTTGTAGGAACCAGAGAAGACATGTAGGACTGACTGGTCCTTTAATGTTGTAGGAATCAGAGAAGACATGTAGGACTGACTGGTCCTTTAATGTTGTAGGAATCAGAGAAGACATGTAGGACTGACTGGTCCTTTAATGTTGTAGGAATCAGAGAAGACATGTAGGACTGACTGGTCCTTTAATGTTGGAGGAATCAGAGAAGACATGTAGGACTGACTGGTCCTTTAATGTTGTAGGAACCTAAAGACATGTAGGACTGACTGGTCCTTTAATGTTGTAGGAACCTAAAGACATGTAGGACTGACTGGTCCTTTAATGTTGTAGGAACCTAAAGACATGTAGGACTGACTGGTCCTTTAATGTTGGAGGAATCAGAGAAGACATGTAGGACTGACTGGTCCTTTAATGTTGTAGGAATCAGAGAAGACATGTAGGACTGACTGGTCCTTTAATGTTGTAGGAATCTAAAGACATGTAGGACTGACTGGTCCTTTAATGTTGGAGGAATCAGAGAAGACATGTAGGACTGACTGGTCCTTTAATGTTGTAGGAACCAGAGAAGACATGTAGGACTGACTGGTCCTTTAATGTTGTAGGAATCAGAGAAGACATGTAGGACTGACTGGTCCTTTAATGTTGTAGGAATCAGAGAAGACATGTAGGACTGACTGGTCCTTTAATGTTGTAGGAACCTAAAGACATGTAGGACTGACTGGTCCTTTAATGTTGTAGGAACCTAAAGACATGTAGGACTGACTGGTCCTTTAATGTTGTAGGAACCTAAAGACATGTAGGACTGACTGGTCCTTTAATGTTGGAGGAACCTAAAGACATGTAGGACTGACTGGTCCTTTAATGTTGTAGGAATCAGAGAAGACATGTAGGACTGACTGGTCCTTTAATGTTGTAGGAACCTAAAGACATGTAGGACTGACTGGTCCTTTAATGTTGTAGGAATCTAAAGACATGTAGGACTGACTGGTCCTTTAATGTTGTAGGAATCAGAGAAGACATGTAGGACTGACTGGTCCTTTAATGTTGTAGGAATCAGAGAAGACATGTAGGACTGACTGGTCCTTTAATGTTGTAGGAATCAGAGAAGACATGTAGGACTGACTGGTCCTTTAATGTTGTAGGAATCAGAGAAGACATGTAGGACTGACTGGTCCTTTAATGTTGTAGGAACCTAAAGACATGTAGGACTGACTGGTCCTTTAATGTTGTAGGAATCAGAGAAGACATGTAGGACTGACTGGTCCTTTAATGTTGTAGGAATCAGAGAAGACATGTAGGACTGACTGGTCCTTTAATGTTGTAGGAATCAGAGAAGACATGTAGGACTGACTGGTCCTTTAATGTTGCAGGAATCTAAAGACATGTAGGACTGACTGGTCCTTTAATGTTGGAGGAATCAGAGAAGACATGTAGGACTGACTGGTCCTTTAATGTTGTAGGAACCAAAGAAGACATGTAGGACTGACTGGTCCTTTAATGTTGTAGGAACCTAAAGACATGTAGGACTGACTGGTCCTTTAATGTTGTAGGAATCAGAGAAGACATGTAGGACTGACTGGTCCTTTAATGTTGTAGGAACCTAAAGACATGTAGGACTGACTGGTCCTTTAATGTTGTAGGAATCAGAGAAGACATGTAGGACTGACTGGTCCTTTAATGTTGTAGGAATCAGAGAAGACATGTAGGACTGACTGGTCCTTTAATGTTGTAGGAATCAGAGAAGACATGTAGGACTGACTGGTCCTTTATGTTGTAGGAATCTAAAGACATGTAGGACTGACTGGTCCTTTAATGTTGGAGGAATCAGAGAAGACATGTAGGACTGACTGGTCCTTTAATGTTGTAGGAACCAGAGAAGACATGTAGGACTGACTGGTCCTTTAATGTTGTAGGAACCTAAAGACATGTAGGACTGACTGGTCCTTTAATGTTGTAGGAATCAGAGAAGACATGTAGGACTGACTGGTCCTTTAATGTTGTAGGAACCTTAAGACATGTAGGACTGACTGGTCCTTTAATGTTGGAGGAACCTAAAGACATGTAGGACTGACTGGTCCTTTAATGTTGTAGGAATCAGAGAAGACATGTAGGACTGACTGGTCCTTTAATGTTGTAGGAATCAGAGAAGACATGTAGGACTGACTGGTCCTTTAATGTTGTAGGAACCTAAAGACATGTAGGACTGACTGGTCCTTTATTGTTGGAGGAACCTAAAGACATGTAGGACTGACTGGTCCTTTAATTTTGGAGGAATCAGTGAAGACATGTAGGACTGACTGGTCCTTTAATGTTGTAGGAATCAGAGAAGACATGTAGGACTGACTGGTCCTTTAATGTTGTAGGAACCTAAAGACATGTAGGACTGACTGGTCCTTTAATGTTGTAGGAACCAAAGACATGTAGGACTGACTGGTCCTTTAATGTTGTAGGAATCAGAGAAGACATGTAGGACTGACTGGTCCTTTAATGTTGTAGGAACCTAAAGACATGTAGGACTGACTGGTCCTTTAATGTTGGAGGAATCAGAGAAGACATGTAGGACTGACTGGTCCTTTAATGTTGTAGGAACCTAAAGACATGTAGGACTGACTGGTCCTTTAATGTTGTAGGAATCAGAGAAGACATGTAGGACTGACTGGTCCTTTAATGTTGTAGGAACCTTAAGACATGTAGGACTGACAAGTCCTTTAATGTTGGAGGAACCTAAAGACATGTAGGACTGACTGGTCCTTTAATGTTGTAGGAATCAGAGAAGACATGTAGGACTGACTGGTCCTTTAATGTTGTAGGAACCTAAAGACATGTAGGACTGACTGGTCCTTTATTGTTGGAGGAACCTAAAGACATGTAGGACTGACTGGTCCTTTAATGTTGGAGGAATCAGTGAAGACATGTAGGACTGACTGGTCCTTTAATGTTGTAGGAATCAGAGAAGACATGTAGGACTGACTGGTCCTTTAATGTTGTAGGAACCTAAAGACATGTAGGACTGACTGGTCCTTTAATGTTGTAGGAACCTAAAGACATGTAGGACTGACTGGTCCTTTAATGTTGGAGGAACCTAAAGACATGTAGGACTGACTGCTCCTTTAATGTTGGAGGAACCTAAAGACATGTAGGACTGACTGGTCCTTTAATGTTGGAGGAACCTAAAGACATGTAGGACTGACAGGTCCTTTAATGTTGTAGGAATCAGAGAAGACATGTAGGACTTACTGGTCCTTTAATGTTGTAGGAACCTAAAGACATGTAGGACTGACTGGTCCTTTAATGTTGTAGGAACCAGAGAAGACATGTAGGACTGACTGGTCCTTTAATGTTGTAGGAATCAGAGAAGACATGTAGGACTGACTGGTCCTTTAATGTTGTAGGAATCAGAGAAGACATGTAGGACTGACTGGTCCTTTAATGTTGTAGGAACCTAAAGACATGTAGGACTGACTGGTCCTTTAATGCTGTAGGAATCAGAGAAGAGATGTAGGACTGACTGGTCCTTTAATGTTGTAGGAATCAGAGAAGACATGTAGGACTGACTGGTCCTTTAATGTTGGAGGAATCAGAGAAGACATGTAGGACTGACTGGTCCTTTAATGTTGTAGGAATCAGAGAAGACATGTAGGACTGACTGGTCCTTTAATGTTGTAGGAATCAGAGAAGACATGTAGGACTGGCTGGTCCTTTAATGTTGTAGGAACCTAAAGACATGTAGGACTGACTGGTCCTTTAATGTTGTAGGAATCAGAGAAGACATGTAGGACTGACTGGTCCTTTAATGTTGTAGGAACCTAAAGACATGTAGGACTGACTGGTCCTTTAATGTTGTAGGAATCTAAAGACATGTAGGACTGACTGGTCCTTTAATGTTGTAGGAATCAGAGAAGACATGTAGGACTGACTGGTCCTTTAATGTTGTAGGAATCAGAGAAGACATGTAGGACTGACTGGTCCTTTAATGTTGTAGGAATCAGAGAAGACATGTAGGACTGACTGGTCCTTTAATGTTGTAGGAATCAGAGAAGAGATGTAGGACTGACTGGTCCTTTAATGTTGTAGGAACCTAAAGACATGTAGGACTGACTGGTCCTTTAATGTTGTAGGAACCTAAAGACATGTAGGACTGACTGGTCCTTTAATGTTGTAGGAATCAGAGAAGACATGTAGGACTGACTGGTCCTTTAATGTTGTAGGAATCAGAGAAGACATGTAGGACTGACTGGTCCTTTAATGTTGTAGGAATCCGAGAAGAGAGGTTTGATGGAAAAAATTCACATGGTTCAAGAGACTGTCATCACTGTCCAGAACCTGCTGGAGGAAATCGCATGCTTCGGGGAGAGAATTAAGAAGTGAGCATTTTAGTCTGAATTAGACATTTATTTATTTTAATTGTCCATAAATGTTGATTTGACATGGTGTTCTAGTTTGACGTATATATTTTGTACAAGGTTCTGGTTTGTGCATGCATGTCAATTATTTTGTATTATCAATGAAATATAGAATAATTAGATAGTGTGTTATATTCCCACAATAATGTTCACGTATCTAATCAATATGAATATATTAATGTGTATTGTGTTTCTCCTCTATATTAATGTGTATTGTGTTTCTCTATATTAATGTGTATTGTGTTTCTCCTCTATATGAATGTGTATTGTGTTTCTCTATATGAATGTGTATTGTGTTTCTCTATATGAATGTGTATTGTGTTTCTCTATATGAATGTGTATTGTGTTTCTCTATATGAATGTGTATTGTGTTTCTCCTCTATATGAATGTGTATTGTGTTTCTCCTCTATATGAATGTGTATTGTGTTTCTCCTCTATATGAATGTGTATTGTGTTTCTCCTCTATATGAATGTGTATTGTGTTTCTCCTCTATATGAATGTGTATTGTGTTTCTCCTCTATATGAATGTGTATTGTGTTTCTCCTCTATATGAATGTGTATTGTGTTTCTCCTCTATATGAATGTGTATTGTGTTTCTCCTCTATATGAATGTGTATTGTGTTTCTCCTCTATATGAATGTGTATTGTGTTTCTCCTCTATATGAATGTGTATTGTGTTTCTCCTCTATATGAATGTGTATTGTGTTTCTCCTCTATATGAATGTGTATTGTGTTTCTCCTCTATATGAATGTGTATTGTGTTTCTCCTCTATATGAATGTGTATTGTGTTTCTCCTCTATATGAATGTGTATTGTGTTTCTCCTCTATATGAATGTGTATTGTGTTTCTCCTCTATATGAATGTGTATTGTGTTTCTCCTCTATATGAATGTGTATTGTGTTTCTCCTCTATATGAATGTGTATTGTGTTTCTCCTCTATATGAATGTGTATTGTGTTTCTCTCTCTATATGAATGTGTATTGTGTTTCTCCTCTATATGAATGTGTATTGTGTTTCTCCTCTATATGAATGTGTATTGTGTTTCTCTCTCTATATGAATGTGTATTGTGTTTCTCCTCTATATGAATGTGTATTGTGTTTCTCCTCTATATGAATGTGTATTGTTTCTCCTCTCTATATGAATGTGTATTGTGTTTCTCCCTCTATATGAATGTGTATTGTGTTTCTCCTCTATATGAATGTGTATTGTGTTTCTCCTCTATATGAATGTGTATTGTGTTTCTCCTCTATATGAATGTGTATTGTGTTTCTCCTCTATATGAATGTGTATTGTGTTTCTCCTCTATATGAATGTGTATTGTGTTTCTCCTCTATATGAATGTGTATTGTGTTTCTCCTCTATATGAATGTGTGTGTGTTTCTCCTCTATATGAATGTGTATTGTGTTTCTCCTCTATATGAATGTGTATTGTGTTTCTCCTCTATATGAATGTGTATTGTGTTTCTCCTCTATATGAATGTGTATTGTGTGTGTATTGTGTTTCTCCTCTATATGAATGTGTATTGTGTTTCTCTATATGAATGTGTATTGTGTTTCTCCTCTATATGAATGTGTATTGTGTTTCTCCTCTATATGAATGTGTATTGTGTTTCTCCTCTATATGAATGTGTATTGTGTTTCTCCTCTATATGAATGTGTAATTGTGTTTCTCCTCTATATGAATGTGTATTGTGTTTCTCCTCTATATGAATGTGTATTGTGTTTCTCCTCTATATGAATGTGTATTGTGTTTCTCCTCTATATGAATGTGTATTGTGTTTCTCCTCTATATGAATGTGTATTGTGTTTCTCCTCTATATGAATGTGTATTGTGTTTCTCCTCTATATGAATGTGTATTGTGTTTCTCTATATGAATGTGTATTGTGTTTCTCCTCTATATGAATGTGTATTGTGTTTCTCCTCTATATGAATGTGTATTGTGTTTCTCTATATGAATGTGTATTGTGTTTCTCCTCTATATGAATGTGTATTGTGTTTCTCTATATGAATGTGTATTGTTGTCCTCTATATGAATGTGTATTGTGTTTCTCCTCTATATGAATGTGTATTGTGTTTCTCCTCTATATGAATGTGTATTGTGTTTCTCCTCTATATGAATGTGTATTGTGTTTCTCCTCTATATGAATGTGTATTGTGTTTCTCCTCTATATGAATGTGTATTGTGTTTCTCCTCTATATGAATGTGTATTGTGTTTCTCCTCTATATGAATGTGTATTGTGTTTCTCCTCTATATGAATGTGTATTGTGTTTCTCCTCTATATGAATGTGTATTGTGTTTCTCCTCTATATGAATGTGTATTGTGTTTCTCTCTATATGAATGTGTATTGTGTTTCTCCTCTATATGAATGTGTATTGTGTTTCTCCTCTATATGAATGTGTATTGTGTTTCTCCTCTATATGAATGTGTATTGTGTTTCTCCTCTATATGAATGTGTATTGTGTGTTTCTCTATATGAATGTGTATTGTGTTTCTCCTCTATATGAATGTGTATTGTGTTTCTCCTCTATATGAATGTGTATTGTGTTTCTCCTCTATATGAATGTGTATTGTGTTTCTCCTCTATATGAATGTGTATTGTGTTTCTCCTCTATATGAATGTGTATTGTGTTTCTCCTCTATATGAATGTGTATTGTGTTTCTCCTCTATATGAATGTGTATTGTGTTTCTCCTCTATATGAATGTGTATTGTGTTTCTCCTCTATATGAATGTGTATTGTGTTTCTCCTCTATATGAATGTGTATTGTGTTTCTCTATATGAATGTGTATTGTGTTTCTCCTCTATATGAATGTGTATTGTGTTTCTCCTCTATATGAATGTGTATTGTGTTTCTCTATATGAATGTGTATTGTGTTTCTCCTCTATATGAATGTGTATTGTGTTTCTCCTCTATATGAATGTGTATTGTGTTTCTCCTCTATATGAATGTGTATTGTGTTTCTCCTCTATATGAATGTGTATTGTGTTTCTCCTCTATATGAATGTGTATTGTGTTTCTCCTCTATATGAATGTGTATTGTGTTTCTCCTCTATATGAATGTGTATTGTGTTTCTCCTCTATATGAATGTGTATTGTGTTTCTCCTCTATATGAATGTGTATTGTGTTTCTCTATATGAATGTGTATTGTGTTTCTCCTCTATATGAATGTGTATTGTGTTTCTCCTCTATATGAATGTGTATTGTGTTTCTCCTCTATATGAATGTGTATTGTGTTTCTCTATATGAATGTGTATTGTGTTTCTCCTCTATATGAATGTGTATTGTGTTTCTCCTCTATATGAATGTGTATTGTGTTTCTCTATATGAATGTGTATTGTGTTTCTCTCTATATGAATGTGTATTGTGTTTCTCCTCTATATGAATGTGTATTGTGTTTCTCCTCTATATGAATGTGTATTGTGTTTCTCCTCTATATGAATGTGTATTGTGTTTCTCCTCTATATGAATGTGTATTGTGTTTCTCCTCTATATTAATGTGTATTGTGTTTCTCCTCTATATGAATGTGTATTGTGTTTCTCCTCTATATGAATGTGTATTGTGTTTCTCCTCTATATGAATGTGTATTGTGTTTCTCCTCTATATGAATGTGTATTGTGTTTCTCCTCTATATGAATGTGTATTGTGTTTCTCCTCTATATGAATGTGTATTGTGTTTCTCCTCTATATGAATGTGTATTGTGTTTCTCCTCTATATGAATGTGTATTGTGTTTCTCCTCTATATGAATGTGTATTGTGTTTCTCTATATGAATGTGTATTGTGTTTCTCTATATGAATGTGTATTGTGTTTCTCCTCTATATGAATGTGTATTGTGTTTCTCTCTATATGAATGTGTATTGTGTTTCTCCTCTATATGAATGTGTATTGTGTTCTCTTCCTCAGCACCTTTAACTGGTCAGTACCGTTCCTCTCCAACCTAGCCTTCCTGATCCTGGTGACAGTAACAGTCATGACGTACTTCATCCCTGTACGATATATCCTTCTAATATGGGGTAAGTGCATGTTTTCTTTTGTTAAGATATATAGAACTATTGTCCATTTCCATGTCAGTTGATTTGATGAGGTCCACCAAAACAATACAGTATCGTACATGCCGTGCTGAAAGGCTGGGAAGTAAGTACACACGTGTATTGACAACTTGTTCCTTTTTATTGAGTTATAGCTGCATCAGATCCCCCCAGATTACTGGTTTATACAGACTGCTTTGTTTAGCCTCTCCTGTATGTCTGTTTCAGGAATTAATAAATTCACCAAGAAATTCCGGGCCCCGTACGCCATCGACAACAACGAGGTGTTGGATTTCCTGAGGAGAGTTCCTTCAGATGTTCACAAGGTAAGTGTCTATAGAAGGTTAAAGGGCGATTCCACCACTTTTCAGCAGATAACACAGTGATTTAGGAAGACTCTGAGATTACCGGGGAGACGGATAATATTCATCACATGTAAATGTAGAAACTCTGCATGAAAAGTAAAAACCTGCATATGTGATGATTTTCTTCAGATTTTCTTCATCTATTTGTAACTACAGAACAAAGAAATGTGTCGTTCTTCACATATGTAGACACTGGTGTGGTGCTGGATATAATGAATAGGAGTTTAAAAAGTGGTGGAATTACCCTTTTCAGGTTATAGCCTGTAGATCAGATTCAGGAAGCCAGTAAACCTCTAGTCTTTCAGGCTATAGCCTGTAGATCAGATTCAGGGAGCCAGTAAACCTCTAGTCTTTCAGGCTATAGCCTGTAGATCAGATTCAGGAAGCCAGTAAACCTCTAGTCTTTCAGGCTATAGCCTGTAGATCAGATTCAGGGAGCCAGTAAACCTCGAGTCTTTCAGGCTATAGCCTGTAGATCAGATTCAGGGAGCCAGTAAACCTCTAGTCTTTCAGGTTATAGCCTGTAGATCAGATTCAGGAAGCCAGTAAACCTCTAGTCTTTCAGGCTATAGCCTGTAGATCAGATTCAGGGAGCCAGTAAACCTCTAGTCTTTCAGGCTATAGCCTGTAGATCAGATTCAGGAAGCCAGTAAACCTCTAGTCTTTCAGGTTATAGCCTGTAGATCAGATTCAGGAAGCCAGTAAACCTCTAGTCTTTCAGGCTATAGCCTGTAGATCAGATTCAGGAAGCCAGTAAACCTCTAGTCTTTCAGGCTATAGCCTGTAGATCAGATTCAGGGAGCCAGTAAACCTCTAGTCTTTCAGGTTATAGCCTGTAGATCAGATTCAGGGAGCCAGTAAACCTCTAGTCTTTCAGGTTATAGCCTGTAGATCAGATTCAGGGAGCCAGTAAACCTCTAGTCTTTCAGGTTATAGCCTGTAGATCAGATTCAGGAAGCCAGTAAACCTCTAGTCTTTCTGCTTTCTATGTAACCTGGTTGTTGCCTGTGTAATTATAGCCCAGTCTAATTTATGTTATGATGTTTCCTCCCTAACATCCCTTGTGGATTATATAAGGTGTTAGGGTCAGGTGCCTTTCAGTTGCCGGGCGAAGGCACCACAGAGTTGAGTAGGGTTGCAAAATGCTGTTAACTTTCCCAGAAGTCCTAGTTTTGGGGAGAAATCTGTTGGAGGATTCATGGATTCAGGAGGAAATAAGCAGGAAATGTGTAAATCCTCCAATCGGGGAAGTTAGCAGAATTTTGCAACACTGGTTGAGAGCTGCTCTGACTGTTGTGACCTCAACTGGTAGTATGACCTCCTCAGACACTGTAACCCTGCTGTGACTGTTGTATGACCTCAACTGGTAGTATGACCTCCTCAGACACTGTAACCCTGCTGTGACTGTTGTGTGACCTCAACTGGTAGTATGACCTCCTCAGACACTGTAACCCTGCAGCTCTGCTGTTATGAATGATACCTGGCCATATTCCTATGTGTGTAGGTGCAGTACAGTGAGCTGAAGACATTGAGCGCCCAGAGTCCTCTGAGGAGGAAGAGAACCATTGAGAGGAGGTGATGGAGAAGGTATCTATGGTCCCCAATGGAAGACATGGCCCTGCACACTGTTGCCTCCTCAGACTGTTATGCCATGTGTGGAACTGGGCATATAGTGGAGGACATGCTGCCGATATCTGCATCATATTCCTCTATGTCCGGAATTGGTTAGAAAACTGCTCCTGAGTTACTGGTCTCTTCTGTAGCTCAGTTTGTAGAACATGGCACTTGCTGTGCCAGGATAGTGGGTACAATTCCTGAGACCACCCATATGTATCAAATGTATGCATGCATAACTACGTGTCTTTGGGATAAAAGCATCTGCTACATGGCATCTATAATGAACAAAATGGCAACGCAACATGCAACAGTTTAAGATTTTACTAACTTACAGTTCATAGAAGAAAATCTGTCAATTTAAATCAATTCTTTAGGCCCTATTCAATGGATTTCACTTGACTGGGCAGGGATGCAGATGGATGGATTATCTTGGCAAAGGAGAAATGCTCACTAATAGAGGGATGTAAAAGCTTTTTGTGTGTCTGGAACATTTCTGGGATCTTTTATTTCAGCTCATGAAACATGGGACCAACACTTTACATGTTGCGTTTGTATTTGTGTTCAGTGTATATTATCAGTCAGACATGGATATTGTGGACCCAGCAGGCTAAAGATCACCAGCATGGTTTCCATCAACTACATCAAGATGGCCTCAACACTTCAACACGGTTTATAATACTGTTCACTTCTCGTTGTTTACTCAACCATACTTTTTCATCTAATACACTTTTATCCTGATTTGTACTTCTCCACTTTTCTGACTTTTTAAAATGTATTTCTGTTTAAAGTATCTACAATTGTAGTTGTTAAAGTTTCAGAATATTCTCTTTTTATATTGTTAAGAGAGAATTAATCAAAAGCTGCTTTAACCCGTCAATAGAAATCTAATGTCATTCTTATTCTACCGTTCTTTTTTATTGTAAAGCCAGATCAGGTTGAAATTTGTTTTTACAGATAATGAAATAATGTAATTTCAATATTTCTGGATTTTAATTTCTTTTTAGAATGCACGATATTGAGATGTGTTACTTAATTTCTCCTATCCTCATTCCCATCATATACAGTGTCATGTAAACATTCAAGACCCTCAACATTTCTCCTATCCTCATTCCCATCATACACAGTATCATGTAAACATTCAAGACCCTCAACATTTCTCCTATCCTCATTCCCATCATACACAGTATCATGTAAACATTCAAGACCCTCAACATTTCTCCTATCCTCATTCCCATCATACACAGTGTCATGTAAACATTCAAGACCCTCAACATTTCTCCTATCCTCATTCCCATCATATACAGTATCATGTAAACATTCAAGACCCTCAACATTTCTCCTATCCTCATTCCCATCATACAATGTCATCATGTAAATATTCAAGACCCTCAACATTTCTCCTATCCTCATTCCCATCATACACAGTATCATGTAAACATTCAAGACCCTCAACATTTCTCCTATCCTCATTCCCATCATACACAGTGTCATGTAAACATTCAAGACCCTCAACATTTCTCCTATCCTCATTCCCATCATACACAGTGTCATGTAAACATTCAAGACCCTCAACATTTCTCCTATCCTCATTCCCATCATACACAGTGTCATGTAAACATTCAAGACCCTCAACATTTCTCCTATCCTCATTCCCATCATACACAGTGTCATGTAAACATTCAAGACCCTCAACATTTCTCCTATCCTCATTCCCATCATACACAGTGTCATGTAAACATTCAAGACCCTCAACATTTCTCCTATCCTCATTCCCATCATACACAGTATCATGTAAACATTCAAGACCCTCAACATTTCTCCTATCCTCATTCCCATCATACACAGTATCATGTAAACATTCAAGACCCTCAACATTTCTCCTATCCTCATTCCCATCATACACAGTGTCATGTAAACATTCAAGACCCTCAACATTTCTCCTATCCTCATTCCCATCATACACAGTGTCATGTAAACATTCAAGACCCTCAACATTTCTCCTATCCTCATTCCCATCATACACAGTATCATGTAAACATTCAAGACCCTCAACATTTCTCCTATCCTCATTCCCATCATACACAGTGTCATGTAAACATTCAAGACCCTCAACATTTCTCCTATCCTCATTCCCATCATACACAGTGTCATGTAAACATTCAAGACCCTCAACATTTCTCCTATCCTCATTCCCATCATACACAGTATCATGTAAACATTCAAGACCCTCAACATTTCTCCTATCCTCATTCCCATCATACACAGTATCATGTAAACATTCAAGACCCTCAACATTTCTCCTATCCTCATTCCCATCATATACAGTGTCATGTAAACATTCAAGACCCTCAACATTTCTCCTATCCTCATTCCCATCATATACAGTATCATGTAAACATTCAAGACCCTCAACATTTCTCCTATCCTCATTCCCATCATACACAGTATCATGTAAACATTCAAGACTCCTCAACATTTCTCCTATCCTCATTCCCATCATACACAGTATCATGTAAACATTCAAGACCCTCAACATTTCTCCTATCCTCATTCCCATCATACACAGTATCATGTAAACATTCAAGACCCTCAACATTTCTCCTATCCTCATTCCCATCATATACAGTATCATGTAAACATTCAAGACCCTCAACATTTCTCCTATCCTCATTCCCATCATACACAGTATCATGTAAACATTCAAGACCCTCAACATTTCTCCTATCCTCATTCCCATCATATACAGTGTCATGTAAACATTCAAGACCCTCAACATTTCTCCTATCCTCATTCCCATCATACACAGTATCATGTAAACATTCAAGACCCTCAACATTTCTCCTATCCTCATTCCCATCATACACAGTATCATGTAAACATTCAAGACCCTCAACATTTCTCCTCCTATCCTCATTCCCATCATACACAGTATCATGTAAACATTCAAGACCCTCAACATTTCTCCTATCCTCATTCCCATCATACACAGTATCATGTAAACATTCAAGACCCTCAACATTTCTCCTATCCTCATTCCCATCATATACAGTGTCATGTAAACATTCAAGACCCTCAACATTTCTCCTATCCTCATTCCCATCATACACAGTATCATGTAAACATTCAAGACCCTCAACATTTCTCCTATCCTCATTCCCATCATACACAGTATCATGTAAACATTCAAGACCCTCAACATTTCTCCTATCCTCATTCCCATCATACACAGTATCATGTAAACATTCAAGACCCTCAACATTTCTCCTATCCTCATTCCCATCATACACAGTATCATGTAAACATTCAAGACCCTCAACATTTCTCCTATCCTCATTCCCATCATATACAGTATCATGTAAACATTCAAGACCCTCAACATTTCTCCTATCCTCATTCCCATCATACACAGTATCATGTAAACATTCAAGACCCTCAACATTTCTCCTATCCTCATTCCCATCATATACAGTGTCATGTAAACATTCAAGACCCTCAACATTTCTGCTATCCTCATTCCCATCATATACAGTGTCATGTAAACATTCAAGACCCTCAACATTTCTCCTATCCTCATTCCCATCATACACAGTATCATGTAAACATTCAAGACCCTCAACATTTCTCCTATCCTCATTCCCATCATACACAGTATCATGTAAACATTCAAGACCCTCAACATTTCTCCTATCCTCATTCCCATCATACACAGTATCATGTAAACATTCAAGACCCTCAACATTTCTCCTATCCTCATTCCCATCATATACAGTATCATGTAAACATTCAAGACCCTCAACATTTCTCCTATCCTCATTCCCATCATACACAGTATCATGTAAACATTCAAGACCCTCAACATTTCTCCTATCCTCATTCCCATCATATACAGTATCATGTAAACATTCAAGACCCTCAACATTTCTCCTATCCTCATTCCCATCATACACAGTATCATGTAAACATTCAAGACCCTCAACATTTCTCCTATCCTCATTCCCATCATACACAGTATCATGTAAACATTCAAGACCCTCAACATTTCTCCTATCCTCATTCCCATCATATACAGTATCATGTAAACATTCAAGACCCTCAACATTTCTCCTATCCTCATTCCCATCATACACAGTATCATGTAAACATTCAAGACCCTCAACATTTCTCCTATCCTCATTCCCATCATATACAGTGTCATGTAAACATTCAAGACCCTCAACATTTCTCCTATCCTCATTCCCATCATACACAGTATCATGTAAACATTCAAGACCCTCAACATTTCTCCTATCCTCATTCCCATCATACACAGTATCATGTAAACATTCAAGACCCTCAACATTTCTCCTATCCTCATTCCCATCATACACAGTATCATGTAAACATTCAAGACCCTCAACATTTCTCCTATCCTCATTCCCATCATACACAGTATCATGTAAACATTCAAGACCCTCAACATTTCTCCTATCCTCATTCCCATCATACACAGTGTCATGTAAACATTCAAGACCCTCAACATTTCTCCTATCCTCATTCCCATCATACACAGTGTCATGTAAACATTCAAGACCCTCAACATTTCTCCTATCCTCATTCCCATCATACACAGTATCATGTAAACATTCAAGACCCTCAACATTTCTCCTATCCTCATTCCCATCATACACAGTATCATGTAAACATTCAAGACCCTCAACATTTCTCCTATCCTCATTCCCATCATACACAGTATCATGTAAACATTCAAGGCCCTCAACATTTCTCCTATCCTCATTCCCATCATACACAGTATCATGTAAACATTCAAGACCCTCAACATTTCTCCTATCCTCATTCCCATCATACACAGTGTCATGTAAACATTCAAGACCCTCAACATTTCTCCTATCCTCATTCCCATCATACACAGTGTCATGTAAACATTCAAGACCCTCAACATTTCTCCTATCCTCATTCCCATCATACACAGTATCATGTAAACATTCAAGACCCTCAACATTTCTCCTATCCTCATTCCCATCATACACAGTATCATGTAAACATTCAAGACCTCAACATTTCTCCTATCCTCATTCCCATCATACACAGTATCATGTAAACATTCAAGGCCCTCAACATTTCTCCTATCCTCATTCCCATCATACACAGTATCATGTAAACATTCAAGACCCTCAACATTTCTCCTATCCTCATTCCCATCATATCCAGTGTAGAGGATAAAAAGCTTTAACACTATATGTATTATGTGATGTACTACATGTTATGCAATGTCCACCTTTCACACTGAATGTTGTGTAATGTTGTGTCTTGGATGTTTGATTGAATGTTTCTACCCTCTACATACACATTCCTGATTGTCCTGAGCATGCTCATTTTGCTGGTGAATGCTATGGGACCAATATGTCCATATTTAAACACCTGATATCTTGTATTGGTGTTATTTCTGAATGAGGATCACAGATGAAGAGTTTCTCTCAACATACAATAAACACATCATGACTTACCTCAACGGATACGTTTACAGTCTGTCTGTGTCTGTCTGTCTGTGTCTGACTGACTGACTGTCTTTTCGGTCTCTGTCTTACTGTCTCTGTCTGTCTGTCTATGTCTGTCTGCCTACATGCCTGTCTATCACCCAGCTATCAGGCTATCTGCTATCAAGCTACCACACAACCCAACCACCAAGCTACCAGGCATTCACTCATGTTCTAACATATTATTATGAGATAAAAATTACAGTACCCTACAGCACAACAGTACCCCACCACCCTACAGCTCAACACAACAGTACCCCACCACCCTACAGCTCAATACAACAGTACCCCAACACCCTACAACACAACACAACAGTACCCCACCACCCTACAGCTCAACACAACAGTACCCCACCACCCTACAGCTCAATACAACAGTACCCCAACACCCTACAGCTCAACACAACAGTACCCCAACACCCTACAGCTCAACACAACAGTACCCCACCACCCTACAGCTCAACACAACAGTACCCCAACACCCTACAGCTCAACACAACAGTACCCCACCACCCTACAGCTCAACACAACAGTACCCCACCACCCTACAGCTCAACACAACAGTACCCCAACACCCTACAGCTCAACACAACAGTACCCCACCACCCTACAGCTCAACACAACAGTACCCCACCACCCTACAGCTCAACACAACAGTACCCCAACACCCTACAGCTCAACACAACAGTACCCCACCACCCTACAGCTCAACACAACAGTACCCCAACACCTTACAACACAACACAACAGTACCCAGCACCCTACAGCACAGCACAACACAACAGTACCCCACCACCCTACAACACAACACAACAGTACCCAGCACCCTACAGCACAACACAACAGTACCCCAACACCCTACAACACAACACAACAGTACCCAGCACCCTACAGCACAGCACAACACAACAGTACCCCACCACCCTACAGCACAACACAACAGTACCCACCACCCTACAACACAACACAACAGTACCCAGCACCCTACAGCACAGCACAACACAACAGTACCCCACCACCCTACAACACAACACAACAGTACCCAGCACCCTACAGCACAACACAACAGTACCCCAACACCCTACAACACAACACAACAGTACCCCACCACCCTACAACACAACACAACACAACAGTACCCCACCACCCTACAGCACAACACAACAGTACCCAGCACCCTACAGCACAGCACAACACAACAGTACCCCACCACCCTACAGCACAACACAACAGTACCCACCACCCTACAACACAACACAACAGTACCCAGCACCCTACAGCACAGCACAACACAACAGTACCCCACCACCCTACAGCACAACACAACAGTACCCACCACCCTACAACACAACAGTACCCAGCACCCTACAGCACAGCACAACACAACAGTACCCCACCACCCTACAACACAACACAACAGTACCCAGCACCCTACAGCACAGCACAACACAACAGTACCCCACCACCCTACAGCACAACACAACAGTACCCACCACCCTACAACACAACACAACAGTACCCAGCACCCTACAGCACAGCACAACACAACAGTACCCCACCACCCTACAGCACAACACAACAGTACCCACCACCCCAAAACACAACACAACAGTACCCCACCACCCTACAGCACAACACAACAGTACCCCACCACCCTACAACACAACAGTACCCAGCACCCTACAGCACAGCACAACACAACAGTACCCCACCACCCTACAGCACAACACAACAGTACCCACCACCCCAAAACACAACACAACAGTACCCCACCACCCTACAACACAACAGTACCCCACCACCCTAAAAAACAACAGTACCCCATCACCCTACAGCTCAACACAACAGTACCCCACCATGCTACAACAACACAACAGTACCCCACCACTCTACAGCACAGCACAACACAACAGTACCCCACCACCCTACAGCTCAATACAACAGTACCCCAACACCCTACAACACAACACAACAGTACCCCACCACCCTACAACACAACAGTACCCCACCTCCCTACAGCACAACAGTACCCCAACACCCTACAACACAACACAACAGTACCCCTCCTCCCTACAACACAACACAACAGTACCCCAACACCCTACAACACAACACAACAGTACCCCTCCTCCCTACAACACAACACAACAGTACCCCGCCACCTTACAACACAACACAACAGTACCCCACCACCCTACAGCACAACAGTACCCCACCACCCTACAGCACAACACAACAGTACCCAGCACCCTACAGCACAGCACAACACAACAGTACCCCACCACCCTACAGCACAACACAACAGTACCCACCACCCCAAAACACAACACAACAGTACCCCACCACCCTACAGCACAACACAACAGTACCCCACCACCCTAAAAAACAACAGTACCCCACCACCCTACAGCTCAACACAACAGTACCCCACCATGCTACAACAACACAACAGTACCCCACCACTCTACAGCTCAACACAAAAGTACCCCACCACCCTACAGCACAACACAACAGTACCCACCACCCCAAAACACAACACAACAGTACCCCACCACCCTACAGCACAACACAACAGTACCCCACCACCATACAGCTCAAGACAAAAGTACCCCACCACCCTACAGCTCAACACAAAAGTACCCCACCACCCTACAGCACAACACAACAGTACCCCACCACCATACAACACCACAACAGTACCCCACCACCCTACAGCACAACACAACAGTACCCCACCACCCTACAGCACAAGACAACAGTACCCACCACCCTACAGCACAGCACAACACAACAGTACCCCACCATCCTACAACAACACAACAGTACCCCACCACCCTACAGCACAACACAACAGTATCCCACCACCCTACAACACAACACAACAGTACCCCACCACCCTACAACAGTACCCAACACCCTACAGTACAACACAACAGTACCCAACACCCTACAGTACAACACAACAGTACCCCATCACCCTACAACACAACAGTACCCCTCCTCCCTACAACACAACACAACAGTACCCCACCACCCTACAACAACACAACAGTACCCCACCACCCTACAGCACAACAGTACCCAACACCCTACAGCACAACACAACAGTACTCCCACCACCCTACAGCACAACACAACAGTATCCCACCACCCTACAACATAACAGTACCCCACCACCCTACAACACAACACAACAGTACCCCACCACCCTACAACAACACAACAGTACCCCACCACCCTACAACACAACACAACAGTACCTCACCACCCTACAACAACACAACAGTACCCCACCACCCTACAACACAACACAACAGTACCCAAACACCCTACAATACAACACAACAGTACCCTACAACACAACAGTACCCCTCCTCCCTACAACACAACACAACAGTACCCCACCACCCTACAGCACAACAGTACCCCACCACCCTACAGCACAACAGTACCCAACACCCTACAGCACAACACAACAGTACCCCACCACCCTACAGCACAACACAACAGTATCCCACCACTCTACAACACAACAGTACCCCTCCTCCCTACAATACAACACAACAGTACCCCACCACCCTACAACAACACAACAGTACCCCACCACCCTACAACAACACAACAGTACCCCACCACCCTACAACACAACAGTACCCCACCACCCTACAACAACACAACAGTACCCCACCACCCTACAGCTCAACACAACAGTACCCCACCAACCTGCAACACAACACAACAGTACCCACCACCCTACAGCACAACACAACAGTACCCCACCACCATACAACAACACAACAACACAACAGTACCCCAACACCCTACAACACAACACAACAGTACCCCACCACTCTACAGCTCAACACAACAGTACCCCACCACCCTACAACAACACAACAGTACCCCAACACCCTACAACACAACAGTACCCCACCACCCTACAACACAACACAACAGTACCCACCACCCTACAGCACAACACAACAGTACCAACCACCCTACAGCACAACACAACAGTACCCCACCACCCTACAACACAACACAACAGTATCCCACCACCCTACAACACAACAGTACCCCACCACCCTACAACACAACAGTACCCCACCACCCTACAACAACACAACAGTACCCCACCACCCTACAACAACACAACAGTACCCCACCACCCTACAACAACACAACAGTATCCCACCACCCTACAACACAACAGTACCCCACCACCCTACAGCACAACACAACAGTACCCCACCACCCTAAAAAACAACAGTACCCCACCACCCTACAGCTCAACACAACAGTACCCCACCATGCTACAACAACACAACAGTACCCCACCACTCTACAGCTCAACACAAAAGTACCCCACCACCCTACAGCACAACACAACAGTACCCACCACCCCAAAACACAACACAACAGTACCCCACCACCCTACAGCACAACACAACAGTACCCCACCACCATACAGCTCAACACAAAAGTACCCCACCACCCTACAGCTCAACACAAAAGTACCCCACCACCCTACAGCACAACAGTACCCCACCACCCAAAAACACAACACAACAGTACCCCACCACCCTACAGCACAACACAACAGTACCCCACCACCATACAACACCACAACAGTACCCCACCACCCTACAGCACAACACAACAGTACCCCACCACCCTACAGCACAACACAACAGTACTCCACCACCCTACAGCACAGCACAACACAACAGTACCCCACCATCCTACAACAACACAACAGTACCCCACCACCCTACAGCACAACACAACAGTATCCCACCACCCTACAACACAACACAACAGTACCCCACCACCCTACAACAGTACCCAACACCCTACAGTACAACACAACAGTACCCAACACCCTACAGTACAACACAACAGTACCCCATCACCCTACAACACAACAGTACCCCTCCTCCCTACAACACAACACAACAGTACCCCACCACCCTACAACAACACAACAGTACCCCACCACCCTACAGCACAACAGTACCCAACACCCTACAGCACAACACAACAGTACCCCACCACCCTACAGCACAACACAACAGTATCCCACCACCCTACAACATAACAGTACCCCACCACCCTACAACACAACACAACAGTACCCCACCACCCTACAACAACACAACAGTACCCCACCACCCTACAACACAACACAACAGTACCTCACCACCCTACAACAACACAACAGTACCCCACCACCCTACAACACAACACAACAGTACCCAAACACCCTACAATACAACACAACAGTACCCTACAACACAACAGTACCCCTCCTCCCTACAACACAACACAACAGTACCCCACCACCCTACAGCACAACAGTACCCCACCACCCTACAGCACAACAGTACCCAACACCCTACAGCACAACACAACAGTACCCCACCACCCTACAGCACAACACAACAGTATCCCACCACTCTACAACACAACAGTACCCCTCCTCCCTACAATACAACACAACAGTACCCCACCACCCTACAACAACACAACAGTACCCCACCACCCTACAACAACACAACAGTACCCCACCACCCTACAACAACACAACAGTACCCCACCACCCTACAACAACACAACAGTACCCCACCACCCTACAACAACACAACAGTACCCCACCACCCTACAACAACACAACAGTACCCCACCACCCTACAACACAACAGTACCCCACCACCCTACAACACAACAGTACCCCACCACCCTACAACACAACAGTACCCCACCACCCTACAGCACAACAGTACCCCACCACCCTACAGCACAACACAACAGTATCCCACCACCCTACAACACAACAGTACCCCTCCTCCCTACAATACAACACAACAGTACCCCACCACCCTACAACAACACAACAGTACCCCACCACCATACAACAACACAACAGTACCCCACCACCCTACAACACAACACAACAGTACCCCACAACACAACACAACAGTACCCCACCACCATACAACACCACAACAGTACCCCACCACCCTACAGCTCAACACAACAGTACCCCACCAACCTGCAACACAACACAACAGTACCCACCACCCTACAGCACAACACAACAGTACCCCACCACCATACAACAACACAACAGTACCCCAACACCCTACAACACAACACAACAGTACCCCACCACTCTACAGCTCAACACAACAGTACCCCACCACCCTACAACAACACAACAGTACCCCAACACCCTACAACACAACACAACAGTACCCCACCACCCTACAGCACAACACAACAGTACCAACCACCCTACAGCACAACACAACAGTACCCCACCACCCTACAACACAACACAACAGTATCCCACCACCCTACAACACAACAGTACCCCACCACCCTACAACACAACAGTACCCCACCACCCTACAACAACACAACAGTACCCCACCACCCTACAACAACACAACAGTACCCCACCACCCTACAACAACACAACAGTATCCCACCACCCTACAACACAACAGTACCCCACCACCCTACAACACAACAGTACCCCAACACCCTACAACACAACACAACAGTACCCCACCACCCTACAACACAACACAACAGTACCCCACCACCCTACAACACAACACAACAGTACCCAGCACCCTACAGCACAACACAACAGTACCCCACCACCCTACAACAACACAACACCACCCTACAACAACACAACAGTACCCCACCACCCTACAGCTCAACACAACAGTACCCCACCAACCTGCAACACAACACAACAGTACCCACCACCCTACAGCACAACACAACAGTACCCCACCACCATACAACAACACAACAACACAACAGTACCCCAACACCCTACAACACAACACAACAGTACCCCACCACTCTACAGCTCAACACAACAGTACCCCACCACCCTACAACAACACAACAGTACCCCAACACCCTACAACACAACACAACAGTACCCCACCACCCTACAACACAACACAACAGTACCCACCACCCTACAGCACAACAGTACCCCACCACCCTACAACACAACACAGTACCCCACCACCCTACAGCACAACACAACAGTACCCCACCACCCTACAGCACAACACAACAGTACCCCACCACCCTACAACACAACACAACAGTATCCCACCACCCTACAACACAACAGTACTCCCACCACCCTACAACACAACAGTACCCCACCACCCTACAACAACACACAACAGTACCCCACCACCCTACAACAACACACAACAGTACCCCTACAACAACACAACAGTATCCCACCACCCTACAACACAACAGTACTCCCACCACCCTACAACACAACAGTACCCCAACACCCTACAACACAACACAACAGTACCCCACCACCCTACAACACAACAACACAACAGTACCCCACCACCCTACAACACAACACAACAGTACCCCACCACCCTACAACACAACACAACAGTACCCCAACACCCTACAACACAACACAACAGTACCCAGCACCCTACAGCACAACACAACAGTACCCCACCACCCTACAACAACACAACACCACCCTACAACAACACAACAGTACCCCACCACCCTACAACACAACACAACAGTACCCCACCACCCTACAACACAACACAACAGTACCCCAACACCCTACAACACAACACAACAGTACCCAGCACCCTACAACACAACACAACAGTACCCCACCACCCTACAACAACACAACACCACCCTACAACAACACAACAGTACCCCACCACCCTACAACAACACAACACCACCCTACAACAACACAACAGTACCCCACGACCCTACAACACAACAAAACAGTACCCCACCACCCTACAACAACACAACAGTACCCTACAACAAAACAGTACCCCACCACCCTACAACAACACAACAGTACCCTACAACAAAACAGTACCCCACCAACCTACACCAGCCTAGCAGCAGAACCAGCCAGCCTCACAGCAGAACCAGCCAGCCTCACAGCAGAACCAGCCAGTCTAGCAGCAGAACCAGCCTAGCAGCAGAACCATCCAGCCTCACAGCAGAACCAGCCAGACTCACAGCAGACCCAGCCTCACAGCAGAACCAGCCATCCTCACAGCAGACCCAGTCTCACAGCAGAACCACCAAGCCTCACAGCAGACCCAGCCTCACAGCAGAGCCAGCCAGCCTAGCAGCAGACCCAGCCTCAGCATAACCAGCCAGCCTAGCAGCAGACCCAGCCAGCCTAGCAACAGAACCAGCCAGCCTAGCAGCAGAACCAGCCTCACAGCAGAACCAGCCAGCCTAGAAGCAGAACCAGCCAGCCTCACAGCAGAACCAGCCAGCCTCACAGCAGACCCAGCCAGCCTCACAGCAGACCCAGCCAGCCTAGCAGCAGAACCAGCCAGCCTAGCAGCAGAACCAGCCAGCCTCACAGCAGAACCAGCCAGCCTAGCAGCAGAACCAGCCTAGCAGCAGAACCAGCCTCACAGCATAACCAGCCAGCCTAGCAGCAGAACCAGCCAGCCTAGCAGCTGAACCAGCCAGCCTAGCATCAGAACCAGCCAGCCTCACAGCAGAACCAGCCTCACAGCAGAACCAGCCAGCCTCACAACATAACCATCCAGCCTAGCAGCAGAACTAGCCAGCCTAGCAGAAGAACCAGCCAGCCTCACAGCAGAACCAGACAGCCTCACAGCAGAACAAGCCTCACAGCAGAACCAGCCAGCCTAGCAGCAGAACCAGCCAGCCTAGCAGCAGAACAAGCCAGCCTAGCAGCAGAACCAGCCAGCCTAGCAGCAGAACCAGCCAGCCTAGCAGAAGCACAGCAGGGCAACATTATTATTATTTTTTTTACATGTTTTTCTTTATTTAACCTTTATTTAACCTTTATGTAACCTTTATTTAACCTTTATGTAACCTTTATTTAACCTTTATTTTACCTTTATGTAACCTTTATTTAACCTTTATGTAACCTTTATTTAACCTTTATTTAACCTTTATGTAACCTTTATTTAACTAGGCAAGTCAGTTAAGAACAAATTATAATTTACAACTCCTGCAGGGACTGGGGCTGGGATTAACTTTTAAAATATAATCAAACTATAGTTCAAAACACATCACGACAAGAGAGACACCACAACACTACATGAAGAGAGACCTAAGACAACAACATAGCATGGTAGCAACACATGACAACACAGCATGGTAGAAAAACAACATGACAACAACTTGGTAGCAGCACAACATGGTAGCAGCACAAAACATGGTACAAACATTATTGGGCACAGACAGCAGCACAAAGGGCAAGAAGGTAGAGACAACATCACATCACACACAGCAGCCACAACTGTCAGTGTGAGAGTCCATGACTGAGTCTTAATGAAGAGATGGAGATGAAAACAGAGTGTGACTGGCAGAACGGGTGTTGTATGTGGAGGATGAGGGCTGCAGTAGGTATCTCAGATAGGAGGGAGAGAGTCCATGACTGAGTCTTAATGAAGAGATGGAGATAAAACAGAATGTGACTGGCAGAACGGGTGTTGTATGTGGAGGATGAGGGCTGCAGTAGATATCTCAGATAGGGGGGAGAGGGTCCATGACTGAGTCTTAATGAAGAGATGGAGATGAAACATCAAAGCAGCAGCTCCAGCAGACCCGACTGGCTACCCAGCCCGGTCTCATAGACTAGATGTAATAATAAACGGAAATCCTGGATATCCAAATCAGTATGATATGGTACTTTTGGTCTGGTTACGTAAGACATAGCCAAGGAGGCCATAACGCGGTCATCTAACAACCCAAAGGTTGTGAGTTCGAATCTCATCACAGACAATTAGCAACTTTTCAGCTACTTACTACTTTTTAGCTAGTTTGCGTGTTAGCTAAAGATTTGCCTAACCCTTACCGTAACGCTGTTAGCGAACCCTTCCCCGAACAATAACCTTAACTCTTTAACCTAACTCCTAAACCCTTAGCCTAGCTATGTTAGCCAGCTAGCTAATGTTAGCCACCTAGCTAGAATTTGTAAAATATCATAGGTTCATCAAATTCCTAACATATAATGTGAATTGTAATTAGTAAAATATCATACAATGTGGGTCATGGACATCCACAAATGAATACATGCCATACGAAAAGTGACATATCATACTAAATGTGTCACGTCTACTCCCACTCCTCCCCTCCGGCGTTCGACATCGCCGGTATACCACCGGCCCTGGGATCCATCATTACGCACACCTACACGTCATCATGAGGTACACCTGGATTACCTCACTTATTACGTCCCCTATATCTGGCACAACCTTAGGTTCTTTCCCCAGTCAGTATTGTTCCTGTGTTCATGCGTAGACTCTACTGGTATGTTGTCTCGTTCCATGTTTGTTGTTTTATTAAACGTTTCACCTGCACCTGCTTCTCGACTCTCAGCACCTCTGTTACAAAATGGGGTGACCCTAATTTACATACACCGACGTCTTGCTTCCCGGACAAGCTAAACACCTTCTTCGCCCACTTTGATAGCGCAGTGCCACCGATGCGGCCCGCTACCAAGGACTGTGGGCTCTCCTTCTCCGTGGCCGATGTGAGTAAGACATTTAAGTGTGTTAAACCTCGCAAGGCTGCTGGCCCAGACAGCATCCCTAGCCGCATCCTCAGAGGGTAATGTTTTGTCTGAAGTCCCTTGACTTTACCACTAGATGGCGTTATTTCAACCCACATTGATTCTCCTGTGTTAATTGTTGTTAGTAATGGCCTCACCTGTGTTGTATTACTTCTAATGACAAACCCTATTTAAGGCCCCACTGCCCTTTTTGTTCATGTTCAGTCCTGATGTTGGTCTAGGTGTTGTCATGCTCTAGGACTCCTTGTGTCTGATATTTTTCTGACTTCTATTATTTGAACTTGGATTCTATGTTTTTTTTTGTTTCCTTTTGTGGAATTTTGGAAAGATGTTTCTGGACTCATGTTGAGAGATTTCTCTCTGTTTTGGATTACCTTTTTGTATTGCCTCCCAAGCGGAGTTGTTTAAGTTACCCTGGGACACAATCATTTAAAGTGTTGCCAAAGACTGTTGCTAAGTTTTGCTTTTTTTCTCTGAAGTAAAGAGCCAAAGATAAAACCCAGATTTTGAGATCTCATTGTTTTCTAATTCCTCTGCACTTGGGCTCAACCTCCTCCAGTAGTGGAGTGGTCAGCATCAAGGACACACACATCCATCGGGGACCTGAGTTCGATCCCCAGCTGGCTCGTAACACAGAGCATGCGCAGACATACTGCCTGGTTTGTTTACGGACATATTCAAACTCTCCCTATCCAAGTCATGTGTCTCCATATGCTTCAAGATGGCTACCATTGTTCCTGTACCCAAGAAAGCTAAGGTAACTGAACTAAATGACTATCGTCCCGAAGCACTCACCTCTGTCATCATGAAGTGCTTTGAGAGACTAGTCAAGGATCATACCACCTCTACCTTACCTGTCACCCTAGACCCACTCTAATGTGCTTACCGCCCCAATAGATCAACAGACAACGCCATCACACTGCCCTATCCCATCTGGACAAGAGGAATTCCTACATTTGAAGTCGGAAGTTTACATACACTTAGGTTGGAGTAATTAAAACTTGTTTTTCAACCACTCCACAAATTTCTTGTTAACAAACTATAGCTTTGGCAAGTCGGTTAGGACATCTACTTTGTGCATGACACAAGTAATTTTTCCAGCAATTGTTTACAGACAGCTTATTCCACTTATAATTCACTGTATCACAATTCCAATGGGTCAGAAGTTTACATACACTAAGTTGACTGTGCCTTTAAACAGCTTGAAAAATTCAGGAAAATTATGTCATGGCTTTAGAAGCTTCTGATAGGCTAATTGACATCATGTGAGTCAATTGGAGGTGTACCTGTGGCTGTATTTCAAGGCCTACCTTCAAACTCAGTGCCTCTTTGCTTGACATCATGGGAAAATTAAAAGAAATCAGCCAAGACCTCAGAAAGAAACCTCCACAAGTCTGGTGCATCCTTGGGAGCAATTTCCAAACGCCTGAAGGTACCACGTTCATCTGTATAAACAATAGTATGCAAGTATAAACACCATGGGACTAGGCAGCCGTCACACCGCTCAGGAAGGAGACACGTTCTGTCTCCTAGAGATTAACGTACTTTGGTGCGAAAAGTGCAAATCAATCCCAGAACAACATCAAAGGACCTTGTGAAGATGCTGGAGGAAACAGTAAAATGAGTCCTATATCGACATAACCTGAAAGGCCGCTCAGCAAGGAAGAAGCCACTGCTCCAAAACCGCCGTAAAAAAGACAGACTACGGTTTGCAACTGCACATGGGGACAAAGATTGCACTTTTTGGAGAAATGTCCTCTGGTCTGATGAAACAAAAATAGAACTGTTTGGCCATAATGACCATCGTTATGTTTTGAGGAAAATCTGGGACGCTCGCATGCCGAAGAACACCATTCCAACTGTGAAGCACAGGGGTGGCAGCATCATGTTGTGGGGGTGCAGGAGGGCGTCATGAGGAAGAAAAATTACGTGGATATATTAAAGCAACGTCTCAAGACATCAGTGAGGAAGTTAAAGCTTGGTCGCAAATGGGTCTTCCAAATGGACAATGACCCCAAGCATACATCCAAAGTTGTGGCAAAATGGCTTAAGGACAACAAAGTCAAGGTATTGGAGTGGCCATCACAAAGCCCTGACCTCAATCCTATAGAAGATTTGTGGGCAGAACTGAAAAAGCATGTGCGAGCAAGGAGGCCTACAAACCTGACTCAGTTACACCAGCTCTGTCAGGAGGAATGGGCCAAAATTCACCCAACTTAATGTGGGAAGCTTGTGGAAGGCTACCCGAAACGTTTGACCCAAGTGAAACAATTTAAAGGCAATGCTACCAAACACTAATTGAGAGTATGTAAACTTCTGACCCACTGGGAATGTGATGAAAGAAATAAAAGCAGAAATAAATCATTCTCTCTACTATTATTCTGACATTACACATTCTTACAATAAAGTGGTGATCCTAACTGACCTAAGACAGGGACTTTTTACTAGGATTAAATTTCAGGAATTGTGAAAAACGTTGTTTAAATGTATTTGGCTAAGGTGTATGTAAACTTCCGACTTCAACTGTATCTAAGAATGCTGTTCATTGACTACAGCTCGGCATTCAACACCATATTACCCTCCAAGCTCACCATTAAGCTCGAGGCCCTGTGTCTGAGCCCTGCCCTGTGCAACTGAGTCCTGGACTTTCTGACGGGCAGCCCCCAGGTGGTGAAGGTAGGAAACATACCTCCACTTTGCTGATCCTCAACACTTGGGCCCCACAAGCCCCATCCTGTACTCCCTCTTCACCCATGACTGTGTGGCCAAGCACGCCTCCAACTCAATCATCAAGTTTGCAAACACAACAGTAGTAGGCTTGATTAGCAACAATGACGAGACGGCTCTGGGAGTGTGGTGCCAGGAAAATAACCTCACTCAATGTCAACACAACAAAGAAGATGATCATGGACTATAGGAAACAGCAGAGGAAGCACCCCCCCCCTATCCACATAGACGGGACCGCAGAGGAGAAGGTGGAAAGCTTAAAGTTCCTCGGTGTACACATCACTGACAAACTGAAATGGTCCACCCACACAGACAGCGTGGTGAAGAAAGCGCAACAGCCCGCAACCGCAAGGGTTAGGAACTTTGTAGCGAGGCAGGGGAAAAGAGGGAGGAACATCGAGTCGCATTAGAATGGGTGATGAGCAGGTGTTGAGATGAGGAAATGTTGGACAGGCAATGAGGCATGGCTGAGTCAAATAGGAATCCTGACTTATTGAAGTGGTGAATGAAGAGCTCAGCCACGTGCTTCTTGTCAGTAACAACCCTACCATCAACATTAAGGGACATGGGCAGCTGTGAGGAGGAGGGTTTATTCTCCAGGTCTTTAACCGTTTTCCAGAACTTCTTGGGGTTAGACCCACAGTGAGAGAACTGCTCCTAAAAGTAACTAACTTTGGTCTTCCTGGTAGCCCGAGTGCACTTATTTCTCATTTGCCTGAACGAGAGCCAGTCAGCCTGAGTATACGTGTGCCGAGCCTTTCGCCAAATGGAATTCTTGAGGTGGAGTAACTCTGCCAGATCACGGCCGAACCAGGGGCTGAACCTGTTTTTAATTTTCTTCATGGGGGCGTGTTTGTTCCAGGCTGTATCACATCCGGCTGCGATTGGGAGTCCCATAGGGCAGCACACTATTGCCCAGCGTCGTCCGGGTTTGGTCGGGTAGGCCGTTATTGTAAATAAGATTTTCTTCACTGACTTGCCTAGTTAAATAAAAAAAAAAATCATAAAAAATTGTTAACAATACCACTGAAAATATCAAAAAAGAAGGTCCAAGCGTCTTCGACAGAGGGGATCAAGCTGATTCTACTCCTTTTTACAGAGGCCAGGTCATGAAGGAAGGCTAGCTCATTGAAGTTTTTTAGCAAGCGTCTATGACAAATCAGGACAGGTCGTTTCACTGAGCAGCCATTACAAACACAGTCTGTAAAACAATGATCACTAAGGTCATTACAGAAAACACCAGACTGATACCTAGCAGGATTATTTGTGAGGATAATAGCCTTTTCTGGGTGTTTGGAGTCACACCTTGTGGGATTGGTAATAATCAGAGAAAGATTTAGGAAGTCTCATTGCTTTAGGACTTGGTCAGGTGTTTTTTTTACCTTTATTTTACTCGGCAAGTCAGTTAAGAACAAATTCTTATTTTCAATGACGGCCTAGGAACAGTGGGTGAACTGCCTGTTCAGGGGCAGAACGACAGATTTGTACCTTGTCAGCTCTGGGATTTGTACTTGCAACCTTTCGGTTACTAGTCCAACGCTCTAACCACTAGGCTACCCTGCCGCCCCCTTTGTTTAATGCCAGTGTCAGGTCATTGATAAAAATAGAAAATAGTAGAGGGCCTAGAAACCTGCCCTGTGGTACACCACACTGTTTGACATTAGAGAATCTTCCATTAAATAAACATTTTGAGTTCTGATTCCACGATATGGCAGAGGTTGAAAAGTCATAACTCAATAGAGCCTTAAGTTTAGAATGGATCGGCCTTACGGTTGCAGGCTGTAAAGCTCTTATTAGGCCATGAAAACTGGTGTGAGCTGTGAGGACAATGGAGGTGAGCGTATAGACAGACAGAGAGGAGAGAGATGTCTATAGACTGGGATGTCTATAGACAGAGACAGCAGATCTGATCTGGGGGACACCTCTCTCAGACGCCTCCGGCCTCCCCCCTCTCTCTCTCACTCCCCTGACCCTTCGTCCCCACCCCGTCTCCATAAAGGAAAGCATCCTCTCTCCTTCTCTCCCTCTCCCCGTCACTCCTTCCCATGACCGCTCGTCCCCACCCCATCTCCATAAAGCAAAGCTTCCTCTCTCCTTTCCTCTCTACTTCACCTGACCCCTCGTCCCCACTCCATATTCATAAGGCAAAGCTTCCTCTCCCTCTCCCCTGCTGTCTGTCTCCACTTCTCTCCCTCTCTCCTGGTCTCCTTCCCCAATGTCTCCATAAAGCCTGTGGTGGTCATTATTTTGGGCAGATGGAGGAGAGGTTAGCGTCTGTCACTCCTGAGGAGGGGATCGTAGGGATGACAGAGAAGAAAGAGCTCATCAGAGAAAAGACCAGAAGCAGGAGGGAGCTTTTCATTGGTGTGAAAGACGCTGAAGAGGATAAGGAGCGGGGAAGCCCGGAGGAGCCCAGGGGAGCGCTGGGCATACAAATAGTCTCTCTAGAATGGGCTTAGAGCCTCTAACCCTGGCCATTTGAATGGGGAGGGCCGTTCTAAACATTCTAGTTCTGGGGTCCCCTGTCCTCACAGTCAGCTGACAGAGAGAAAGGAAAGGAAGAATGGCAGGGTTCAAGGCCCTCTCTAGGACCCACACAATAGGAGGGGCTCGCTCTTCTTCTCCTTTCAGAGTGTCAGACATGTAGCTTGAATATCTCCAGATGAAGAGAGCACAATCCCAGATGCCAAGCCCTAACCACGGTGGAAGATGTGATTGGGACAGAGAGAGAGAGACAGGTAACTTCCACAACGCTGTGAACGATCTGAGAGGCAAGAAGGGCCTTCTATGCCATCAAAAGGAACATAAAATTTGACATACCAATTAGGATCTGGCTAAAAATACTTGAATCAGTTATAGAACCCATTGCCCTTCGGGGTTGTGAGGTCTGGGGTCCGCTCACCAACCAAGAATTCACAACATGGGACAAACACCAAATTGAGACTCTGCGAATCTAGAATAGTATAGAATACAGTATATACATATGAGATGAGTAATGCCAGATATGTAAATATTATTAAAGTGACTAGTGTTCCGTTTATTAAAAGTGGCCAGTGTTTTCAAGTTTATGTATATAGGCAGACTCACAGCAGAACTAATGTGCTAGTGATGGCTGTTTAACAGTCGGATCGCCTTGTGATAGCTGTTTTTCAGTCTCTCGGTTCCAGCTTTGATGCACCTGTACTGACCTCGCCTTCTGGATGATAGCGGGGTGAACAGGCAGTGGCTCGGGTGGTTGTTGTCCTTGATGATCTTTTTTGGCCTTCCTGTGACATCGGGTGCTGTATGTGTCCTGGAGGGCAGGTAGTTTGCCCCTGTTGATGCGTTGGGCAGACTGCACCACCCTCTGGAGAGCCTTACGGTTGTGGGCGGAGCAGTTGCCGTACCAGGCGGTGATGCAGCTGAACAGGATGCTCTCGATTGTGCATCTGTAAAAGTTTGTGAGTGATTTTGGTGACAAGCCAAATTTCTTCAGCCTCCTGAGGTTGAAGAGGCGCTGTTGCGCCTTCTTCACCACGCTGTCTGTGTGGGTGGACCATTTCAGTTTGTCCGTGATGTGTACGCCGAGAAACTTAACTTTCCACCTTCTCCACTACTGTCCCGTCGATGTGGATAGGGGGGGGTGCTCCCTCTCCTGTTTCCTGAAGTCCACAATCATCTCCATAGTTTTGTTGACGTTGAGCGAGAGGTTATTTTCCTGACACCACACTCCGAGGGCCCTCACCTCCTCCCTGTAGGCCGTCTCGTCGTTGTTGGTAATCAAGCCTACCACTGTAGTGTCGTCAGCAAACTTGATGATTGAGTTGGAGGCGTGCTTGGCCACACAGTCATGGGTGAACAGGGAGTACAGGAGAGGGCTGAGAACGCACCCTTGTGGGGCCCCAGTGTTGAGGATCAGCGGGGTGGAGATGTTGTTTCCCTCACCACCTGGGGCTGGCCCGTCAGGAAGTTCAGGACCCAGTTGCACAGGGCGGGGTCGAGACCCAGGGTCTCGAGCTTAATGATGAGTTTGGAGGGTACTATGGTGTTAAATGCTGAGCTGTAGTCGATGAACAGCATTCTTACATAGGTATTCCTCTTGTCCAGATGGGTTAGGGCAGTGTGATTGCGTCGTCTGTGGACCTATTGGGACGGTAAGTAAATTGGAGCGGGTCTAGGGTGTCTGGTAGGATGGAGGTGATATGATCCTTGACTAGTCTCTCAAAGCACTTCATGATGAAGGAAGTGAGTGCTACGGGGTGATAGTCATTTAGCTCAGTTACCTTAGCTTTCTTGGGACAGGAACAATGGTGGCCCTCTTTAAGCATGTGGGAACAGCAGACTGGGATAAGGATTGATTATCTGACTTCTACTTCCGGCGCCGACAGAGATGGCCGCCTCGCTTCACGTTCTCAGGAAACCATGCAGTATTTTGTTTTTTTTATGTATTACTTCTTACATTGTTAAACCTGGGAAATATTAAGTTTTATTACATACAACCGGGAGGAACTATTGGATATAAGAGCAACGTCAACTTACCAACATTACGACCAGGAATACGACTTTCCCAAAGAGGATTCTCGGTTTGCTAACCCAAACACAACAATAGACTGGATAGCACCCGGCGACTCAAAGCAACGGCGGCGCCGGAGAAGAGGGAAACGCGCCGTTCTTTTGGTCAAGCTACGTTGACGGGCACATCGTGCACCTCTCCCGAGTATTTTAATCGCCAATGTACAGTCTCTTGACAACAAAGTAGACGAAATCCGATCGAGGGTTGCCTTTCAGAGAGACATCCGAGACTGCAACCTTCTTTGCTTCACGGAAACATGGCTCACTCAGGACACGTTATCGAAGTCGGTACAGCCACCTGGTTTCTCCACGCATCACGCCGACAGAAACAAACTTCTATCTGGTAAGAAGAAGGGTGGGGGTGTGTGTCATGATTAACGAGACGTGGTGTGATCATAACAACATACAGGAACTCAAGTCCTTTTGTTCACCTGACATAGAATTCATTACAATCAAATGCAGACCGCATTATCGACGGCACTGAAAGAAATTCATCGGACTCTATGTAAACTGGAAACCACATATCCTGAGGCTGCATTTATTGTGGCTGGGGATTTTAATAAGGCTAATTTAAGAACAAGGCTCCCGAAATTTTACCAGCATATCGAATGTGCCACCCGGGCTGGTAAAATCCTGGATCACTGTTATTCCAACTTCCGTGATGCATACAAGGCTATTCTCCGCCCTCCTTTCGGCAAGTCTGACCATGACTCCATTTTGTTGCTCCCAGCCTACAAACAGAAACTAAAACAGGAAACGCCCGTTCTCAGGTCTGTTCAACGCTGGTCCGACCAATCTGATTCCATGCTGCAAGATTGCTTCGAGCACGTGGACTGGGATATGTTCCGGATAGCATCTGACAACAACATTGATGTATACGCTGATTCGGTGAGCGAGTTTATTAGCAAGTGCATTGGTGATGTTGTACCCATAGCAAATATTAAAACCTTCCCCCAACCAGAAACCGTGGATTGATGGCAGCATTCGCGCAAAACTGAAAGCGCGAACCAATGCTTTTAACCAGGGTAAGGCTACCGGAAACATGACTGAATACAAAGAGTGTAGCTATTCCCTCCGCAAGGCAATCAAACAAGCTAAGCGTCAATATAGAGACAAAGTAGAGTCACAATTCAACGGCTCAGACACGAGGAATGTGGCAGGGTCTACAGTCAATCACGGACTACAAAAAGAAAACCAGCCCCCGTCGCGGACCATGACGTCCTGCTCCCAGACCAACTAAACAACTTCTTTGCTCGCTTTGAGGACAATGCAGTGCCACCGACACGGCCCGCTACCAAAACCTGCGGGCTCACCTTCACCGCAGCCAATGTGAGAAAAACATTTAAATGTGTTAACCCTCGCAAGGCTGCCGGCCCAGATGGCATCCCTGGCCGTGTCCTCAGAGCATGCGCAGACCAGCTGGCTGGTGTGTTCACGGACATATTCATTCAGTCCCTATCCCAGTCTGCTGTTCCCACATGCTTCAAGAGGGCCACCATTGTTCCTGTTCCCAAGAAAGCTAAGGTGACTGAGCTAAATGAATCGCCCCGTAGCACTCACTTCTGTCATCATGAAGTGCTTTGAGAGATTAGTCAAGGATCATATCACCTCCATCCTGCCAGACACCCTGGACCCACTCCAATTTGCTTACCGACCCAGCCCTGTGCAACTGGGTCCTGGACTTCCTGACGGGCCGGTCCCAGGTGGTGAGGGTAGGAAACAACATCTCCACTCCGCTGATCCTCAACACTGGGGCCCCACAAGGGTGCGTTCTCAGCCCTCTCCTGTACTCCCTGTTTACCCATGACTGCGTGGCCAAGCACGCATCCAACTCAATCATCAAGTTTGCTGACGACACTACAGTGGTAGGCTTGATTACCAACAACGACGAGACGGCCTACAGAGAGGAGGTGAGGGCCCTCGGAGTGTGGTGTCAGGAAAATAACCTCTCACTCAATGTCAGCAAAACAAAGGAGATGATCGTGGACTTCAGGAAACAGGAGAGGAGCACCCCCTATCCACATCGAGGGGACAGTAGTGGAGAGGGTGGAAAGTTTTAAGTTCCTCGGTGTACAGATCACGGACAAACTGAAATGGTCCACACACAGACAGCGTGGTGAAGAAGCGCAACAGCGCCTCTTCAACCTCAGGAGGCTGAAGAAATTCGGCTTGTCACCAAAATCACTCACAAACTTTTACAGATGCACTATCGAGAGCATCCTGTCGGGCTGTATCACCGCCTGGTACGGCAACTGCTCCGCCCACAACCGTAAGGCTCTCCAGAGGGTAGTGAGGACTGCACAGCGCATCACCGGGGGAAACCTACCTGCCCTCCAGGACACCTACACCACCCGATGTCACAGGAAGGCCAAAAAGATCATCAAGGACAACAACCACCCGAGCCACTGCCTGTTCACCCCGCTATCATCCAGAAGGCGAGGTCAGTACAGGTGCATCAAAGCTGGGACCGAGAGACTGAAAAACAGCTTCTACCTCAAGGCCATCAGACTGTTAAACAGCCATCACTAACATTGAGTGGCTGCTGCCAACATACTGACTTAAATCTCTAGCCACTTTAAACATAGGAATTGGATGTAACAAATGTATCACTAGCCACTTTAAACAATTTTGTATATAATGTTTACATATCCGACATACTCATATCAAATGTATACACTGTACTCTAAACCATCTACTGTATCTTGCCTATGCCGTTCGGCCATCGACCCAAATCTCTAGCCACTTTAATAATTATAACTGGATGAAATAATGTATCACTAGTCACTTTAAACAATGCCATTTATATAATGTTTACATATCCTACATTACTCATCTCATGTATATATATATATATATATATATATATGTGTGTGTGTATATACTGTACTCCATACCATCTACTGCATCTTGCCTATGCCGGTCAGCCATCGCTCATCCATATATTTATGTACATGTACATGTACATACTCGTATTCATTCCTTTACTCTTGTGTGTATAAGGTAGTTGTTGTGAATTTTTAGATTACTTGTTAGATACTACTGCATGGTCGGAACTAGAAGCACAAGCATTTCGCTACACTCGCATTAACATCTGCTAACCATGTGTATGTGACAAATAAAATTTGATTTTGATTTGATTAAATATGTCCGTAAACACACCAGCCAGCTGGTCTGCGCATGCTCTGAGGACACGGCCAGGG
Organism: Brachymystax lenok tsinlingensis; assembly: GCA_030435695.1. Lineage (NCBI taxonomy): Eukaryota > Metazoa > Chordata > Actinopteri > Salmoniformes > Salmonidae > Brachymystax > Brachymystax lenok. The sequence goes on along the minus strand of CM059819.1, from coordinate 365,084 downwards.
ATGCCTTCTGGGCCGGCAGCCTTGCGAGGGTTAACACGCTTAAATGTTTTACTCACGTTGGCTGCGGGGAAGGTGAGCCCGCAGGTTTTGGAAGCGGGCCGTGTCGGTGGCACTGCATTGTCCTCAAAGCGAGCAAAGAAGTTGTTTAGTTGGTCTGGGAGCAGGACGTCGTGGTCCGCAACGGGGCTGGTTTTCTTTTTGTAGTCCGTGATTGACTGTAGACCCTGCCACATTCCTCGTGTCTGAGCCGTTGAATTGTGACTCTACTTTGTCTCTATATTGACGCTTAGCTTGTTTGATTGCCTTGCGGAGGGAATAGCTACACTGTTTTTATTCAGTCATGTTTCCGGTAGCCTTACCCTGGATAAAAGCCGTGGTTTGCACTTTCAGTTTTGCGTGAATGCTGCCATCAATACACGGTTTCTGGTTGGGGAAGGTTTTAATATTTGCTGTGGGTACAACATCACCAATGCAGTTGCTAATAAACTCGCTCACCGAATCAGCGTATACATCAATGTTGTTGTCAGATGCTATCCGGAACATATCCCAGTCCACGTGCTCGAAGCAATCTTGCAGCATGGAATTAGATTGGTTGGACCAGCGTTGAACAGACCTGAGCACGGGCGTTTCCTGTTTTAGTTTCTGTTTGTAGGCTGGGAGCAACAAAATGGAGTCATGGTCAGACTTGCCGAAAGGAGGGCGGAGAATAGCCTTGTATGCATCACGGAAGTTAGAATAACAATGATCCAGGGTTTTACCAGCCCGGGTCGCACATTCGACATGCTGATAAAATTTAGGGAGCCTTGTTTTCAGATTAGCCTTGTTAAAATCCCCAGCCACAATAAATGCAGCCCCAGGATATGTGGTTCCCAGTTTACATAGAATTCTCTTGGTAGATAATGCGGTCGGCATTTGATTGTAAGGAATTCTATGTCAGGTGAACAAAAGGACATGAGTTCCTGTATGTTGTTATGATCACACCACTTATCGTTAATCATAAGACACACACCCCGGCCCTTCTTCTTACCAGAGAGATGTTTGTTTCTGTCGGTGCGATGCGTGGAGAAACCATGTGGCTGTACCAACTCTGATAACGTATCCTGAGTGAGCCATGTTTCCGTGAAGAAAAGAACGTTGCAATCTCTGATGATTCTCTGGAAGGCAATCCTTGCTCGGATTTTGTCTACTTTGTTGTCCAGAGACTGGACATTGGCAAGTAGTATAGTTGGGAGCGGTGCGCGATGTACCCGTCTACGGAGCCTGACCAGAAGACCGCCGCGTCTACCCCTTCTCCTGCGCCGTCGTTGTTTTGGGTTGCCGGCTGGGATCCAGTCTACTGTTCTGGTTGGTGGACCAAACAGAGGATCCGCTTCGGGAAAGTCGTATTCCTGGTCGTAATGTTGGTTAGTTGACGTTGCCCTTATATCCAATAATTCCTCCCGGCTGTATGTAATACAACTTAAGATTTCCCGGGGTAACAATGTAAGAAGTAATCCATTAAAAAAAAAAAAACTGCATAGCTTCCTGAGAACGTGAAGCGAGGCTGTCATCTCTATAGGCGCCGGATGGTCAGTCTAGTGTATTAGTGTGGAGGATAAACTGTTAGATCACAGTAGGTGATCAATCTTGTTATGATGTATTTAAATATGTTCTCTATACAAAGCACTTCTTCAATGATCATCTTGACTAATTGAGACACAACATCCTAATCGGTTGTCGTAATTCTCTTGAACATGAGCCTCCGTCTCATAATGGTATGATGGCATGTTTTGTCTATCTCTGAAGGCTCCTCCCCTCTCCCCCTCTCTCTTCATGTTGCAGTATGAAGACAGGTCTCTCCTCCTCTCCCTTCATGTTGCAGTATGAAGACAGGTCTCTCCTCCTCTCTCTTCATGTTGCAGTATGAAGACAGGTCTCTCCTCCTCTCTCTTCATGTTGCAGTATGAAGACAGGTCTCTCCTCCTCTCCCTTCATGTTGCAGTATGAAGACAGGTCTCTCCTCCTCTCTCTTCATGTTGCAGTATGAAGACAGGTCTCCTCCTCTCTCTCTCTTCATGTTGCAGTATGAAGACAGGTCTCCCTCCTCCTCTCTCTCCATGTTGCAGTATGAAGACAGGTCTCCCCTCCTCTCTCTCCATGTTGCAGTATGAAGACAGGTCTCCCCTCTCTCTCCATGTTGCAGTATGAAGACAGGTCTCTCCTCCTCTCTCTTCATGTTGCAGTATGAAGACAGGTCTCTCCTCCTCTCTCTTCATGTTGCAGTATGAAGACAGGTCTCTCCTCCTCTCTCTCTTCATGTTGCAGTATGCAGGCAGTATGAAGACAGGTCTCCCTCCTCTCTCTTCATGTTGCAGTATGAAGACAGGTCTCTCCTCCTCTCTCTCTTCATGTTGCAGTATGAAGACAGGTCTCTCCTCCTCTCTCTTCATGTTGCAGTATGAAGACAGGTCTCTCCTCTCTCTTCATGTTGCAGTATGAAGACAGGTCTCTCCTCCTCGTCTCTCTCTTCATGTTGCAGTATGAAGACAGGTCTCCCCTCCTCTCTCTTCATGTTGCAGTATGAAGACAGGTCTCCCCTCCTCTCTCTCCATGTTGCAGTATGAAGACAGGTCTCTCCTCCTCTCTCTCCATGTTGCAGTATGAAGACAGGTCTCTCCTCCTCTCCCTTCATGTTGCAGTATGAAGACAGGTCTCTCCTCCTCCTCTCTCTTCATGTTGCAGTATGAAGACAGGTCTCTCCTCCTCTCTCTTCATGTTGCAGTATGAAGACAGGTCTCTCCTCCTCCTCTCCCTTCATGTTGCAGTATGAAGACAGGTCTCTCCTCCTCGTCTCTCTCTTCATGTTGCAGTATGAAGACAGGTCTCTCCTCCTCGTCTCTCTCTTCATGTTGCAGTATGAAGACAGGTCTCTCCTCCTCTCTCATGTTGCAGTATGAAGACAGGTCTCTCCTCCTCTCTCTTCATGTTGCAGTATGAAGACAGGTCTCTCCTCCTCGTCTCTCTCTTCATGTTGCAGTATGAAGACAGGTCTCTCCTCCTCGTCTCTCTCTTCATGTTGCAGTATGAAGACAGGTCTCTCCTCCTCTCTCTTCATGTTGCAGTATGAAGACAGGTCTCTCCTCCTCTCTCTCTTCATGTTGCAGTATGAAGACAGGTCTCCCCTCCTCTCTCTCCATGTTGCAGTATGAAGACAGGTCTCTCCTCCTCTCTCTCCATGTTGCAGTATGAAGACAGGTCTCTCCTCCTCTCCCTTCATGTTGCAGTATGAAGACAGGTCTCTCCTCCTCCTCTCTCTTCATGTTGCAGTATGAAGACAGGTCTCTCCTCCTCTCTCTTCATGTTGCAGTATGAAGACAGGTCTCTCCTCCTCTCTCTTCATGTTGCAGTATGAAGACAGGTCTCTCCTCCTCCTCTCCCTTCATGTTGCAGTATGAAGACAGGTCTCTCCTCCTCGTCTCTCTCTTCATGTTGCAGTATGAAGACAGGTCTCTCCTCCTCGTCTCTCTCTTCATGTTGCAGTATGAAGACAGGTCTCTCCTCCTCGTCTCTCTCTTCATGTTGCAGTATGAAGACAGGTCTCTCCTCCTCTCTCTTCATGTTGCAGTATGAAGACAGGTCTCTCCTCCTCTCTCTTCATGTTGCAGTATGAAGACAGGTCTCTCCTCCTCTCTCTTCATGTTGCAGTATGAAGACAGGTCTCTCCTCCTCTCCATGTTGCAGTATGAAGACAGGTCTCTCCTCCTCTCTCTCTCTTCATGTTGCAGTATGAAGACAGGTCTCTCCTCCTCTCTCTCTTCATGTTGCAGTATGAAGACAGGTCTCTCCTCCTCTCTCTTCATGTTGCAGTATGAAGACAGGTCTCTCCTCCTCTCTCTCCATGTTGCAGTATGAAGACAGGTCTCTCCTCCTCTCTCTTCATGTTGCAGTATGAAGACAGGTCTCTCCTCCTCTCCCTTCATGTTGCAGTATGAAGACAGGTCTCTCCTCCTCCTCTCTCTTCATGTTGCAGTATGAAGACAGGTCTCTCCTCCTCTCTCTTCATGTTGCAGTATGAAGACAGGTCTCCTCCTCCTCTCTCTTCATGTTGCAGTATGAAGACAGGTCTCTCCTCCTCGTCTCTCTCTTCATGTTGCAGTATGAAGACAGGTCTCTCCTCCTCGTCTCTCTCTTCATGTTGCAGTATGAAGACAGGTCTCTCCTCCTCTCTCTTCATGTTGCAGTATGAAGACAGGTCTCTCCTCCTCTCTCTTCATGTTGCAGTATGAAGACAGGTCTCTCCTCCTCTCTCTCTTCATGTTGCAGTATGAAGACAGGTCTCTCCTCCTCGTCTCTCTCTTCATGTTGCAGTATGAAGACAGGTCTCTCCTCCTCTCTCTCTTCATGTTGCAGTATGAAGACAGGTCTCTCCTCCTCTCTCTTCATGTTGCAGTATGAAGACAGGTCTCTCCTCCTCTCCCTTCATGTTGCAGTATGAAGACAGGTCTCCTCCTCCTCTCCCTTCATGTTGCAGTATGAAGACAGGTCTCCTCCTCCTCTCCCTTCATGTTGCAGTATGAAGACAGGTCTCCTCCTCCTCTCCCTTCATGTTGCAGTATGAAGACAGGTCTCTCTCTCCTCTCTCTTCATGTTGCAGTATGAAGACAGGTCTCTCTCTCCATGTTGCAGTATGAAGACAGGTCTCTCTCTCCTCTCTCTTCATGTTGCAGTATGAAGACAGGTCTCTCTCTCCATGTTGCAGTATGAAGACAGGTCTCTACCCCTCTCTCTTCATGTTGCAGTATGAAGACAGGTCTCTACCCCTCTCTCTTCATGTTGCAGTATGAAGACAGGTCTCTCCTCCTCTCTCTTCATGTTGCAGTATGAAGACAGGTCTCTCCTCCTCTCTCTTCATGTTGCAGTATGAAGACAGGTCTCTCCTCCTCTCTCTTCATGTTGCAGTATGAAGACAGGTCTCTCCTCCTCTCTCTTCATGTTGCAGTATGAAGACAGGTCTCTCCCCCTCTCTCTCCATGTTGCAGTATGAAGACAGGTCTCCCCTCCTCTCCCTTCATGTTGCAGTATGAAGACAGGTCTCCCCTCCTCTCTCTTCATGTTGCAGTATGAAGACAGGTCTCTCCTCCTCTCTCTTCATGTTGCAGTATGAAGACAGGTCTCTCCTCTCTCTTCTCATGTTGCAGTATGAAGACAGGTCTCCCCTCCTCTCTCTTCATGTTGCAGTATGAAGACAGGTCTCTCCTCCTCTCCCTTCATGTTGCAGTATGAAGACAGGTCTCTCCTCTCTCTTCATGTTGCAGTATGAAGACAGGTCTCTCCTCCTCTCTCTTCATGTTGCAGTATGAAGACAGGTCTCTCTCTCCTCTCTCTTCATGTTGCAGTATGAAGACAGGTCTCCCCTCCTCTCTCTTCATGTTGCAGTATGAAGACAGGTCTCCTCCTCCTCTCCCTTCATGTTGCAGTATGAAGACAGGTCTCCTCCTCCTCTCTCTTCATGTTGCAGTATGAAGACAGGTCTCCTCCTCCTCTCCCTTCATGTTGCAGTATGAAGACAGGTCTCTCCTCCTCTCCCTTCATGTTGCAGTATGAAGACAGGTCTCTCCTCCTCTCTTCATGTTGCAGTATGAAGACAGGTCTCTCCTCCTCTCTCTTCATGTTGCAGTATGAAGACAGGTCTCTCCTCCTCTCCCTTCATGTTGCAGTATGAAGACAGGTCTCTCCTCCTCTCTCTTCATGTTGCAGTATGAAGACAGGTCTCTCCCCCTCTCTCTCCATGTTGCAGTATGAAGACAGGTCTCCCCTCCTCTCCCTTCATGTTGCAGTATGAAGACAGGTCTCTCCTCTCTCTCTTCATGTTGCAGTATGAAGACAGGTCTCCCTCCTCTCTCTCTTCATGTTGCAGTATGAAGACAGGTCTCTCCTCCTCTCTCTTCATGTTGCAGTATGAAGACAGGTCTCCCCTCCTCTCTCTTCATGTTGCAGTATGAAGACAGGTCTCTCCTCCTCTCCCTTCATGTTGCAGTATGAAGACAGGTCTCTCTCCTCTCTCTTCATGTTGCAGTATGAAGACAGGTCTCTCCTCCTCTCCCTTCATGTTGCAGTATGAAGACAGGTCTCTCTCTCCTCTCTCTTCATGTTGCAGTATGAAGACAGGTCTCTCCTCCTCTCTCTTCATGTTGCAGTATGAAGACAGGTCTCCTCCTCCTCTCCCTTCATGTTGCAGTATGAAGACAGGTCTCCTCCTCCTCTCTCTTCATGTTGCAGTATGAAGACAGGTCTCCTCCTCCTCTCCCTTCATGTTGCAGTATGAAGACAGGTCTCTCCTCCTCTCCCTTCATGTTGCAGTATGAAGACAGGTCTCTCCTCCTCTCCCTTCATGTTGCAGTATGAAGACAGGTCTCTCCTCCTCTCTCTTCATGTTGCAGTATGAAGACAGGTCTCTCCTCCTCTCTCTTCATGTTGCAGTATGAAGACAGGTCTCCCCTCCTCTCCCTTCATGTTGCAGTATGAAGACAGGTCTCCCCTCCTCTCTCTTCATGTTGCAGTATGAAGACAGGTCTCCTCCTCTCTCTTCATGTTGCAGTATGAAGACAGGTCTCCCCTCCTCTCTCTTCATGTTGCAGTATGAAGACAGGTCTCTCCTCCTCTCCCTTCATGTTGCAGTATGAAGACAGGTCTCTCTCCTCCTCTCTCTTCATGTTGCAGTATGAAGACAGGTCTCTCTCTCCTCTCTCTTCATGTTGCAGTATGAAGACAGGTCTCCCCTCCTCTCTCTTCATGTTGCAGTATGAAGACAGGTCTCCTCTCCCTTCATGTTGCAGTATGAAGACAGGTCTCCTCCTCCTCTCTCTTCATGTTGCAGTATGAAGACAGGTCTCTCCTCCTCTCCCTCCTTCATGTTGCAGTATGAAGACAGGTCTCCTCCTCCTCTCCTTCATGTTGCAGTATGAAGACAGGTCTCTCCTCCTCTCTCTTCATGTTGCAGTATGAAGACAGGTCTCCTCCTCCTCTCCCTTCATGTTGCAGTATGAAGACAGGTCTCTCTCCTCCTCTCTCTTCATGTTGCAGTATGAAGACAGGTCTCCCTCCTCTCTCTTCATGTTGCAGTATGAAGACAGGTCTCTCCTCCTCTCTCTTCATGTTGCAGTATGAAGACAGGTCTCTCCTCCTCTCCTCTTCATGTTGCAGTATGAAGACAGGTCTCCCTCCTCTCTTCATGTTGCAGTATGAAGACAGGTCTCCTCCTCTCTCTTCATGTTGCAGTATGAAGACAGGTCTCCTCCTCCTCTCTCCTTCATGTTGCAGTATGAAGACAGGTCTCTCCTCCTCTCTTCATGTTGCAGTATGAAGACAGGTCTCTCCTCCTCTCTCTTCATGTTGCAGTATGAAGACAGGTCTCCTCCTCCTCTCTCTTCATGTTGCAGTATGAAGACAGGTCTCTCCTCCTCTCTCTTCATGTTGCAGTATGAAGACAGGTCTCCCCTCCTCTCTCTTCATGTTGCAGTATGAAGACAGGTCTCCTCCTCCTCTCCCTTCATGTTGCAGTATGAAGACAGGTCTCTCCTCCTCTCCCTTCATGTTGCAGTATGAAGACAGGTCTCTCCTCCTCTCTCTTCATGTTGCAGTATGAAGACAGGTCTCTCTCCTCCTCTCTCTCTTCATGTTGCAGTATGAAGACAGGTCTCTCCCTCTCTCTTCATGTTGCAGTATGAAGACAGGTCTCTCCTCCTCTCTCTTCATGTTGCAGTATGAAGACAGGTCTCTCCTCCTCTCTCTTCATGTTGCAGTATGAAGACAGGTCTCTCCTCCTCTCTTCATGTTGCAGTATGAAGACAGGTCTCCTCCTCTCTCTTCATGTTGCAGTATGAAGACAGGTCTCTCCTCTCTCTTCATGTTGCAGTATGAAGACAGGTCTCCCTCCTCTCTCTTCATGTTGCAGTATGAAGACAGGTCTCTCCTCCTCTCCCTTCATGTTGCAGTATGAAGACAGGTCTCTCCTCCTCCTCTCTCTTCATGTTGCAGTATGAAGACAGGTCTCTCCTCCTCTCTCTTCATGTTGCAGTATGAAGACAGGTCTCTCCTCCTCTCCTTCATGTTGCAGTATGAAGACAGGTCTCCTCCTCCTCTCTCTTCATGTTGCAGTATGAAGACAGGTCTCTCCTCCTCTCCCTTCATGTTTGCAGTATGAAGACAGGTCTCTCCTCCTCTCTCTTCATGTTGCAGTATGAAGACAGGTCTCTCCTCTCTCTCATGTTGCAGTATGAAGACCTCTCCTCTCTCTTCATGTTGCAGTATGAAGACAGGTCTCTCCTCCTCTCTCTTCATGTTGCAGTATGAAGACAGGTCTCTCCTCCTCTCTCTTCATGTTGCAGTATGAAGACAGGTCTCCTCCTCCTCTCTCTTCATGTTGCAGTATGAAGACAGGTCTCTCCTCCTCTCTCTTCATGTTGCAGTATGAAGACAGGTCTCCCTCCTCTCTTCATGTTGCAGTATGAAGACAGGTCTCCCTCCTCTCTCTTCATGTTGCAGTATGAAGACAGGTCTCTCCTCCTCTCCCTTCATGTTGCAGTATGAAGACAGGTCTCTCCTCCTCTCTCTTCATGTTGCAGTATGAAGACAGGTCTCCTCCTCTCTCTTCATGTTGCAGTATGAAGACAGGTCTCTCCTCCTCTCTCTCTTCATGTTGCAGTATGAAGACAGGTCTCTCCCTCTCTCTTCATGTTGCAGTATGAAGACAGGTCTCTCCTCCTCTCTCTTCATGTTGCAGTATGAAGACAGGTCTCCTCCTCCTCTCTCTTCATGTTGCAGTATGAAGACAGGTCTCTCCTCCTCTCTCTTCATGTTGCAGTATGAAGACAGGTCTCTCCTCCTCTCTCTTCATGTTGCAGTATGAAGACAGGTCTCCTCTCTCTCTCTCTCAGTATGCAGGTCTATGTTGCAGTATGAAGACAGGTCTCCTCCTCTCTCTTCATGTTGCAGTATGAAGACAGGTCTCCCTCCTCTCTCTTCATGTTGCAGTATGAAGACAGGTCTCTCCTCCTCTCTCTTCATGTTGCAGTATGAAGACAGGTCTCCTCCTCCTCTCTTCATGTTGCAGTATGAAGACAGGTCTCCTCCTCTCTCTTCATGTTGCAGTATGAAGACAGGTCTCTCCTCCTCTCTCTTCATGTTGCAGTATGAAGACAGGTCTCTCCTCCTCTCTCTTCATGTTGCAGTATGAAGACAGGTCTCTCCTCCTCTCTCTTCATGTTGCAGTATGAAGACAGGTCTCCTCCTCCTCTCCCTTCATGTTGCAGTATGAAGACAGGTCTCTCCTCCTCTCTCTTCATGTTGCAGTATGAAGACAGGTCTCTCCTCCTCTCTCTTCATGTTGCAGTATGAAGACAGGTCTCTCTCCTCCTCTCTCTTCATGTTGCAGTATGAAGACAGGTCTCCCCTCCTCTCTCTTCATGTTGCAGTATGAAGACAGGTCTCCTCCTCCTCTCTCTTCATGTTGCAGTATGAAGACAGGTCTCTCCTCCTCTCTCTTCATGTTGCAGTATGAAGACAGGTCTCCCCTCCTCTCTCTTCATGTTGCAGTATGAAGACAGGTCTCCCCTCCTCTCTCTTCATGTTGCAGTATGAAGACAGGTCTCTCCTCCTCTCCATGTTGCAGTATGAAGACAGGTCTCTCCTCCTCTCCATGTTGCAGTATGAAGACAGGTCTCTCCTCCTCTCTTCATGTTGCAGTATGAAGACAGGTCTCTCCTCCTCTCCCTTCATGTTGCAGTATGAAGACAGGTCTCTCCTCCTCTCTCTTCATGTTGCAGTATGAAGACAGGTCTCTCCTCCTCTCCCTTCATGTTGCAGTATGAAGACACAGCAGTCAGGTCTCTCCTCTCTCTTCATGTTGCAGTATGAAGACAGGTCTCTCCTCCTCTCTCATGTTGCATGAAGACAGGTCTCTCCTCCTCTCCTTCATGTTGCATGAAGACAGGTCTCTCCTCCTCTCTTCATGTTGCAGTATGAAGACAGGTCTCTCCTCCTCTCCTTCATGTTTGCAGTATGAAGACAGGTCTCTCCTCCTCTCCCTTCATGTTGCAGTATGAAGACAGGTCTCTCCTCCTCTCTCTTCATGTTGCAGTATGAAGACAGGTCTCTCCTCCTCTCCCTTCATGTTGCAGTATGAAGACAGGTCTCTCCTCCTCTCTCTTCATGTTGCAGTATGAAGACAGGTCTCCTCCTCTCTCTCTTCATGTTGCAGTATGAAGACAGGTCTCCTCCTCCTCTCTCTTCATGTTGCAGTATGAAGACAGGTCTCTCCTCCTCTCTCTTCATGTTGCAGTATGAAGACAGGTCTCCCCTCCTCTCTCTTCATGTTGCAGTATGAAGACAGGTCTCTCCTCCTCTCTCTTCATGTTGCAGTATGAAGACAGGTCTCTCCTCCTCTCTCTTCATGTTGCAGTATGAAGACAGGTATCAGCAGGTCTCTCCTCTCTCCATGTTGCAGTATGAAGACAGGTCTCTCCTCCTCTCTCTCATGTTGCAGTATGAAGACAGGTCTCTCCTCCTCTCCATGTTGCAGTATGAAGACAGGTCTCTCCTCCTCTCTCTTCATGTTGCAGTATGAAGACAGGTCTCTCCTCCTCTCCCTTCATGTTGCAGTATGAAGACAGGTCTCTCCTCCTCTCCCTTCATGTTGCAGTATGAAGACAGGTCTCTCCTCCTCTCCCTTCATGTTGCAGTATGAAGACAGGTCTCTCCTCCTCTCTCTCCATGTTGCAGTATGAAGACAGGTCTCTCCTCCTCTCTCTCCATGTTGCAGTATGAAGACAGGTCCTCTCTCTTCATGTTGCAGTATGAGGACAGGTCTCTCCTCCTCTCCCTCTAGAAGACACAGTGATTCCGAAGCGTTGGTGTTTTTTTACCCTATAAGTTACAGGGAGGTTATATATATATAGGGTGTGCGACACTTTGTTTTTATAGCTTCCAGTTTATTCTTCGTTAGTCAGCACCTCTACACTAAATCATTTTCCCTGGTTGTGCGCTAGCTCATGCTTTTTGTTATATCATTCCACTCCTTGCCAAACATATGACACAGAGTGGAATGTTAAAACAAAGCAGGTCTGGATTTCAGGCTAGTTCCAACCCTGTTTCCAATCTCGGAACTAAAGGCTACTGGAAAGGTTTGAATTATAAACATCTATTTTTCTATACTACACTATATCAGACAACAGAACATGAATCCGACCTGTCTGTTTAGCTGTGTTTACTGGGATTAGTCTGACTTCATCACAATGTCTTTAATCTAGCTTCTGATTGGTAGGCAGGCTGGTGGAACAGGCCAATGAGACAGTGTGGTGTACTGTAGGCTGTGGCGGGTGCCACCCATCGTGCGTCCCTTGTGGTCAGACTGTGTGTTGCGGTGGCTCGGTCCAGCCTGGCAGCAGTAGACAAGGTGATGGCCGTTCCCCTGAGATTCCACCTGTTACTGCCAAAGCCGCTCTAATCGACAAGCCTCGTTAAGGATGAACTCTCTCTCACCTCGCTGTCAAATCTTCATCTTCTCATTCGCCTGACAGATACACACACACACACACACACCCCGTCACGTCTCCCTGACCTCCTTTCCATCTGTTCCTAGCTCCTCCCCCTGATGGGGCGGCAGGGTAGCCTAGTGGTTAGAGTGTTGGACTAGTAACCGAAAGGCTGCAAGTTCAAATCCCTGAGCTGACAAGGTACAAATCTGTCGTTCTGCCCCTGAACATCTACTTTCCTCCTATAGCCCCTCCCATCAGCCTCCTCTCCATCTACTGTCCTCCTATATATCCTCCCACCAGCCTCCTCTACATCTACTGTCCTCCTATATCTCCTCCCACCAGCCTCCTTGTTTGTCTTCGTCATCTAAATAACCCATCTTTATAAAGGATGTTTACTTCCTGTTCAGTCTAGAGAGAGGTAGAGGATGTAGATAAGTCTTTATTGGGTAATTAGTAGCCCAAGGAGGGAAAGTATTGGTCTGTTATTTATCTAGTCATTGGATGCATCCCAAAATAGCACCATACTCCCTGTATAGTGCACTACTTTTGACCAGAGCCCTATGGCACCCAATTCCCTATATTGTGCACTACTTTTGGCCATAGACCTATGGCACTAAATAGGGAATAGGGTACCATTTGAGATGCAGCTTTAGGAGGGATCCTCCAGGAGAGGTCATGGCCAACCTTTTCAGAAAAGTTCCTCTGCATCTGTCTCCTAGCAACATCAGAACAGTCCTTCAGTTGATTGGTGTCCTTCCTGGATGATGTTGTTGATGGTAAAAGCTCCAGTAGATATTGCTGTAGCCTCCAAAACCCAGGCTTCTCACAGTGGTCCAGTGAATGAAATGGGATTTTGGAAGGCTGGCCGTGCAAGACTTATATTTCAATAGATTTACAGTAGATGTAGTATCTCTCAATAGATTTACAGTATATGTAGTATCTCTCAATAGATTTACAGTAGATGTAGTATTTCTCAATAGATTTACAGTAGATGTAGTATCTCTCATCTGTCTGTAATGTGTATCCATGATATCAATCCTCTTCTGAGCCTGTCGGACGGACAGACAGACGCCATCTTGATAATGGCAGAGGTCAGAGAATGGAGCCAGTCAGTCTCCTGATCGCCTCGCCCAGACAGAGGGAGGGGAGCGGTGTGATGTCACCAACACATACCAGGGGGCAGGGGATTAAAAGGGCAGTCTGGGGACAAGCTGGGGCCCGGTAGGGAACACAAAACACTTGGACTATGTCCCAAATTGCCACCTATTCCCTATAGGGCTCTGGTCAAAGTAGTACACTATGTAGGGAATAGGGCGCCTTTTATCCTTATGGTTCCTGTATATATCCATCTTAGTGGTGTGATGTACGGTCATATCCTTATGGTTCCTGTATATATCCATCTTAGTGGTGTGATGTATGGTCATATCCTTATGGTTCCTGTATATATCCATCTTAGTGGTGTGATGTATGGTCATATCCTTATGGTTCCTGTATATATCCATCTTAGTGGTGTGATGTATGGTCATATCATTATGGTTCCTGTATATATCCATCTTAGTGGTGTGATATATTGTCATATCCTTATGGTTCCTGTATATATCCTTCTGTTATACATCAGATTCCTCCTGTTATACATCAGATTCCTTCTGTTATACATCAGATTCCTGCTGTTATACATCAGATTCCTCCTGTTATACATCAGATTCCTCCTGTTATACATCAGATTCCTCCTGTTATACATCAGATTCCTCCTGTTATACATCAGATTCCTCCTGTTATACATCAGATTCCTCCTGTTATACATCAGATTCCTTCTGTTATACATCAGATTCCTCCTGTTATACATCAGATTCCTCCTGTTATACATCAGATTCCTCCTGTTATACATCAGATTCCTTCTGTTATACATCAGATTCCTCCTGTTATACATCAGATTCCTCCTGTTATACATCAGATTCCTCCTGTTATACATCAGATTCCTCCTGTTATACATCAGATTCCTCCTGTTATACATCAGATTCCTCCTGTTATACATCAGATTCCTCCTGTTATACATCAGATTCCTCCTGTTATACATCAGATTCCTTCTGTTATACATCAGATTCCTCCTGTTATACATCAGATTCCTTCTGTTATACATCAGATTCCTCCTGTTATACATCAGATTCCTCCTGTTATACATCAGATTCCTTCTGTTATACATCAGATTCCTCCTGTTATACATCAGATTCCTTCTGTTATACATCAGATTCCTTCTGTTATACATCAGATTCCTTCTATTATACATCAGATTCCTTCTATTATACATCAGATTCCTTCTGTTATACATCAGATTCCTTCTGTAATACATCAGATTCCTGCTGTTATACATCAGATTCCTCCTGTTATACATCAGATTCCTCCTGTTATACATCAGATTCCTTCTGTTATACATCAGATTCCTCCTGTTATACATCAGATTCCTCCTGTTATACATCAGATTCCTTCTGTTATACATCAGATTCCTTCTGTTATACATCAGATTCCTCCTGTTATACATCAGATTCCTTCTGTTATACATCAGATTCCTTTTATTAAGCAAACTAGACACAATTGTGTAGTTCTTTAAATTGATGGACAGACTGGCACACTCAAACACTCAGAGATCATTTACAAAGACAGTATTTGTGTTTAGTGAGTCCGCCAGATCAGAGGCAGTAGGGATGGATGGTTTGACCATATTGCTGTCCTGCCTGAGCCTTCTAAATGTAACAATACTTTAGGGTGTCAGGGAAAATGAATGGAGTAAAAAGGACAGATTTTCTTTAGGAATGTAGTGATATAAAAGTGGTCACAAATATTAATAAAGTCAAGTACAGATACCTGAAGACGTGACTTAAAGTATTTTTACTTAAGTAGGCTACTTTTCACCACTGAGAATTCCGTTATATTTCTATGGTATAGTTAGTTATTATATAGATCTATCCTAAAACAATGCCCTACAGTCCCTCTGAATCTCCATAGGTGATGTGATATATTGTCATATCCTTATGGTTCCTGTATATATCCATCTTAGTGGTGTGATGTACGGTCATATCCTTATGGTTCCTGTATATATCCATCTTCGTGGTGTGATGTATGGTCATATCCTTATGGTTCCTGTATATATCCATCTTAGTGGTGTGATGTATGGTCATATCCTTATGGTTCCTGTATATATCCATCTTAGTGGTGTGATGTATGGTCATATCCTTATGGTTCCTGTATATATCCATCTTAGTGGTGTGATGTACGGTCATATCCTTATGGTTCCTGTATATATCCATCTTAGTGGTGTGATGTATGGTCATATCCTTATGGTTCCTGTATATATCCATCTTAGTGGTGTGATGTATGGTCATATCCTTATGGTTCCTGTATATATCCATCTTAGTGGTGTGATATATTGTCATATCCTTATGGTTCCTGTATATATCCATCTTAGGGGTGTGATGTATGGTCATATCCTTATGGTTCCTGTATATATCCATCTTAGTGGTGTGATATATTGTCATATCCTTATGGTTCCTGTATATATCCATCTTAGTGGTGTGATGTACGGTCATATCCTTATGGTTCCTGTATATATCCATCTTAGTGGTGTGATGTATGGTCATATCCTTATGGTTCCTGTATATATCCATCTTAGTGGTGTGATGTATGGTCATATCCTTATGGTTCCTGTATATATCCATCTTAGTGGTGTGATATATTGTCATATCCTTATGGTTCCTGTATATATCCATCTTAGGGGTGTGATGTATGGTCATATCCTTATGGTTCCTGTATATATCCATCTTAGTGGTGTGATATATTGTCATATCCTTATGGTTCCTGTATATATCCATCTTAGGGGTGTGATGTATGGTCATATCCTTATGGTTCCTGTATATATCCATCTTAGCAGTGTGATGTATGGTCATATCATTATGGTTCCTGTATATATCCATCTTAGTGGTGGGATGTATGGTCATATCCTTATGGTTCCTGTATATATCCATCAACGCGGTGTGATGTATGGTCATATCCTTATGGTTCCTGTATATATCCATCTTAGTGGTGTGATGTATGGTCATATCCTTATGGTTCCTGTATATATCCATCTTAGTGGTGTGATGTATGGTCAT
Source organism: Brachymystax lenok tsinlingensis (assembly GCA_030435695.1). Lineage (NCBI taxonomy): Eukaryota > Metazoa > Chordata > Actinopteri > Salmoniformes > Salmonidae > Brachymystax > Brachymystax lenok. The sequence goes on along the minus strand of CM059819.1, from coordinate 349,426 downwards.
ATCCTTATGGTTCCTGTATATATCCATCTTAGTGGTGTGATGTATGGTCATATCCTTATGGTTCCTGTATATATCCATCTTCGTGGCTACTTCTCATTCTCTTCCTTGACTGCCATCTATTTGTAGTGCATTTCGATGTTATTTCTTTGAATATTCTTCAAGCATTTGACTCTTTTCACACTTTATTTTGATATCTTTTCAAAATGGAACTAATGCCATGTTGTTAATTTCGTCCTTTGGGCAAGTAGCTCAGTGTAGGCTAGATGACCTTAATTAACAGAGATGGTTAGTCTGATTTAAAACATCCTTATTATCCGTGGGTTTGCTGAACGTCTTCAGTCGTTCTATTGTCAGGGCTTGGAGTGCACATTGCACGCTAAACATTTGATTCGCCAACGACAGTTCTCACAGAACGGTTTCAACTATAGAGCTACCGCAACATGTCCTGGGGCAGAATATATCGAAATAGGTCTGATTTAATTGTCCGTCTGCAATATATCAAACAAATACTGGGTTGAATTTACGTGAATTTGTATTTGAGAAAAATCTATCAGTTTTGAATATAATTAAAGATGTTGAGTTTGGATTGAAAAATGGAAATTAAACAGAATCTGTGTAATGAAACCGTAAAATTCAAACTTTAATCCATAAACAAGTTGTGGAGTTTATAAAGTGAACAGTTTCGCATCTCATAACAAGATTGCATTAAATTACGCAGTTACAGCCTGACAACTATTTAATACTGTAATTACATCTAGTTACATCTATTACATCTAAACAATACTAGTGACTCCATTTAATAATGCCAATTTCCTTCCTTTTATAGTTCAATAATTGTTTCAGACAGAAAATCCTACTATACACCTAGGTCACTAGCTTTGTGATAGGTCTATTCCTCTAGTATACACCTAGGTCACTAGCTTTGTGATAGGTCTATTCCTCTAGTATGCACCTAGGTCACTAGCTTTGTGATAGGTCTATTCCTCTAGTATACACCTAGGTCACTAGCTTTGTGATTGGTCTATTCCTCTAGTATACACCTAGGTCACTAGCTTTGTGATAGGTCTATTCCTCTAGTATACACCTAGGTCACTAGCTTTGTGATAGGTCTATTCCTCTAGTATACACCTAGGTCACTAGCTTTGTGATAGGTCTATTCCTCTAGTATACACCTAGGTCACTAGCTTTGTGATTGGTCTATTCCTCAAAAGGGTGAACAATAAACAGTTTCCCTGGGATGTAACAGTTGAAATTTGAAATGAATCCCAACCCAATACATTTTGAGGATTAGGCTGTAGAAATTCAGCGGTAAACTGCTAAAGTGTTCCATCTCTTTAAACGTGTATTCACTCCGTATATTATATTCATAGTCCTCCAACTCCAAGCAAATAAACGACAGTCAATATAACTACCATTGGAATTTCTAAATTATACTCCTATAAATGTTATAGGCCTGAAATTAGGACTAGCTACGCTGCATTCCTGGAATTGGCCATTTGACAACTAAAGTTGAAAGGTCAGTAAGAAAATAGACTTCAAAAGAGGATTTGGAATTGAGGGAAGGGTGATGTGGGTATTAGCTGATATCTTAACATCGCTATTTCACACAATTTACCCAAACTGTTTGAACTTTTTATTTACATTTTCTTTAAAAGAAAGTACGCCTATGACGTCAACAGTTTGGGTCAACACCTAAAAATGACAGCAATTTATAACACAAAAATAAAAACTTAATTCTGAGAATAACATTGCAGATCTCTTGAAAATATTTGTATTAAATACAAATGGCCGTATTTTATTTTGTTATTTGATAAATGATCAACTATAATCAAATCACCGCAAAATGAAAGTTTACATTACATCGAAATAAAAGGATTTATGCCTCAGCGGCCGTGATAGTCCCGTGGCCGTAACCTATAGGGCGCCTCGTATATAAAAGTGTCAGATTCCGGGTCTTTCGGGGCAGATAAAGTGTCTGTCAAGTTAAGGCTATTTATTTTATAAGGTCTATGCTCTTGCTGCTTTTTAGGGCGTATCGTGTGTGGTCTGTCTAAAGTTTAGTGCATTACTAAAATGGCAGCATGACAGTAGCCTAGGACTAATGAGCATAATTATTATTTTTGCTATTTAATACTCTAAACACAAACATTCGATAGGCCTACAAGGGTGAATAGGCCTGTTAATTAAAATAAATAAATGAATCATCTTTGAGGTCATATTTTCCTTAAATCTAGACTTGGTTTCCTCTATCATAGTCGCTCCTCTTCCACCCCAGCGGCCAAACTAACCCTGATTCAGATGACCATCCCTACCCATGCTAGATTACAGAGACATCATTTATAGATCGGCAGGTAAGGGTGCTCTCCAGCAGCTAGATGTTCTTTACCATTCGGCCATCAGATTTGCCACCAATGCTCCTTATAGGACACATCACTGCACTCTATACTCCTCTGTAAACTGGTCATCTCTGTATACCCGTCACAAGACCCACTGGTTGATGCTTATTTATAAAACCCTCTTAGGCCTCACTCCCCCCTATCTGAGATACCTACTGCAGCCCTCATCCTCCACATACAACACCCGTTCTGTTGTATCTCCATCTCTTCATTAAGACTTAGGAGGGAGAGGGTCCATGACTATCTGAGATACCTACTGCAGCCCTCATCCTCCACATACAACACTCGTTCTGCCAGTCACATTCTGTTTTATCTCCATCTCTTCATTAAGACTCAGTCATGGACCCTCTCCCTTCTATCTGAGATACCTACTGCAGCCCTCATCCTCCACATACAACACCCGTTCTGCCAGTCACATTCTGTTTTATCTCCATCTCTTCATTAAGACTCAGTCGTGGACCCTCTCCCTTCTATCTGAGATATCTACTGCAGCCCTCATCCTCCACATACAACACCCGTTCTGCCAGTCACACTCTGTTTTCATCTCCATCTCTTCATTCAAAGACTCAGTCGTGGACCCTCTTACTGACAGTTGTGGCTGCTTTGTGTGATGTGTTGTTGTCTCTACCTTCTGGCCCTTTGTGCTGCTGTCTGTGCCCAATAATGTTTGTGCCATGTTTTGTGCTGCTACCGTGCTGTGTTATGTGTTGCTGCCTTGTTATGTTGAAGTCTTAGGTCTCTCTTTATGTTGTGTTGTCTCTCTCGTCGTGATGTGTGTTTTGTCCTATATTTATATGTTGTGGTCTTAGGTCTCTCTTTATGTAGTGTTGTGGTGTCTCTCTTGTCGTGATGTGTGTCTCTCTCGTCGTGATGTGTGTTTTGTCCTATATTTATATGTTGTGGTCTTAGGTCTCTCTTTATGTAGTGTTGTGGTGTCTCTCTCATCGTGATGTGTGTTTTGTCCTATATTTATGTTATTTATTAAATCCCATCCCCGTCATTGTAAATAAGAATGTGTTCTTAACTGACTTGCCTAGTTAAATAAAGGTTAAATAAAATAACTTTTTAAAGTAACAATTAACCGTAAAATGTTATTTATCAAAGTAATTTGACGTTATTTAGGCCTTCAGTTGAGACGCTGAACGGTTGTTAAAATAGTGGTGGAAGACTGTCAGTTGCATGACCGAACAGAAAGCCTTCTCCTACCTATAACAGAACTACGTACAGGCCTATGTATTGTGGAAGGCTAAATATTAATATATTGCGGTCCTGCCGGTTTAACGTTGTGTGACACCGCTCTGGGGGGCCGCTCATTAGGTCGCTGTCGGCGCGTTAATACACCTCCCTGCGGGAGCCAATCATAATCTCCCGCCTGCGCTGACGCCCGGTTGACTGGATTTACCAAGATTTATAACGGAGATCTTCTATTAGTCCGTGTTAGGTCTATAAACCTGGGCCAACTGTAGACCTAGTTCAGTGTAAATGTTGAAATAAACACGGCGTCAATTAGAAATATCTGTCTATAAGCCATCAAATAGGCCTATAAGCAAGTAAATTCCACCACTCGTCAGCCTACATCTGGTTAAGTCATGTTTTATTAACAAAGTTGGACCTACTACTAGTAAACTGTCTGTACATTTGAAAATAAACTATTGTTATCCTGAAAATATATCTGGTCTGGTTTTATCCAAAGCGATAGATGCTTTACGACCCATTGCCTGCATGACTGCTTTTTGAATACAGTAGCTCTTTATGGTTGGTTGGCTTCTGAAATATCATAACGTGAAATGGCAGAAAGTCCAATGAATGTTGACACCAGTATGGCGCCAGTCTAGGGAAGAGATGACTGGGATTTAGAACCTCTAGTTGGAAGGAACAATTACTGATCACACCAACATCACATTCCACGGCAGCACTGAGTCCACACACACAGTATCTAGAGACATTTTAATGAGAGATACCTTTTAATAAATCAGGATTTAGAATTTAATACGGTATGGCAATACTTTGCCACAGTACATCAGGGTGTTGTTTCAAAATCAACAAACCCAAAACAGATTTGTTATCAATAAAACCCAGTCACACACACAAGCACATCCGCTGCGGTCATTTGCAGCGGCCACAGAAAGTATCGAAGGTTACCGATACCCTGCAGTGATACAGTCTATTACTGAGGTATGAAGTCATCCCCACCACACTGCTCATTACATCTGATGAACGGCCTAGTGTATAGTAGTCCATGTGGAACCCCTAAATGATGTTTTCTTCTGATGAACGGCCTAGTGTATAGTAGTCCATGTGTACACCCACCACATGAAAGATACCAGATATATCCTGATACTTACACTATTATATATTATTATTATATTTATAATATAGTTCTGTCAGTGGGGTGGTGGTAACATGAACTGGCGATATGGTACACTTTACCAGCTATACTCAATAAGGACCGTGGGATCCGGACCCAGAACGAAGCCAATAAGGACCGTGGGATCCGGACCCAGAACGGAGTCAATAAGGACCGTGGGATCCGGACCCAGAACGAAGCCAATAAGGACCGTGTGATCCGGACCCAGAACGGAGTCAATAAGGACCGTGGGATCCGGACCCAGAACGGAGTCAATAAGGACCGTGGGATCCGGACCCAGAACGGAGTCAATAAGGACCGTGGGATCCGGACCCAGAACGGAGCCAATAAGGACCGTGGGATCCGGACCCAGAACGGAGTCAATAAGGACCGTGGGATCCGGACCCAGAACGGAGTCAATAAGGACCGTGGGATCCGGACCCAGAAAGGAGTCAATAAGGACCGTGGGATCCGGACCCAGAACGGAGTCAATAAGGACCGTGGGATCCGGACCCAGAACGGAGCCAATAAGGACCGTGGGATCCGGACCCAGAACAGAGCCAATAAGGACCGTGGGATCCGGACCCAGAACAAGTTATTATTATTAATATTTTTAAACATAACATTTTCACATTTAATTCGGTCGGGATTCGACTCCTGGTATCATATGAACACACATAAGACTTGGAAAATGTGTAGAATTGCAGGAAATGAGCTTTAAATGTGCTAAGGGGTGTGAACAGTTGAACGGTTTGGGGTCACATGGGTTGTGAGGGTCTGTTACACTGATAAATGACAATATCCATCTGGACCTTTGCCATCTAGGACATTTGTGTGACCGGATCATGTCGGAGAGTATCTGAGTACCTCTGGACTACTGTGTTTATTGAAGTATTTAAAGAAACTATTCATGTTTTTAGTGCCATGTTTGGAGCATATTATACAAAAAGACATGTAGGAAAAAAACTAAAACAATTCCCTTGTCATTTTCTTATCCAGGGTCAAATGAAAAACATCTGTAAAAAAACTAAACATTAACAAGCACAATACATATACATACAGGGTAAAAAATAGACTATATTTTGTTTCCCAAATCACGATTTGTGACAAGGATCCCGCCATATAATTTTCCTCTTTTCATGCTTTAGAACAGTGGTTCCCAACCATGGGTACTTGGGCCCCTGGGGGACTTGGCCTATCCTCAGGGGGTACTTGAGAAGACTCATGAGACCATAGGCCTACTGGTAACATGCACATGAGAGGGTACTCCAGGGGTACTCCGGGCAGAGCAACATTTAGTTGGTGGTCCAGTAACCGCTAAAGGTTGAACCACTGCTTTAGAATGCTGCCTGTTCCTCTGACAGTATCTAAGGTTCCATCCATAGAACCATTCTAGTTCTATGATTCCAATTCTGGAGTGTTCTGGAATTTTCTTATTCTACTGCATCGACATGTAAGGCCAATTAAAACTGCTTCCGGAAAGCAACATATCCCTAATAAGAGTTTCTATTGGAGTTTTTCCGACCAACCGGATGAAGAATAACTGTTCTATAACGGACGAGGAGACTGTGCGTAGAGAGGGCAGACGGAGCAGTAGCTTTCCAAACCGGTTCGGTTGGTTAGGGTACTGGCTCCTGGTGTATTCTTCCAGGGCACACTGGGACTTCTCCTGAAGATCGTCCACGTGAGTCACGTCTGACAGACCGCACGCATCTATAAAAACAGAGAACTAAATTAAAATCCTAAATCATTATCAATAATATACGCTTATCTTCTTCGTGTACAATGTAATATTGGCTAATATTAGATCATCAATTAATTACAAATAACACAATGGCTGAGTTTACACAGGCAGCCCAATTCCGATCTCTTTTTTGCTCTTTTGATCAATCAGATCAGATCAACAAATAATTGGGCAAAATATCAGAATTTGTCTGCCTGTGTAAATCCAGCCAATATGGCATAGACATTTAACGCCTACTGCAATTTTTCGAAATCAATATTAATATAGGCTATTGTTAATACTGTATGTTGTATGCCTATATAGGCCCACTCCAATTAATGAAATACATTGAACTGCGTTAAAAACAAGACAAAGCAAATTATGCCGTATTTGCTTGACTCAAAATGGCGCTACAGGGGCTTATCAATAGAACATGGCCCTCTCTTTAAAATGAAACGGGTCCGAAATAACATCATAAACAGGCCTATATAACATACAGCCCTGTCTTCTAAATGAAACGGGCCCGAAATAACATAATAAACAGGCCTATATAACGTACAGCCCTGTCTTCTAAATAAAACGGCTCCAAAATAACATAATAAACAGGCCTATATAACGTACAGCCCTGTCTTCTAAATAAAACGGCTCCGAAATAACATAATAAACAGGCCTATATAACGTACAGCCCTGTCTTCTAAATAAAACGGCTCCGAAATAACATAATAAACAGGCCTATATAACGTACAGCCCTCTCTTTGAAATGAAACGGGTCCGCAATAACATTACAAACAGTCCCATAGGCCTTTACTCAGACTGCTGCACTCTATAGACGCAGTTTTCAAATGCATTTTTAAAAGCAGATTTAAAAACATAATTCTGAATGCAACGCTGTGGTGCTTTCCATGTTGCTACCTCCGTGTTATCTGCGGACACAGTCTTAGGAAAAAGGGCTCCAAAGGGGTTCATCGGCTGTCCCCATAGAATAACCCTTCTTTTGACTCCAGGTGGAACCGTTTTCGGTTCGGTTCTACCTGGAACAAAATAAGGTTATTCAAAGGGTCTTCCTATGGGGACAGCCGAAGAACCCTTTTAGGTTCTAGATAGGAAAAAAGGTGCTAAGTATAGCAGCGCTACAATACAGGGGTGAATAACGGGTTATGTTCTTGTTCTACAACACGTACACAGAATGAACACTGCCCATGGCCTTGCTCTGCTGTGACTAGTCTAATACTAATGTTTTACCGTCAGTCAAGGCATCCATCGACTTGAGTTGACAAAATACATGATTTGGTCTTTGTTTATAGGACATAAAAAAATTGTTGTGTTCATTCATCTCGCCACCATAAGGCCTTTTAAACTCGGGCCTAGTTGTGTTCCTTCATCTCGCCACCATAAGGCCTTTTAAACTCAGGCCTAGTTGTTTAAATACATTATGGCATTTCTGCAAAACGAAATTAAATATAGGTAGACATTTCTTTATTCTTTATAATGAAATACGTCATTTTCTGTCGGTAATGGTTAAGTTGTATGGCTGATGATTGGTGAATGACTTGCATGTCTGTAGGTCATTCACCTAACAAAATTAGCCTGTCAAATATTTTGATAATAATTATAATTATTAGTTTGAAAATAAATCTAATTAATTACATCAAACGCCAATAATATGATGAATCATATCGTATACTTCACAGGGCCTATATAATAACCATGCTGAATTAATTATTGTAAAATATATATATATATAAAATCATAATATATTTATATAATTCAAGAACGTTGTTGAGTCCAATTGCCTCCATGTTGTTGCAGGTATTTTTAGTAGACCTATTACGTGTTCACATTCGGCATTCAACTCGTAGGACTGGTTGAAAACTGCATTTGAGGGGTAATTGATATAGTTGACCTGATTTGTGGTGATTTGGGGAACACAACTACAGCTGTTCCTGTTGCGGATGAGGGTGATGCTTGTCTATATTTAGGTGTGTATTGATACCAGTCATAGTAAACAGCAGTGACGCGTAGCATTGTGTGTTTACCTGACGTAAAGAGAACTATAGCCTTCATGCAGCTGTACTCGGCTGAGTCGACAAGCAGAACCTTCAGCTTCTCCACCTGTTCCTGGAAGAGCCGGATATGGTCCATGAAAGCCACGACTCTCTCCGCCGACATGGGAGCGGCATGCAGCCCTGCCGCCGCCAGGAGAGGAGCCACATGCACCTGCATTGAGCACTGGGCCGCGTTCAGCACGAACAACTCGCTCCAAGTGAGCCGGAGCAGGGCGACCTGGTCGGTGATCTGGAGGTCGGGGAAGAAGGGGATGTGTCGGGCCCACTCCACCGCCGAGAACAGCATCCTGGCGGCCAGCTCACAGATGTTCTCGATCCCCATGAGGTTGTTGGACTGCATACACTGCGTGCTGTTTCTGGACGTGGGGTAGGGCTCGGCTCGCATGAGCAGGGATATGTATCCAGATAGGTAGGAGTGGCATTGGAGAGGGTCTCCGTTGGTTAGGAAGAACTGACCGTGGTACGGTTGAGTAGGGAGTAGCCTCCCTCTCTGAACAGCTGTGATACAACGAGACAGAGACAATATTCATGTCTGGTAGATAACGGTGCGTTGGCCTACAAGGTGACAGACACTATTGATAAGTATATTGAATAACGGTATGTCAGCCTGAATACGTGCCTACCAATCCTGATGGAACAAAAAGGCTTCTATCGCTTGCTTCATACAAGGCTCTATATCCTACACAAGTCCTTTTTTCAGAGCGTGTAAAAACACACACCCCATTGCCTTCATTCCTGTGAGACAATAAGCTCATGGACAATAACAGCATGGAGACGTATTAGGAGGTCAGTAAGGGAGATGTAACAGTGTTATCTTATAGCCTATGCGAACTACACCTATGAATATGTTGTTATAATGCAGTGACTATATGAACCTTATCCTTAGAGAAGCTGGTTGGGTTTTAAATCATTGGCTTCTAGTGGCTCCAGCTACAGGCTATAGTGACCTAAAGGGAGATGAGAAACGAGCTTGTTCACCTTCTCTCCGCATTCCCACTGTGACACATTTCTTGAGGCGGCAGTACTGGCATTGGTTCCTGTGGTGTTGATCAATGGGACAGTTCCTGCTAGCGCGGCAGGTGTAGCTGAGGTTCCGTCTGACGCTCCGTTTGAAGAAGCTCTTACACCCCTCGCATGTGAACTGGCCATAGTGTTTCCCGCTGGATTTATCCCCGCACACCACACACTCGATCTGCTGAGGCTGTTGTTTGTCCATGGAGTTAGTCGACGTGTGGCTAGTGATAGATTGAGATGTGTTGCTTGAATGAGCGCCTTGGGGTGTCTGATGTGTTGAGGGGATATCCAGAGAGGATGTGGAATTGAGGTGTCCGGTTAGGTCGGTAGAGAGGGATAACGGTCCGCCGTGAGAGTCGCGGCCGACATCTTCCTCGCCGTTTCTCCACTTTACCGTTGCCATATCAATCCGTCAATGTTTCCCAAACTTTCCGTTTCGTTGTTACCCCAGTGTGCTGCCCGCGGGTGTCGACAAGTAAAGGCACAAATATATAAATACTAAATTATTGCACCATTGTATTCAGTAATTAAGATGCATAAAGCATAACAGTGTGTAAAGTGTCCGTGGTTGATGAATGCGTGAAAACAATCTGACTGAATATAGTTAGCCACTCAGCAAATTAAAGTACCATTTCTAAATAGCTCGGTCCAGAGAATTAAACGACTCAAAGTGATGCGCCATCAGAAACACCAAGGGAAAAACACACACATTAAAACACACATGCATCCAGTCAAAATCCACACTGGAGTCAAACAAATCCCTTTTCCAAAATGTGAGTCATTCTCTATTCCCTCTATCCAACCCAGTAAATCCGTGCGCACTAATCAGATATCCCGTGTTGTCTGGAGCTGAGGCTGTGACGCAGCAACTAGAACTGGGTTCATGAAAACAGCTGCACCGTGGCTCGTGCTATTCCAATGAGTTAGAAGTTATCTTTAAAAGAAAGACAACAGCGAGAGAAAGCGGTTTTTGATGATGGCTGGACGTGTCCTGTAGAATGGGATAATGTGCTTGGACGTGACGGGTGTGCCTCTGACGTCTCCATTGAGCGGGCCAGCCATATAAGGAGCGAGGAAGTCCTTTGGTCTGTGCGCGAATGGAGCAGGCCTGGTACCAGGTGGAAACTAGGCCTATTGGTTTACCCGAATGATGCTTTGTTAGAGTTCTGATTGGTTTTGGAGAGATCGGGGTTTAGAGAGATGAACTAGCATGCCGCACATTTATTGGTGTATTTCTGATAACACAGCTCTGTATCTCTCTGTGCGCCTGTATATATAGCCTACCACGGGATTAAATGGCTCCATACAGATGGATACATTGGATTTATGGGATTTATTCGTTGTTTATTGTTATGATATTACATTTAGACAGCATACTGGTTGTAATACATGTAGTTTCCTCCTCCATTAGGTTGGAACATTGATGAATGGAAACGCTTTTAAGCACTAATGAGAGCGCATAATGACATATCGCAGTAATCTTATGCCCCCTAGCGGCAGACCGGGTGTGTTGGTCCCTCCCCCCTTTGTAATTCTTAAAAACAGCAAAGTATTTACGAGCAAATGTGAGTTATCCAGGGCTATCTTCTAAGGTTGGGATTACAACCCTATGAGGGGAAATGGCACAGGGGCAAATACCAAACATCTCTCTTGTAATTTGACATTTTAGTGTACTCATATGAGTATATTTTTCAGTTCCATATTCATCTTTTCAACTCACAGAGTTGACTGATGACCTATATGTTACCCCGAGGCTGAGTCACTGCTCGTTCTTCAGCAGCCCAGCCTACTGTATGAGAAAGCATCCACCAAGATGTGAATGGTGCTTCTCTTTTCTGACTTACTGTAGTATCTAAACGCTACTGGTGTTAACTGTAGTCGACTACACACAGTAATTACATGTCTCAGACCAATCTGGGGCTCTGCTTGCTGAGAGAGCACCAAGCAGATGTCCCAGACCAATCAGATGCTCTATTTGCTGCTGAGAGAGCACCAAGCAGATGTCCCAGACCAATCAGATGCTCTATTTGCTGCTGAGAGAGCACCAGGCAGATGTCCCAGACCAATCAGATGCTCCATTTGCTGCTGAGAGAGCACCAAGGAGATGTCCCAGACCAATCAGATGCTCTATTTGCTGCTGAGAGAGCACCAGGCAGATGTCCCAGACCAATCAGATGCTCTATTTGCTGCTGAGAGAGCACCAAGCAGATGTCCCAGACCAATCAGATGCTCTATTTGCTGCTGAGAGAGCACCAGGCAGATGTCCCAGACCAATCAGATGCTCCATTTGCTGCTGAGAGAGCACCAAGGAGATGTCCCAGACCAATCAGATGCTCTATTTGCTGCTGAGAGAGCACCAGGCAGATGTCCCAGACCAATCAGATGCTCTATTTGCTGCTGGGAGAGCACCAGGCAGATGTCCCAGACCAATCAGATGCTCTATTTGCTGCTGAGAGAGCACCAAGCAGATGTCCCAGACCAATCAGATGCTCTATTTGCTGCTGAGAGAGCACCAGGCAGATGTCCCAGACCAATCAGATGCTCTATTTGCTGCTGAGAGCACCAGGCAGATGTCCCAGACCAATCAGATGCTCTATTTTCTGCTGGGAGAGCACCAGGCAGATGTCCCAGACCAATCAGATGCTCCATTTGCTGCTGAGAGAGCACCAAGCAGATGTCCCAGACCAATCAGATGCTCCATTTGCTGCTGAGAGAGCACCAAGCAGATGTCCCAGACCAATCAGATGCTCCATTTGCTGCTGAGAGAGCACCAAGGAGATGTCCCAGACCAATCAGATGCTCTATTTGCTGCTGAGAGAGCACCAGGTAGATGTCCCAGACCAATCAGATGCTCTATTTGCTGCTGAGAGAGCACCAGGCAGATGTCCCAGACCAATCAGATGCTCTATTTGCTGCTGAGAGAGCACCAGGCAGATGTCCCAGACCAATCAGATGTTCTATTTGCTGCTGAGAGAGCACCAAGCAGATGTCCCAGACCAATCAGATGCTCTATTTGCTGCTGAGAGAGCACCAGGCAGATGTCCCAGACCAATCAGATGTTCTATTTGCTGCTGAGAGAGCACCAGGCAGATGTCCCAGACCAATCAAAGGGAGGATTAACATCACATTTTCCATTGGTGTGGAGATGACTCCATCTTCTCTTCAAGGTAGCAGTAGCTTAATATGGATTGGCGTCCCGTTAACGGGACCGTTGTAAAGCATGCAGCGCCTTATGTCACCATCGCAGGTTTTAGAGAAACAACAAATGGCGGTACATATAAGTGTCTTATATCGCCTGAAAGCTTACATTCCTGTTAATATAACTGCACTGTCCAGTTTACAGTAGCTATTACTGCGAAAAAATGCCATGCTCTTGTTTGAGGAGAGCTCCTAACAACAAAACACTTTTTTCACCCAATAGGTTTGATAAATTCACCTCTGAAGGTGAAATGGGTACTTACATTCTGAAATCTTGCTCTGGTTTATCATCCAAAGGGTCCCAGAGATAACATGAAGTGTAGTTTTGTTAGATAAAATCCTTTTTCATATCCTAAAAAGGTCCATATAGCATGCACGATCGATTTTGTATTTCCACTCGTTCAATTTGCAAAGAATGGAATCTGTAAAAAACTCACCCTAAACGTTGTTTCAACCAATCAAATCACGTTCGTATTTATTCCTCAGAGATCCTAGAACGTAACCAAACTTCACTATATCATTAGGGGTGTACAGTAGTATATAGGACACAATATTTGGTCAGAGAGCGACGCCTTCATGGCACGCCGATGACGCGGCCGGTCTTCATTTGATCGACTGGATCTTTGTCAAATAAGCACCAATCGGTGTCAAACAAAGCTAGCTAGATAGCCAACGAGCTGGGCTTTACGGGAGTATCTGGAAACCCTGTATGCCTTTTCCTTTTGGACAAAAATTATAAGAATATTCAGAATTATGAAGTTATGAAAACTGGTTGTTTTGCAAATGTTGAATTTATGACATGGATGCTAACACTGGAAAAGCTAAATCAAAGTCCAAGTATACAGATTTGACGATATTCGTGCAGAAAAATGTAATATGAATGCAAAGGTCTCCTTCACGATTTGCCCAAATGTACCTGGGTGACTTCACACTAAATGTCATGTCGTTTGCTCATACTTCAAGTTATCCGTCTGAAACGTTGCACATACACTGCTGCCATCTTGTGGACACCATCAGAATTACAACCAGAGTGATGGCTAGAACCGGGACCTTTCTCTTGCATTTCAAACATGGTGGTAGAAAAAACACTTGTTTTGTTTTCTTTGTATTGTCTTCTACCAGATCTATTGTGTTATATTCTTCTACATTCAATTCACATCTCCACAAACTTCTAACTACAGGCAGTTAGATTTGGTATGTCATTTTAGGCCAAAATGGAAAAAAGGGGGCTATCCCTTAGAAACTTTAATCCATCTCTCTATTTCCAATTCAGTTGAAAGGACTATTGGCATGGGGAAACTATGTTGCCAAAGCAAATGGAATAGACAATAATCTCTCTGTCTTCATCTCCCCATCTCTCTCCCTTCCTCCATGTTCTTGTTCTGTGGTGTTATCTATCTATGAGAATCACTTTCCCTCTACAGTAGTTAACATGTTATGATCTGGCCTCCTGCTGGAAGTCTGCAGCAACAAGTCCAGCAACACATCATGGCAGCTAATCCTTCCACCCTGCAGCCCCTCAGCAGCACCATATGGTCATCAGATAAATCCACTGAGTGACCAAGAACAGGACCAGACCAAATGCACTACAGTACAGTCAGTCAGACTCTCTCTCTCTGTCTCTCTCTCTGTCTCTCTCTCTCTCTATTTTCAATTCAATTCAAAGGGCTTTGTTGGCACGGGAAAAATATTTTGACATTGCCAAAGCAAATGGAATAGACAATAAACAAAAGGGGAATAAACATTCAGAACTGAACAGAAAACATTACACTCACAAGTTAAAGGTTTTTTAAAGTTTGAAAGAATCTCGCTCTCTCTGTCCGTCTGTCCGTCCATCCGCCCACCCGCCCAGGATAGAGAGGAAATAGAAAACACTCATCATGTCGTCAGCCTGGACAGACCTCTTCAGCTGACTGACTCTTCAGGGGAAAGGACTGTAGGGTTGGACTGTACTGTAGGGAAGGACTATACTGTAGGGAAGGACTGTACTGTAGGGAAGGACTGTATTGTAGGGAAGGACTGTATTGTAGGGAAGGACTGTACTGTAGGGAAGGACTGTATTGTAGGGAAGGACTATACTGTAGGGAAGGACTATACTGTAGGGAAGGACTGTATTGTAGGGAAGGACTGTACTGTAGGGAAGGACTGTACTGTAGGGAAGGACTGTACTGTAGGGAAGGACTGTATTGTAGGGAAGGACTATACTGTAGGGAAGGACTATACTGTAGGGAAGGACTGTACTGTAGGGAAGGACTGTACTGTAGGGAAGGACTGTAGGGAAGGACTGTACTGTAGGGAAGGACTGTAGGGAAGGACTGTACTGTAGGGAAGGACTATACTGTAGGGAAGGACTGTAGGGAAGGACTGTACTGTAGGGAAGGACTGTACTGTAGGGAAGGACTGTACTGTAGGGAAGGACTGTATTGTAGGGAAGGACTGTACTGTAGGGAAGGACTGTACTGTAGGGAAGGACTGTACTGTAGGGAAGGACTGTATTGTAGGGAAGGACTGTACTGTAGGGAAGGACTGTACTGTAGGGAGGGACTGTAGTGAAGGACTATACTGTAGGGAAGGACTGTACTGTAGGGAAGGACTGTAGGGAAGGACTGTACTGTAGGGAAGGACTGTACTGTAGTGAAGGACTATACTGTAGGGAAGGACTGTACTGTAGGGAAGGACTATACTGTAGGGAAGGACTGTAGGGAAGGACTATACTGTAGGGAAGGACTATACTGTAGGGAAGGACTATACTGTAGGGAAGGACTGTACTGTAGGGAAGGACTATACTGTAGGGAAGGACTGTATTGTAGGGAAGGACTATACTGTAGGGAAGGACTGTATTGTAGGGAGGGACTGTAGTGAAGGACTATACTGTAGGGAAGGACTATACTGTAGGGAAGGACTGTAGGGAAGGACTGTACTGTAGGGAAGGACTATACTGTAGGGAAGGACTGTAGGGAAGGACTGTACTGTAGGGAAGGACTGTACTGTAGGGAAGGACTGTACTGTAGGGAAGGACTGTATTGTAGGGAAGGACTGTACTGTAGGGAAGGACTGTACTGTAGGGAAGGACTGTACTGTAGGGAAGGACTGTATTGTAGGGAAGGACTGTACTGTAGGGAAGGACTGTACTGTAGGGAAGGACTGTATTGTAGGGAAGGACTGTAGGGAAGGACTGTATTGTAGGGAGGGACTGTAGTGAAGGACTATACTGTAGGGAAGGACTGTACTGTAGGGAAGGACTGTATTGTAGGGAAGGACTGTAGGGAAGGACTGTATTGTAGGGAGGGACTGTAGTGAAGGACTATACTGTAGGGAAGGACTGTACTGTAGGGAAGGACTGTACTGTAGGGAAGGACTGTACTGTAGTGAAGGACTATACTGTAGGGAAGGACTGTACTGTAGGGAAGGACTATACTGTAGGGAAGGACTGTAGGGAAGGACTGTACTGTAGGGAAGGACTGTACTGTAGGGAAGGACTGTAGGGAAGGACTGTACTGTAGGGAAGGACTGTACTGTAGGGAAGGACTGTAGGGAAGGACTGTACTGTAGGGAAGGACTGTACTGTAGGGAAGGACTGTAGGGAAGGACTGTACTGTAGGGAAGGACTGTACTGTAGGGAAGGACTGTAGGGAAGGACTGTACTGTAGGGAAGGACTGTACTGTAGGGAAGGACTATACTGTAGGGAAGGACTATACTGTAGGGAAGGACTATACTGTAGGGAAGGACTATACTGTAGGGAAGGACTGTAGGGAAGGACTGTACTGTAGGGAAGGACTATACTGTAGGGAAGGACTGTAGGGAAGGACTGTACTGTAGGGAAGGACTATACTGTAGGGAAGGACTGTAGGGAAGGACTGTACTGTAGGGAAGGACTGTAGGGAAGGACTGTACTGTAGGGAAGGACTGTGCTGTAGGGAAGGACTATACTGTAGGGAAGGACTGTACTGTAGGGAAGGACTGTAGGGAAGGACTGTACTGTAGGGAAGGACTATACTGTAGGGAAGGACTATACTGTAGGGAAGGACTATACTGTAGGGAAGGACTGTATACTTGTAGGGAAGGACTGTACTGTAGGGAAGGACTATACTGTAGGGAAGGACTGTATTGTAGGGAAGGACTGTACTGTAGGGAAGGACTATACTGTAGGGAAGGACTGTAGGGAAGGACTGTACTGTAGGGAAGGACTGTAGGGAAGGACTGTACTGTAGGGAAGGACTGTACTGTAGGGAAGGACTATACTGTAGGGAAGGACTGTACTGTAGGGAAGGACTGTAGGGAAGGACTGTACTGTAGGGAAGGACTATACTGTAGGGAAGGACTATACTGTAGGGAAGGACTGTAGGGAAGGACTGTACTGTAGGGAAGGACTATACTGTAGGGAAGGACTGTACTTGTAGGGAAGGACTGTACTGTAGGGAAGGACTATACTGTAGGGAAGGACTGTAGGGAAGGACTGTACTGTAGGGAAGGACTGTACTGTAGGGAAGGACTGTACTGTAGGGAAGGACTGTACTGTAGGGAAGGACTGTAGGGAAGGACTGTACTGTAGGGAAGGACTATACTGTAGGGAAGGACTGTACTGTAGGGAAGGACTGTAGGGAAGGACTATACTGTAGGGAAGGACTGTATTGTAGGGAAGGACTATACTGTAGGGAAGGACTGTACTGTAGGGAAGGACTATACTGTAGGGAAGGACTGTAGGGAAGGACTGTACTGTAGGGAAGGACTATACTGTAGGGAAGGACTGTACTGTAGGGAAGGACTGTAGGGAAGGACTGTACTGTAGGGAAGGACTATACTGTAGGGAAGGACTGTATTGTAGGGAAGGACTGTACTGTAGGGAAGGACTGTACTGTAGGGAAGGACTGTACTGTAGGGAAGGACTGTACTGTAGGGAAGGACTGTACTGTAGGGTTGGACTATACTGTAGGGAAGGACTGTAGGGAAGGACTGTACTGTAGGGAAGGACTATACTGTAGGGAAGGACTGTACTGTAGGGAAGGACTGTAGGGAAGGACTGTACTGTAGGGAAGGACTATACTGTAGGGAAGGACTGTATTGTAGGGAAGGACTGTATTGTAGGGAAGGACTGTATTGTAGGGAAGGACTGTATTGTAGGGAAGGACTGTACTGTAGGGAAGGACTGTACTGTAGGGAAGGACTGTATTGTAGGGAAGGACTGTACTGTAGGGAAGGACTATACTGTAGGGAAGGACTGTACTGTAGGGAAGGACTGTACTGTAGGGAAGGACTGTACTGTAGGGAAGGACTATACTGTAGGGAAGGACTGTATTGTAGGGAAGGACTGTACTGTAGGGAAGGACTGTACTGTAGGGAAGGACTGTACTGTAGGGAAGGACTGTACTGTAGGGAAGGACTGTATTGTAGGGAAGGACTGTAGGGAAGGACTATACTGTAGGGAAGGACTATACTGTAGGGAAGGACTGTATTGTAGGGAAGGACTGTACTGTAGGGAAGGACTGTACTGTAGGGAAGGACTGTACTGTAGGGAAGGACTGTAGGGAAGGACTGTACTGTAGGGAAGGACTGTATTGTAGGGAAGGACTGTACTGTAGGGAAGGACTGTATTGTAGGGAAGGACTATACTGTAGGGAAGGACTGTATTGTAGGGAAGGACTATACTGTAGAGAAGGACTGTATTGTAGGGAAGGACTATACTGTAGGGAAGGACTATACTGTAGGGAAGGACTGTACTGTAGGGAAGGACTGTATTGTAGGGAAGGACTGTACTGTAGGGAAGGACTGTACTGTAGGGAAGGACTGTAGGGAAGGACTGTATTGTAGGGAAGGACTGTATTGTAGGGAAGGACTGTATTGTAGGGAAGGACTGTACTGTAGGGAAGGACTGTACTGTAGGGAAGGACTGTAGGGAAGGACTATACTGTAGGGAAGGACTGTACTGTAGGGAAGGACTGTATTGTAGGGAAGGACTGTATTGTAGGGAAGGACTGTACTGTAGGGAAGGACTGTATTGTAGGGAAGGACTGTACTGTAGGGAAGGACTGTATTGTAGGGAAGGACTGTATTGTAGTGAAGGACTGTACTGTAGGGAAGGACTGTATTGTAGGGAAGGACTATACTGTAGGGAAGGACTGTACTGTAGGGAAGGACTGTATTGTAGGGAAGGACTGTATTGTAGGGAAGGACTGTACTGTAGGGAAGGACTATACTGTAGGGAAGGACTATACTGTAGGGAAGGACTGTATTGTAGGGAAGGACTGTATTGTAGGGAAGGACTGTATTGTAGGGAAGGACTGTACTGTAGGGAAGGACTGTATTGTAGGGAAGGACTGTACTGTAGGGAAGGACTGTACTGTAGGGAAGGACTGTACTGTAGGGAAGGACTATACTGTAGGGAAGGACTGTACTGTAGGGAAGGACTGTATTGTAGGGAAGGACTGTACTGTAGGGAAGGACTGTATTGTAGGGAAGGACTGTATTGTAGGGAAGGACTGTATTGTAGGGAAGGACTGTACTGTAGGGAAGGACTGTATTGTAGGGAAGGACTGTATTGTAGGGAAGGACTGTACTGTAGGGAAGGACTATACTGTAGGGAAGGACTGTAGGGAAGGACTATACTGTAGGGAAGGACTGTATTGTAGGGAAGGACTATACTGTAGGGAAGGACTATACTGTAGGGAAGGACTGTATTGTAGGGAAGGACTGTACTGTAGGGAAGGACTGTACTGTAGGGAAGGACTGTATTGTAGGGAAGGACTGTATTGTAGGGAAGGACTGTATTGTAGGGAAGGACTGTATTGTAGGGAAGGACTGTACTGTAGGGAAGGACTGTACTGTAGTGAAGGACTGTATTGTAGGGAAGGACTGTATTGTAGGGAAGGACTGTACTGTAGGGAAGGACTGTACTGTAGGGAAGGACTGTATTGTAGGGAAGGACTGTATTGTAGGGAAGGACTGTACTGTAGGGAAGGACTGTACTGTAGGGAAGGACTGTATTGTAGGGAAGGACTGTATTGTAGGGAAGGACTGTATTGTAGGGAAGGACTGTACTGTAGGGAAGGACTGTACTGTAGGGAAGGACTGTACTGTAGGGAAGGACTGTATTGTAGGGAAGGACTGTACTGTAGGGAAGGACTGTACTGTAGGGAAGGACTGTATTGTAGGGAAGGACTGTATTGTAGGGAAGGACTGTACTGTAGGGAAGGACTATACTGTAGGGAAGGACTGTAGGGAAGGACTATACTGTAGGGAAGGACTGTATTGTAGGGAAGGACTGTACTGTAGGGAAGGACTATACTGTAGGGAAGGACTATACTGTAGGGAAGGACTATACTGTAGGGAAGGACTGTAGGGAAGGACTATACTGTAGGGAAGGACTGTAGGGAAGGACTATAGGGAAGGACTGTACTGTAGGGAAGGACTATACTGTAGGGAAGGACTATACTGTAGGGAAGGACTATACTGTAGGGAAGGACTGTAGGGAAGGACTATACTGTAGGGAAGGACTATACTGTAGGGAAGGACTGTAGGGAAGGACTATACTGTAGGGAAGGACTATACTGTAGGGAAGGACTGTATTGTAGGGAAGGACTATAGGGAAGGACTGTACTGTAGGGAAGGACTGTATTGTAGGGAAGGACTGTATTGTAGGGAAGGACTGTATTGTAGGGAAGGACTGTATTGTAGGGAAGGACTGTACTGTAGGGAAGGACTATACTGTAGGGAAGGACTGTACTGTAGGGAAGGACTGTAGGGAAGGACTATACTGTAGGGAAGGACTGTACTGTAGGGAAGGACTGTATTGTAGGGAAGGACTGTATTGTAGGGAAGGACTGTACTGTAGGGAAGGACTATACTGTAGGGAAGGACTATACTGTAGGGAAGGACTGTATTGTAGGGAAGGACTGTACTGTAGGGAAGGACTGTACTGTAGGGAAGGACTGTATTGTAGGGAAGGACTGTATTGTAGGGAAGGACTGTACTGTAGGGAAGGACTATACTGTAGGGAAGGACTATACTGTAGGGAAGGACTATACTGTAGGGAAGGACTGTAGGGAAGGACTATACTGTAGGGAAGGACTGTATTGTAGGGAAGGACTGTACTGTAGGGAAGGACTATACTGTAGGGAAGGACTGTACTCTAGGGAAGGACTGTACTGTAGGGAAGGACTGTATTGTAGGGAAGGACTGTACTGTAGGGAAGGACTGTACTGTAGGGAAGGACTGTAGTGTAGGGAAGGACTGTACTGTAGGGAAGGACTGTAGGGAAGGACTGTATTGTAGGGAAGGACTGTAGTGTAGGGAAGGACTGTACTGTAGGGAAGGACTGTATTGTAGGGAAGGACTGTACTGTAGGGAAGGACTATACTGTAGGGAAGGACTATACTGTAGGGAAGGACTGTACTGTAGGGAAGGACTATACTGTAGGGAAGGACTATACTGTAGGGAAGGACTGTACTGTAGGGAAGGACTGTATTGTAGGGAAGGACTGTACTGTAGGGAAGGACTGTACTGTAGGGAAGGACTGTATTGTAGGGAAGGACTGTATTGTAGGGAAGGACTGTATTGTAGGGAAGGACTGTACTGTAGGGAAGGACTGTATTGTAGGGAAGGACTGTACTGTAGGGAAGGACTGTACTGTAGGGAAGGACTGTAGGGAAGGACTGTATTGTAGGGAAGGACTGTAGTGTAGGGAAGGACTGTACTGTAGGGAAGGACTGTATTGTAGTGAAGGACTATATTGTAGGGAAGGACTGTATTGTAGGGAAGGACTGTACTGTAGGGAAGGACTGTATTGTAGGGAAGTACTGTAGGGAAGGACTGTACTGTAGGGAAGGACTATACTGTAGGGAAGGACTGTACTGTAGGGAAGGACTATACTGTAGGGAAGGACTATACTGTAGGGAAGGACTGTAGGGAAGGACTGTACTGTAGGGAAGGACTATACTGTAGGGAAGGACTGTACTGTAGGGAAGGACTGTAGTGTAGGGAAGGACTATAGGGAAGGACTGTACTGTAGGGAAGGACTATACTGTAGGGAAGGACTGTATTGTAGGGAAGGACTGTATTGTAGGGAAGGACTGTACTGTAGGGAAGGACTGTAGTGTAGGGAAGGACTGTATTGTAGGGAAGGACTGTACTGTAGGGAAGGACTGTAGGGAAGGACTATACTGTAGGGAAGGACTGTATTGTAGGGAAGGACTGTATTGTAGGGAAGGACTGTACTGTAGGGAAGGAATGTAGTGTAGGGAAGGACTGTAGGGAAGGACTGTACTGTAGGGAAGGACTATACTGTAGGGAAGGACTGTACTGTAGGGAAGGACTGTATTGTAGGGAAGGACTGTACTGTAGGGAAGGACTGTACTGTAGGGAAGGACTATACTGTAGGGAAGGACTATACTGTAGGGAAGGACTGTAGGGAAGGACTATACTGTAGGGAAGGACTGTATTGTAGGGAAGGACTGTATTGTAGGGAAGGACTATACTGTAGGGAAGGACTATACTGTAGGGAAGGACTATACTGTAAGGAAGGACTATACTGTAGGGAAGGACTATACTGTAAGGAAGGACTATACTGTAGGGAAGGACTGTACTGTAGGGAAGGACTGTATTGTAGGGAAGGACTATACTGTAGGGAAGGACTATACTGTAGGGAAGGACTGTATTGTAGGGAAGGACTATACTGTAGGGAAGGACTGTATTGTAGGGAAGGACTATACTGTAGGGAAGGACTATACTGTAGGGAAGGACTATACTGTAAGGAAGGACTATACTGTAGGGAAGGACTGTACTGTAGGGAAGGACTATACTGTAGGGAAGGACTATACTGTAGGGAAGGACTGTATTGTAGGGAGGGACTGTAGTGAAGGACTGTACTGTAGGGAGGGACTATACTGTAGGGAAGGACTGTATTGTAGGGAGGGACTGTAGTGAAGGACTATACTGTAGGGAAGGACTGTACTGTAGGGAAGGACTGTAGGGAAGGACTGTACTGTAGGGAAGGACTGTACTGTAGTGAAGGACTATACTGTAGGGAAGGACTGTATTGTAGGGAAGGACTGTATTGTAGGGAAGTACTATACTGTAGGGAAGGACTGTATTGTAGGGAGGGACTGTAGTGAAGGACTGTACTGTAGGGAGGGACTATACTGTAGGGAAGGACTGTATTGTAGGGAGGGACTGTAGTGAAGGACTATACTGTAGGGAAGGACTGTACTGTAGGGAAGGACTGTAGGGAAGGACTGTACTGTAGGGAAGGACTGTACTGTAGTGAAGGACTATACTGTAGGGAAGGACTGTATTGTAGGGAAGGACTGTACTGTAGGGAAGGACTGTACTGTAGGGAAGGACTGTATTGTAGGGAAGGACTGTATTGTAGGGAGGGACTATACTGTAGGGAAGGACTGTATTGTAGGGAGGGACTGTAGTGAAGGACTGTACTGTAGGGAAGGACTGTATTGTAGGGAAGGACTGTATTGTAGGGAAGGACTATACTGTAGGGAAGGACTGTACTGTAGGGAAGGACTGTACTGTAGGGAAGGACTGTACTGTAGGGAAGGACTGTATTGTAGGGAAGGACTATACTGTAGGGAAGGACTGTACTTTAGGGATGGACTGTAATGTAGGGAAGGACTGTATTGTAGGGAAGGACTATACTGTAGGAAAGGACTGTAATGTAGGGAAGGACTGTATTTTAGGGAAGGACTGTCTTGTAGGGAAGGACTGTACTGTAGGGAAGGACTATACTGTAGGGAAGGACTGTATTGTAGGGAAGGACTGTATTGTAGGGAAGGACTGTATTGTAGGGAAGGACTATACTGTAGGGAAGGACTGTATTGTAGGGAGGGACTGTAGTGAAGGACTGTACTGTAGGGAAGGACTGTATTGTAGGGAAGGACTGTAGGGAAGGACTGTACTGTAGGGAAGGACTGTATTTTAGGGAAGGACTGTACTGTAGGGAAGGACTGTACTGTAGGGAAGGACTGTATTGTAGGGAAGGACTGTAGGGAAGGACTGTACTGTAGGGAAGGACTGTATTTTAGGGAAGGACTGTACTGTAGGGAAGGACTATACTGTAGGGAAGGACTGTATTGTAGGGAAGGACTGTAGGGAAGGACTGTACTGTAGGGAAGGACTGTATTTTAAGGAAGGACTGTACTGTAGGGAAGGACTGTATTGTAGGGAAGGACTGTATTGTAGGGAAGGACTGTATTGTAGGGAAGGACTGTATTGTAGGGAAGGACTATACTGTAGGGAAGGACTGTATTGTAGGGAGGGACTGTAGTGAAGGACTGTACTGTAGGGAAGGACTGTACTGTAGGGAAGGACTGTACTGTAGGGAAGGACTGTATTGTAGGGAAGGACTGTATTGTAGGGAAGGACTATACTGTAGGGAAGGACTGTATTGTAGGGAAGGACTATACTGTAGGGAAGGACTGTACTGTAGGGAAGGACTGTACTGTAGGGAAGGACTATACTGTAGGGAAGGACTGTACTGTAGGGAAGGACTATACTGTAGGGAAGGACTGTACTGTAGGGAAGGACTGTACTGTAGGGAAGGACTATACTGTAGGGAAGGACTGTACTGTAGGGAGGGACTGTAGTGAAGGACTGTACTGTAGGGAAGGACTGTATTGTAGGGAAGGACTGTACTGTAGGGAAGGACTGTAATGTAGGGAAGGACTGTATTGTAGGGAAGGACTATACTGTAGGGAAGGACTGTACTGTAGTGAAGGACTGTACTGTAGGGAAGGACTATACTGTAGGGAAGGACTGTACTGTAGGGAAGGACTGTACTGTAGGGAAGGACTATACTGTAGGGAAGGACTGTACTGTAGTGAGGGACTGTAGTGAAGGACTGTACTGTAGGGAAGGACTGTATTGTAGGGAAGGACTGTACTGTAGGGAAGGACTGTACTGTAGGGAAGGACTGTACTGTAGTGAAGGACTGTACTGTAGGGAAGGACTGTACTGTAGGGAAGGACTATACTGTAGGGAAGGACTATACTGTAGGGAAGGACTGTAGGGAAGGACTATACTGTAGGGAAGGACAGTAGGGAATCAAATCAAAACAAATTTTATTTGTCACATACACATGGTTAGCAGATGTTAATGCGAGTGTAGCGAAATGCTTGTGCTTCTAGTTCCGACCATGCAGTAGTATCTAACAAGTAATCTAACAAATTCACAACAACTACCTTATACACACAAGAGTAAAGGAATGAATACAAGTATGTACATATAAATACATGGATGAGCGATGGCTGACCGGCGTAGGCAAGATGCAGTAGATGGTATGGAGTACAGTATATACATATGAGATGAGTAATGTAGGATATGTAAACATTATATAAATGGCATCGTTTAAAGTGGCTAGTGATACATTTATTTCATCCAATTATAATTATTAAAGTGGCTAGAGATTTGAGTCGATGGCCAAACGGCATAGGCAAGATTCAGTAGATGGTTTAGAGTACAGTATATAAATATGAGATGAGTAATGTCGGATATGTAAACATTATATACAAAATTGTTTAAAGTGGCTAGTGATACATTTGTTACATCCAATTCCTATTATTTAAAGTGGCTAGAGATCCTGGTGAGGGGTATTAGTTTACTCCCCATCCTGGAGAGGGGTATTAGTTTACAACCCATCCTGGTGTTGAGGGGTATTAGTTTACACCCCATCCTGGTGGTGAGGGGTATTAGTTTACTCCCCATCCTGGAGAGGGGTATTAGTTTACTCCCCATCCTGGAGAGGGGTTTTAGTTTACACCCCATCCTGGTGTTGAGGGGTATTAGTTTACACCCCATCCTGGTGAGGGGTATTAGTTTACAACCCATCCTGGTGAGGGGTATTAGTTTACAACCCATCCTGGTGTTGAGGGGTATTAGTTTACACCCCATCCTGGTGGTGAGGGGTATTAGTTTACTCCCCATCCTGGTGAGGGGTATTAGTTTACTCCCCATCCTGGAGAGGGGTTTTAGTTTACACCCCATCCTGGTGTTGAGGGGTATTAGTTTACACCCCATCCTGGTGAGGGGTATTAGTTTACACACCATCCTGGAGAGGGGTATTCGTTTATACCCCATCCTGGTGTTGAGGGGTTTTAGTTTACACCCAATCCTGGTGAGGGGTATTAGTTTACTCCCCATCCTGGAGAGGGGTATTAGTTTACACCCCATCCTGGAGAGGGGTATTAGTTTACTCCCCATCCTGGTGAGGGGTATTAGTTTACACCCCATCCTGGAGAGGGGTATTAGTTTACACCCCATCCTGGTGAGGGGTATTAGTTTACACCCCATCCTGGAGAGGGGTATTAGTTTACACCCCATCCTGGTGAGGGGTATTAGTTTACACCCCATCCTGGAGAGGGGTATTAGTTTACTCCCCATCCTGGTGTTGAGGGGTATTAGTTTACACCCAATCCTGGTGAGGGGTATTAGTTTACTTCCCATCCTGGAGAGGGGTATTAGTTTACTCCCCATCCTGGTGTTGAGGGGTATTAGTTTACTCCCCATCCTGGTGTTGAGGGGTATTAGTTTACACCCCATCCTGGAGAGGGGTATTCGTTTACACCCCATCCTGGTGTTGAGGGGTTTTAGTTTACACCCAATCCTGGTGAGGGGTATTAGTTTACACCCAATCCTGGTGAGGGGTATTAGTTTACTCCCCATCCTGGAGAGGGGTATTAGTTTACTCCCCATCCTGGTGTTGAGGGGTATTAGTTTACTCCCCATCCTGGAGAGGGGTATTAGTTTACTCCCCATCCTGGAGAGGGGTATTAGTTTACTCCCCATCCTGGAGAGGGGTATTAGTTTACTCCCCATCCTGGTGTTGAGGGGTATTAGTTTACACCCCATCCTGGTGAGGGGTATTAGTTTACACCCCATCCTGGAGAGGGGTATTCGTTTACACCCCATCCTGGTGTTGAGGGGTTTTAGTTTACACCCAATCCTGGTACTACCTCATCTCTTTACCCCACACATACAATGATCTGTAAGGTCCCTCAGCCGAGCAGTGCATTTCAAACACAGGTTCAAGCACAAAGACCAGGAAGGTTTTCCAATGCCTCGCAAAGGCACCTATTGGTAGATTTAAAAATAAAGCTGACATTGAATATCCCTTTGAGCAGGGTGAAGTTATTCATTACACTCTGGATAGTGTATTAATACACCCAGTCACTACAAAGATACAGGTGTCCTTCCTAACTTAGTTGCCGGAGAGGAAGGAAACCGTTTAGGGATTTCACCATGAGGCCAATGGTGATTAAAACAGAGTTTAATGGCTGTGATAGGAGGAAACTGAGGATGGATCAACAACATTGGCGTTACTCCACAATACTAACCTAAATGATGTAGTGAAAAGAAGGAAGCCTGTGCTTCAGCTTTTAAACCTCTGTCATGTCGTGGACTCAGAGCTATCTTTCTAATAAACTGAGGGTTTTTCTTTTTCTTTTTTTCTTTAATGGAAGCTTCTCTAATGTCAAACATGAAGAGTTTGGTGTACCGCAGGGAAGCTCTTTAGGCCCTCTACGCTTTTCTATTTTTTAACAATGACCTGCCACTGGCATTAAACAAAGCATGTGTGTCCATGTATGCTGACGATTCAACCATATACGCATCAGCAACCACAGCTAATGAAGTCGCTGAAACCCTTAACAAAGAGTTGCAGTCTGTTTTGGAATGGGTGGCCAGTACTTAACTGGACCTGAACATCTCTAAAACTAAGAGCATTGTATTTGATACAAATAATTTTGTTAGTTCTAGACCTCAGCTGAATCTGGTAATGAATTGTGTGGCTGTTGAGCAAGTTGAGGAGACTAAATTACTTGGTGCTACCTTAGATTGTATACTGTTATGGTTAAAACATAAATTCTATGGTTGTAAAAATGGGGAGAGGTCTGTCTGCTTTTTTGACACCACACTCCGCAAAGCAAGTCCTGCAGGCTCTAGTTTTGTCTTATCTTGATTATTGTTCAGTCGAGTGCTGCAAGAGCATGTCTTGCTCTTCATTGTAATCAGAGGGCTAATATTAATCCAATGCATGCCAGTATCTCTTGGCTAAGAGTTGAGGAAGCGCTGACTGCGTCACTTCTTGTTTTTATAAGAAACATAAATTCCAAATTGTTTGCATAGTCAACTTACTCACTGCACTGACACACACACTTACCCCACCAGACATGCCACCAGGGGTCTTTTCACAGTCCCCAGGTCCAGCAAATTTCAAGGAAAAGTACAGTATTATACAGTGCCATGAGTGCATGGAACTCCCATCTTAAATGGGGGTGGCAGGTAGCCTAGTGGTTAGAGTGTTGGACTTGTAACCGGAGGGTTGCAAGTTCAAATCCCCGAGCTGACAAGGAAAGAATCTGTCGTTCTGCCCCTGAACAAGGCAGTTAACCCACTGTTCCCAAACATTTCGGTTGAAGGCATTTGGTTGTACAACTGACTAATAATGGTGACTTTAACCAAATAGTGCAAGTGAACAGCAAACCTGGTCTCAAAAACAATTAAATCTCACAGCACAACACCTCTCCCTCATGTGACCTACTTGTTGTGTGTATGTACTGACATGTATGTGTAACTGATAGATGCACATACACTACATGTCAATGTATGTAAACTGTAAAGTCTTTTGTCAGTAATGTCTTGTTCGTTATATGTCGGACCCCAGTAAGACTAGCTGTCGCCATTGCTTACCAAGATGACATTGGATGTTTCTGAGTGGCCGAGTGACAGTTTGACTTGACAATATAGGTCCAGTGTTGAATATGTCTGTCTAGCAATCATCAACAACCACCTTGACAGTGCTTGAAGAATTTAGAAAATAATATATACAATCCAGGTGTGCAAAGCTCTCATAGACTTACCCAGAAAGACTCACAGCTGTAAACACTGCCAAAGGTGATTGTAACATATTGAATCAGGGGTGTGAATGCTTATGTAAATTAGATATCTCTGTATTTCATTTTCAATAAATGTGCAAACATGCATGTTTTCACCTTGTCATTATGGGGTATTGTGTGTAGATGTGAAACCCCTGTTTAATCCATGTTGAATTCAGGCTGTAAGAACAACATGTAGAATAGCCTTGTCATTATGGGGTATTGTGTGTAGATGTGAAACCCTGTTTAATCCATGTTGAATTCAGGCTGTAAGAACAACATGTAGAATAGCCTTGTCATTATGGGGTATTGTGTGTAGATGTGAAACCCTGTTTAATCCATGTTGAATTCAGGCTGTAAGAACAACATGTAGAATAGCCTTGTCATTATGGGGTATTGTGTGTAGATGTGAAACCCCTGTTTAATCCATGTTGAATTCAGGCTGTAAGAACAACATGTAGAATAGCCTTGTCATTATGGGGTATTGTGTGTAGATGTGAAACCCTGTTTAATCCATGTTGAATTCAGGCTGTAAGAACAACATGTAGAATAGCCTTGTCATTATGGGGTATTGTGTGTAGATGTGAAACCCTGTTTAATCCATGTTGAATTCAGGCTGTAAGAACAACATGTAGAATAGCCTTGTCATTATGGGGTATTGTGTGTAGATGTGAAACCCTGTTTAATCCATGTTGAATTCAGGCTGTAAGAACAACATGTAGAATAGCCTTGTCATTATGGGGTATTGTGTGTAGATGTGAAACCCCTGTTTAATCCATGTTGAATTCAGGCTGTAAGAACAACATGTAGAATTGTCATTATGGGGTAATCCATGTTGAATTCAGGCTGTAAGAACAACATGTAGAATAGCCTTGTCATTATGGGGTATTGTGTGTAGATGTGAAACCCCTGTTTAATCCATGTTGAATTCAGGCTGTAAGAACAACATGTAGAATAAGTCAAGGGGTCTGAATACTTTCTGAAGGCCCTGTAACTGTAGTAGTAGTAGGCCTAGGTGACTGCCTCTTGTTACTGTAATCCAGACCAGACAGACAGGCAGGCAAACAGAGATACACACAGGCTACAGACAGACAGAGACAGACAGACCGACTGCAGACAGATAGATAGGCTGCAGACAGACAGACCGGCAGACAGAGAGACAGACAGGCTACAGACAGACAGGCTACAGACAGACAGGCTGCAGACAGACAGGCTGGCTGCAGACAGACAGGCTGGCTGCAGACAGGCTGGCTGCAGACAGACAGGCTGCAGACAGACAGACTGCAGACAGACCGACAGAGTTAGTCTGTATGAGATCCCAGCACTAGC
Source organism: Brachymystax lenok tsinlingensis (assembly GCA_030435695.1). Lineage (NCBI taxonomy): Eukaryota > Metazoa > Chordata > Actinopteri > Salmoniformes > Salmonidae > Brachymystax > Brachymystax lenok. The sequence goes on along the minus strand of CM059819.1, from coordinate 319,480 downwards.
ATCAATAGGAAGGTGATCTGATGATCCTCAACCTTGGCTGCCATTGGAGCTAATAGTAAATCCAGTTAGCCAAGTTAAGCAGGGCAAATCCTTGGCAACAATAGTCAAGCTTACTGCACTTCAGCTACAGCATCAACCATTCCAAGAATCACTCCCTACTGCCCTTACTATTGACCTGAGTTTACCAAAACAGAATAACTCCTTACTGCCCTTACTCTTGACCTGAGTTTACCAAAACAGAAAAACTCCCTACTGCCCTTACTCTTGACCTGAGTTTACCAAAACAGAATAACTCCCTATTGCCCTTACTCTTGACCTGAGTTACCAAAACAGAATAACTCCCTACTGCCCTTACTATTGACCTGAGTTTACCAAAACAGAATAACTCCCTACTGCCCTTACTCCTGACCTGAGTTTACCAAAACAGAATCACTCCCTACTGCCCTTACTCTTGACCTGAGTTACCAAAACAGAATAACTCCCTACTGCCCTTACTATTGACCTGAGTTTACCAAAACAGAATAACTCCCTACTGCCCTTACTCTTGACCTGAGTTTACCAAAACAGAATCACTCCCTACTGCCCTTACTCTTGACCTGAGTTTACCAAAACAGAATAACTCCCTACTGCCCTTACTATTGACCTGAGTTACCAAAACAGAATAACTCCCTACTGCCCTTACTCTTGACCTGGAGATTACCAAAACAGAATAACTCCCTACTGCCCTTACTCTTGACCTGAGTTTACCAAAACAGAATAACTCCCTACTGCCCTTACTATTGACTTGAGTTTACCAAAACAGAATCACTCCCTACTGCCCTTACTCTTGACCTGAGTTTACCAAAACAGAATAACTCCCTACTGCCCTTACTCTTGACCGGAGTTTACCATAACAGAATAACTCCCTACTGCCCTTACTCTTGACCTGGAGTTTACCAAAACAGAATAACTCCCTACTGCCCTTACTCTTGACCTGAGTTTACCAAAACAGAATAACTCCCTATTGCCCTTACTCTTGACCTGAGTTTACCAAAACAGAATCACTCCCTACTGCCCTTACTCTTGACCTGAGTTTACCAAAACAGAATAACTCCCTACTGCCCTTACTATTGACCTGAGTTTACCAAAACAGAATAACTCCCTACTGCCCTTACTCTTGACCTGAGTTTACCAAAACAGAATAACTCCCTACTGCCCTTACTATTGACCTGAGTTTACCAAAACAGAATAACTCCCTACTGCCCTTACTATTGACCTGAGTTTACCAAAACAGAATAACTCCCTACTGCCCTTACTATTGACCTGAGTTTACCAAAACAGAATAACTCCCTATTGCCCTTACTCTTGACCTGGAGTTTACCAAAACAGAATAACTCCCTACTGCCCTTACTATTGACCTGAGTTTACCAAAACAGAATAACTCCCTACTGCCCTTACTCTTGACCTGAGTTTACCAAAACAGAATCACTCCCTACTGCCCTTACTCTTGACCTGAGTTACCAAAACAGAATAACTCCCTACTGCCCTTACTCTTGACCTGGAGTTTACCAAAACAGAATAACTCCCTACTGCCCTTACTCTTGACCTGAGTTTACCAAAACAGAATAACTCCCTACTGCCCTTACTCTTGACCTGAGTTACCAAAACAGAATCACTCCCTATTGCCCTTACTCTTGACCTGAGTTACCAAAACAGAATAACTCCCTACTGCCCTTACTATTGACCTGAGTTTACCAAAACAGAATAACTCCCTATTGCCCTTACTCTTGACCTGAGTTTACCAAAACAGAATCACTCCCTACTGCCCTTACTCTTGACCTGAGTTACCAAAACAGAAAAACTCCCTACTGCCCTTACTCTTGACCTGAGTTTACCAAAACAGAATCACTCCCTACTGCCCTTACTCTTGACCTGAGTTACCAAAACAGAATAACTCCCTACTGCCCTTACTCTTGACCTGAGTTTACCAAAACAGAATCACTCCCTACTGCCCTTACTATTGACCTGGAGTTTACCAAAACAGAGTCACTCCCTATTGCCCTATTGCCCTTACTCTTGACCGGAGTTACCAAAACAGAATCACTACTAGATACTACTAGAAAACATGTAGTATTTGTCTGATGGCAAGGTTAACTCTCTCCAAGCATGGCCAACACACCCTCATTAGACCCAGTACAAAGTCCTATTTAACCTTTAACCCTAAAGCCACATAGTCATCATCCCTATGAAGGATTACCCCACATACACACTCATTACCGGACTGACAGTAATACACACAGCAGATTACACACACACACACACACACACACACACACACACACACACACACACACACACACACACACACACACACACACACACACACACACACACACACACACACGAGAGAGAAGAACACAGCAGATTAAGGGTGCTTTGTGGAAAGCTTTTGGATAAAGTAACATAAGAAGGGTTTCAAATCTACCAGTAATTTACCAAAGTTACCGGAATATTCAGTTGTTTTGGTAATTAACAGGTAATCTATGGAAATCTACGGTAACTTTGGTAATTCATATATAGCATTCATTTTGTATATCTGTATCCATATTGTCCATGAGTTTTTAGTAGATAGACTAGACGTTTAGGGGCGGCAGGTAGTCTAGTGGTTAGAGCGTTGGACTTGTAACCGGAGGGTTGCAAGTTCGAATTCCCGAGCTGACAAGGAAAAAATCTGTCGTTCTTCCCCTGAACAAGGCAATTAACCCACTGTTCCCCGGGTGCCGAAGACGTGGATGTCGATTAAGGCAGCCCCCCGCACCTCTCTGATTCAGAGGGGTTGGGTTAAATGCGGAAGACACATTTCAGTTGAAGGCATTCGGTTGTACAACTGACTAATAATGGTGACTTTGACTAGGGTTAAAGAGAAAATAGGTGAATTCATGAAAAAAGCATCTAATCAACAATGGCATTTTATTTTCAATTAACTCTTCCAACTATTGGCTTGTTTCACTATTTGGCGGCAAAACATTTACAACAAAGACATGTTGACATACTAGGATAAATGAAAGTGTGTAAAAAAATATATAAAGGAAAGAATATATCTACACCTGCATTGCTTGCTGTTTGGGGTTTTAGGCTGGGTTTCTGTACAGCACTCTGTGACATCAGCTGATGTAAGAAGGGCTTTATAAATACATTTGATTTTGATTTGATTTCATGCTGAAACCCTCATATTAAACACATTATTCCCAAAGGTTTATATTTAGGATCATGTTTTACAGCTTTGTCATTACGTTAGATACAGAGCCTTCACAAGGGATTCACACCCCTTGACTTTTCCACATTGTTGTTACAAATTTAAATTAAAATTGATTTAATGGAGAAAAATAATGGTCAACGATCTACACAAAATACTCTGTAATGTCAAAGTGGACATTTGTATTAGAAATATGAAAAATAAAACAGTAATATATCTTGATTTAAATAGTATTTAACCCCCTGAGTCAATGTTAGAATAACCATCGGCAGCGATTACAGCTGTGACTTAAAGAGCATTGCACACTTGGATTGTATGATATTTCCACATTATAATTTTTTTGTAATTCTTCAAGCTCTGTCAAGTTGGTTGTTGATCATTGCTAGACAGCCATTTTCAAGTCGATTTATGTCAAAACTGTAACTAGGCCACTCAGGAACATTCAATGTCGTCTTGGTAAGCAACTCCAGTTTAGATTTGGCCTTGTATTTTAGGTTATTGTCCTGCTGAAAGATGAACTGTTGGAAAGCAGACTGAACCAGGTTTTTGTCTAGGATTTTTCCTGTGCTTAGCTCTATTCCGTTTCTTTTTATGATAAACAAAACCTCCCTTGCCGATGACAAGCATACCCATAACATGATGCAGCCACCACCATGCTTGAAAATATGAAGAGTGGTACTCAGTTATGTGTTCTATTTGTATTTATTATGGATCCCCATTAGTTCCTGCCAAGGCAGCAGCTACTCTTCCTGGGGTTTATTATGGATCCCCATTAGTTCCTGCCAAGGCAGCAGCTACTCTTCCTGGGGGTTATTATGGATCCCCATTAGTTCCTGCCAAGGCAGCAGCTACTCTTCCTGGGGTTTATTATGGATCCCCATTAGTTCCTGCCAAGGCAGCAGCTACTCTTCCTGGCGTCCAGCAAAATTTAGGCAGTTATAAATTTTAAAAACATTACAATACATTCACAGATTCCACAACACACTGTGTTCCCACAGGCCCGTACTCCACCACTTCAACATATATACAATACAAAACCCCAAATCACGGCTGGCGTGAAGGACGAGAAAATCTGCCCACGCCCACGCTTCACAGGATTCGAAGAACCCTTTATGGACAGGCGAGAGGCAGGATAACCTGAGACCGTTGCTCCCGGCGCAGGCCTCTGACAGATGGAGAAGCCTCACTCGATCCAGAGCAAGGATGAAAAGTTGCCCACGTCAACTTCGAAATCGTAGGAGTAGGCACTGCAGCCGCAGACACAGGTACCTCCAGCGACGAAGGTGTAGGAAGATCAGGCTCCAGGACAGGGAAACTATTTGTTGTTTGTATCCGTTCCGGGCCTCTCTTTGGGAGTGTAGACTGCTTTGCGGGAGGCCGCTGTCTTTGGCTTCCACGGCTCGTGACATGCGACCATTGTTGATTTCCTTTTTCCTATTGCTATGCTCCTTCGACTCCGCTATCAGATGGGGGAGCCCCGGGCAACACCGGCCAGTCGGATAACGACAAACGATTAGGCGGAGAAACATCCAACAAGCGTGAATGCCGTCCGGCCACCGGCGTAGAAAAGGTTTCTTACCTAGGCTAGTGACCTGCGTGATCAAGGAAGCAACCTCAAGCCTATAATCCTCGGAAAGCAAACAATTGCCGCATTGGAACTCTGAGTGATCCAGTTTGTCCTGAAACAAAGCGTAGTAGATGCAATTTATTCCTCCAGACAGAGGCTCCATTGGAACTCTGAGTGATCCAGGTGGAAAGTTTTAAGTTCCTCGGTGTACACATCACGGACAAACTGAATTGGTCCACCCACACAGACAGCGTGGTAAAGAAGGCGCAACAGCACCTTTTCAACCTCAGGAGGCTGAAGAAATTTGGCTTGTCACCAAAAACACTCACAAACTTCTACAGATGCACAATCGAGAGCATCCTGTCGGGCTGTATCACCGCCTGGTACGGCAACTGCTCCGCCCACAACCGTAAGGCTCTCCAGAGGTAGTGAGGACTGCACAACGCATCACCAGGAGTAAACTACCTGCCCTCCAGGACACCTACACCACCCGATGTCACAGGAAGGCCAAAAAGATCATCAAGGACAACAACCACCCGAGCCACTGCCTGTTCACCCCGCTATCATCCAGAAGGCGAGGTCAGTACAGGTGCATCAAAGCTGGGACCGAGAGACTGGAATTGGATGTAACAATGTATCACTAGCCACTTTAAACAATTTTGTATATAATGTTTACATATCCGACATTACTCATATCAAATGTATACACTGTACTCTAAACCATCTACTGAATCTTGCCTATGCCGTTCGGCCATCGAACCAAATCTCTAGCCACTTTAATAATAAAAAATTGTATGAAATAAATGTATCACTAGTCACTTTAAACAATGCCATTTATATAATGTTTACATATCCTACATTACTCATCTCATATGTATATACTGTACTCTATACCATCTACTGCATCTTGCCTATGCCGGTCAGCCATCGCTCATCCATATATTTATATGTACATACTCGTATTCATTCCTTTACTCTTGTGTGTATAAGGTAGTTGTTGTGAATTTGTTAGATTACTTGTTAGATACTACAACATGGTCGGAACTAGAAGCACAAGCATTTCGCTACACTCGCATTAACATCTGCTAACCATGTGTATGTGACAAATAAAAATTGATTTGATTTGATCCCGGACCTGGCTTCTACCTCGGGTTCAGATCCTCGGAACTCCCACCCTCATCAGACCGTGAGGCTGCCTGAGAGACCGGCCCATTCAACATCACTAGCTGTCATCATAGGCAGCTCTATGGTGAGAAACATCTCAGTTTCCAATGTAAAAACCCTGTGCTACCCAGGGACACGAGTACAGGATATAACAAGGCTGCTTCCGACTGTTCTACCACAGATGCCGGGAGCTTGTTCTACCACAGTGCTAGTCCATGTGGGGTCAAACGACATCAGGAGGGCTAGCTCGGAACATCTGAAAAAGTATTTTAAAGAACTGATTTTAGCATTAAAAAACTCCAAAAAACGGCCAATAATTTCAGGTCCAGTACCATCGTTGGGCCGCGGCTGTGAAAGATTCAGCAGACTGCTGGCATTACACATCTGGCTAAAAGACTACTGTAGCTCTGCTGGAGTCACTTCTATTGATAACTTTGACACCTTCTGGAAACAGAAGATACTCTACAGGAATGACTGAGTCCATCCAAATCATCTTGGCCCCTGGACTCTGTCCACGCGTTTCAAGGCTGCATTGAAAATGACTTATCAATGACCCAAAACCAGCTCAGTTCATCCCTCCCATTGTGACAATGACCCAAGCCCAGCTCAGTTCATCCCTCCCATTGTGACAATGACCCAAGACCAGCTCAGTTCATCCCTACCATTGTGACAATGACCCAAGACCAGCTCAGTTCATCCCTACCATTGTGACAATGCAGTCAAACGAGATAAGTCATTTGCAGTCAAACGATCTCCTCTCATTACTGTTAAACGTTCCCTAAAACACTTCAGCGAGCAGGCCTTTCTAATTGACCTGGCCAGGGTATCCTGGAAGGATATTGACCTCATCCCGTCAGTAGAGGATGCCTGGTTATTCTTTAAAAGTGCCTTCCTCACCATCTTAAATAAGCATGCCCCATTCAAGAAATTTAGAACCAGGAATAGATATAGCCCTTCGTTCTCTCCAGACCTGACTGCCCTTGACCAGCGCAAAAACATCCTGTGGCGTTCTGCATTAGCATCGAACTGCCCCGTGATATGCAACTTTTCAGGAAGTCAGGAACCAATATACGCTGGCAGTTAGGAAAGCCAAGGCTAGCTTTTTCAAGCAGAAATTTGCCTCCTGTAACACAAACTCCAAAAAGTTCTGGGACACTGTTAAGTCCATGGAGAATAAGAGCACCTCCTCCCAACTGCCCACTGCACTGAGGATAGGAAATACTGTCACCACCGATAAACCCACAATAATTGAGAATTTCAATAAGCATTTTCTATGGCTGGCCATGCTTTCCACCTGGCTACCCCTACCCCGGTCAACAGCCCTGCACCCCCTCAGCAACTCGCCAAAGCCTCCCCACTTCTCCTTCTCCCAAATCCAGTCAGCTGATGTTCTAAAAGAGCTGCGAAATCTGGACCCTTACAAATCAGCCGGGCTAGACAATCTGGACCCTTTCTTTTTAAAATTATCTGCCGAAATTGTTGCAACCCCTATTACTAGCCTGTTTAACCTCTCTTTCGTGACGTCTGAGATTCCCAAAGACTGGAAAGCAGCTGCGGTCATCCCCCTCTTCAAAGGGGGAGACACTCTTGACCCAAACTGTTATAGGCCTATATCCATCCTTCCCTGCCTTTCTAAGGTATTTGAAAGCCAAGTTAACAAACAAATTACCGACCATTTCGAATCCCACCGTACCTTCTCCGCTATGCAATCTGGTTTCAGGGCTGGTCATGGGTGCACCTCAGCCACGCTCAAGGTCCTAAATGACATCATAACCGCCATCGACAAGAGACATTATTGTGCAGCTGTTTTCATTGATCTGGCCAAGGCTTTCGACTCTGTCAATCACCGCATCCTTATCGGCAGACTCGACAGCATTGGTTTCTCAAATGACTGCCTCGCATGGTTCACCAATTACTTCTCCGACAGAGTTCAGTGTGTCAAATCAGAGGGCCTGTTGTCCGGGCCTCTGGCAGTCTCCATGGGGTGCCACAGGGTTCAATTCTTGGGCCGACTCTTTTCTCTGTATACATCAATGATGTCGCTCTTGCTGCAGGTGAGTCTCTGATTCACCTCTATGCAGACGACACCATTCTGTATACTTCTGGCCCCTCTTTGGACACTGTGTTAACTACCCTCCAGACGAGCTTCAATGCCATACAACTCTCCTTCCGTGGCCTACAACTGCTCTTAAACGCAAGTAAAACTAAATGCATGCTCTTCAACCGATCGCTACCCGCACCTGTCCCCGTCCAGCATCACTACTCTGGACGGTTCTGTCTTAGATTACGTGGAAAACTACAAATACCTAGGTGTCTGGTTAGACTGTAAACTCTCCTTCCAGACTCACATCAAACATCTCCAATCTAAAATTAAATCTAGAATTGGCTTCCTATTTCGCAACAAAGCTTCCTTCACTCATGCTGCCAAACTTACCCTCAGTAAAACTGACCATCCTACCGATCCTCGACTTCGTGATGTAATTTACAAATTAGCCTCCAATACTCTACTCAACAAACTGGATGCAGTCTATCACAGTGCCATCCGTTTTGTTACCAAAGCCCCATATACCACCCACCACTGCGACCTGTACACTCTCGTAGGCTGGCCTTCACTTTACACTCGCCGCCATATCCACTGGCTCCTGGTCATTTACAAGTCCCTGCTAGGTAAAGTCCCGCCTTATCTCAGCTCGCTTGTCACCTTAGCAGCACCAACCCGTAGCACACGCTCCAGCAGGTATATCTCACTGGTCACCCCCAAAGCCAATTCCTCATTTGGCCGACTCTCCTTCCAGTTCTCTGCTGCCAATGACTGGAACGAACTTCAAAAATCTCTGAAACTGGAGACACTTATCTCCCTCAACAGCTTTAAGCACCAGCTGTCAGAGCAGTGTACAGACCACTGTACCTGTTTATAGCCCATCTGTAAATAGCCCAACCAACTACCTCATCCCCTACCGTATTTATTTATTTATCTTGTTCCTTTGCACCCCAGTTTTTCTACATTGCACATTCATCTACTGCACAGTTTTCTTTTACCATTCCAGTGTTAAATTGCTATATTGTAATTACTCTGCCACCATGGCCTATTTATTGTCTTACCTTCCTTATCCTACCTCATTTGCACTCTTTGTATTTAGATTTCTTTTTTTCCTACTGTATTATTGACTGTATGTTTGTTTTATTCCATGTGTAACTCTGTGTTGTTGTGTGTCGAACTGCTTTGCTTTATCTTGGCCAGGTCGCAGTTGTAAATGAGAACTTGTTCTCAACTTGCCTACCTGGTTAAATAAAGGTGAAATAAAATAAAATAAATAAAAATGACCCAAGACCAGCTCAGTTCATCCCTACCATTGTGACAATCATAATGCTGCATTAAATGTACATTATCCCAGGGGGGTTGGCAGACACAATGTAAGTAACTTAAATTATGTCCCCTTAAAAGCCCTGAATAGCCCTGACTGAGGGTCATATGGCTGATCTCATCATACTACTGAATGGGGGACATACGGCTGATCTCCATATCATACTACTGACTGGGGGACATACGGATGATCTCCATATCATACTACTGACTGAGGGACATACGGCTGATCTCATAATACTACTGACTGAGGGACATACGGCTGATCTCACCATACTACTGACTGAGGGACATACGGCTGATCTCCTTATCGAACTACTGACTGAGGAACATACGGCTGATCTAAATATCATACTACTGACTGAGGGACATATGGCTGATCTCATCATACTACTGACTGGGGGACATACGGCTGATCTCCATATCATACTACTGACTGGGGGACATATGGCTGATGTCATCATACTACTGACTGGGGGACATACGGCTGATCTCCATATCATACTGCTGACTGGGGGGCATACGGCTGATCTCCATATCATACTACTGACTGGGGGACATACGGCTGATCTCCATATCATACTACTGACTGAGGGACATACGGCTGATCTCCATATCATACTACTGACTGGGGGACATACGGATGATCTCATCATACTACTGACTGGGGGACATACGGCTGATCTCCATATCATACTACTGACTGGGGGACATACGGCTGATCTCCATATCATACTACTGACTGGAGGACATATGGCTGATCTCATCATACTACTGACTCGGGGACATACGGCTGATCTCCATATCATACTACTGACTGGGGGACATACGGCTGATCTCCATATCATACTGCTGACTGGGGGGCATACGGCTGATCTCATCATACTACTGACTGGGGGACATACGGCTGATCTCCATATCATACTACTGACTGAGGAACATACGGCTGATCTAAATATCATACTACTGACTGAGGGACATATGGCTGATCTCCATATCATACTACTGACTGGGGGACATACGGCTGATCTCCATATCATACTACTGACTGGGGGACATACAGCTGATCTCATCATACTACTGACTGGGGGACATACGGCTGATCTCCATATCATACTACTGACTGGGGGACATACGGCTGATCTCCATATCATACTACTGCCTGGGGGACATACGGATGATCTCCATATCATACTACTGACTGGGGGACATACGGATGATCCCATCATACTACTGACTGGGGGACATACGGCTGATCTCCATATCATACTACTGACTGGGGGACATACGGCTGATCTCCATATCATACTACTGACTGGGGGACATACGGATGATCTCCATATCATACTACTGACTGAGGGACATATGGCTGATCTCATCATACTACTGACTGGGGGACATACGGCTGATCTCCATATCATACTACTGACTGGGGGGACATATGGCTGATGTCATCATACTACTGACTGGGGGACATACGGCTGATCTCCATATCATACTGCTGACTGGGGGGGCATACGGCTGATCTCATCATACTACTGACTGGGGGACATACGGCTGATCTCCATATCATACTACTGACTGGGGGACATACGGCTGATCTCCATATCATACTACTGACTGGGGGACATACGGCTGATCTCCATATCATACTACTGACTGGGGGACATACGGATGATCCCATCATACTACTGACTGGGGGACATACGGCTGATCTCCATATCATACTACTGACTGGGGGACATACGGCTGATCTCCATATCATACTACTGACTGGGGGACATACGGCTGATCTCCATATCATACTACTGACTGGGGGACATACAGCTGATCTCCATATCATACTACTGACTGGGGGACATACGGATGATCCCATCATACTACTGACTGGGGGACATACGGCTGATCTCCATATCATACTACTGACTGGGGGACATACGGCTGATCTCCACATCATACTACTGACTGGAGGACATATGGCTGATCTCATCATACTACTGACTGGGGGACATACGGATGATCTCATCATACTACTGACTGGGGGACATACGTCTGATCTCCATATCCTACTACTGACTGGGGGACATACGGCTGATCTCCATATCATACTACTGACTGGGGGACATATGTCTGACTGTCAACTTTATGACCATCTACACTGCATCTGGATGGACAAATGGATGTGCTTTTCATTTATCACATCTAACTTTAATGAAGATACAACAGTATATTTGGGTAATAGGATACCTATTTTACTATCCATAAACCATGAGAACAGGGTGGGGTGTTTCCTGCAAACAAAGCAACTTAAACCCCTAGTGAGGACTGTTTAAGACAACATGGCTAAGAGAGGTCAGTGGGCTAGTCCCACCCAGAATAACCCTAATGGATGAGCTGCAGACTGGACCAGGTGGAAACCGACCTGTGTGGGTGTGTGTGTATGTGTGTGTGTGTGTGTGCAGGGCCGGTTCTAGTATTTTGGGGGCCCCCCACCAAGGGATGAAAAAGATATTGTGGCCTCTCTCTTGAATGTTAAAGTACAAGTCCTGCAGTTCTACACATTTTGCCATGGGGAGTAGAGAAAATGTTGCAGTTTTAAAGCAAGTTTTCTGCAGTTCTACACATTTTGCCATAATGATATGTGAGTGATACTGACTAGCAGAATGGTTAGCTGACATGGCTAATTGAGTGTCAGTGACTGACATAACAAGTGAAAAACTGCTGATGCATAACCACATTTCAAACTTGCACCTTGTGTATTCTACTAATTTAACTCTCAACAGTCAGTTGAGACCCCGACTGAGTTTCCCCAAAAAATTATATGATTACATTTTTGGGGTCGGCGACCGCTCATGTCGCTTATTCCTGGAGCCGGCCCTGTGTGTGTCTTTCCAGTAGTCCTAATGGTGGTTTTAAACCAAAACTCCAGCCTAGTAAATGAATCCTTGTGTAAACTGTAGGTGGAGCCCTCCCTTCAGAAGTTTATTTAGAACTAACAACATGGACCCCAACCCTTAATCCTCCTGCAGACACACCTGTAGAGGTCTGTATAAAAGCCCAGGACTGACCAGACACAATCACACATCAACAATCAGTGCCAAGGAGCCTCTCCAAAGCATCTCCAAGACCAAGGAGCCATCCAGAGTATCTCCACTGCCAGATCCAAGGAGCCATCTAGAGTATCTCTACTGTCAGATCCAAGGAGCCATCCAGAGTCTGTCCACACACTGAAGATGGAGCAAAGCCCCCTCTCTCACCATCCTGCTGCTGGTACTGAGCCTCTCTCAGGCCCAAATGGACCACAGTGGACCAGCCATGTGGATAGACAACCATGAGGCTATAGACATCACTGAGAGAATTCTGACCGCTAATAACGGCTCTGATGAGATGCTGATGGAGGGAGACCTGGTGGTACCAAGAACCAGAAACGCCATGCAGTGCATGCACGGAGGAAACAGTTGCCTATGGAACAAAGCCTCTAACGGATACGTTGAAGTGCCCTACACAATAGAAGACAGCAGATTCACTCCCTCCGATAGGCAGAATATTGAGAACGCCGTCCAGTCGTTCCACAGCAAGAGCTGCATTCGCTTTGTGCCACGTGGCAACCAGAAAGACTACATCAGCTTTGAGAGTTTGAACGGCTGCTACTCCTCTCTCGGGAGAATTGGAGGGAAACAGACGGTCTCTGTTAACAGCGTCGGCTGCATCTTTCTCGGCATCATTCAGCACGAGACCCTCCACGCTCTGGGATTCCAGCACGAGCAAACCAGGAGCGACCGTGACCAGTACGTCAGGATCAACTGGAGTAACATCGACTCTAACATGGCCTATAACTTCGATAAACAAAACACCAACAACCTGAACACTCCCTATGACTACAGCTCTGTCATGCACTATGGAAAGACAGCCTTCTCTATCAATGGGATGGACTCCATCACCCCCATCCCCAACCCCAACGTGGCCATCGGCCAGAGACAGGGGATGTCCACCACTGACATCCTGAGGATCAACCGACTCTACGGCTGCTGAGAGGAAGACATCAAGTCACAGGAGGGTCTGGTGAAGATGTCTACAATCCATCTGACACATTATCCAGTGTCCTGTTCATTCAAATCATCAGTCGTGTGTTATTCACAATAATTCACGGCTTCTCATGCCTTATTGCTTTATCTATTTAGATGTTAGAAATAAAGAGTTTGTAGTACTGCACAATGTGGTTTTCTGTATCACTTTGGATTGAAACAGAAATAAAAGCATTTAAAACAACATGATTGAATCTTCTTGTGCTTTTCTGATGACACGATGACGCTGTATTTATGTTGACATGTTTCCTCCGATGTTTCTGGAAGTTGCTGTTAGCCTGGTCCTGTATGGTTCCAACCTGCTGTTAGCCTGGTTCTAGCCTGCTGTTAGCCTGGTTCTAGCCTGGTTCTAGCCTGATTATAGCCTGGTTCTAGCCTGCTGGTAGCCTGGTTCTAGCCCGCTGGTAGCCTGGTTCTAGCCTGCTGTTAGCCTGGTTCTAGCCTGGTTCTAGCCTGCTGGTAGCCTGCTGTTAGCCTGGTTCTAGCCTGGTGGTAGCCTGGTTCTAGCCTGCTGGTAGCCTGGTTCAAACCTGGTGGTAGCCTGGTTCAAAGCTGGTTGTAGCCTGGTTCTAGCCTGGAGGTAGCCTGCTGGTAGCCTGGTTCTAGCCTGCTGGTAGCCTGGTTCTAGCCTGCTGGTAGCCTGGTTCTAGCCTGCTGGTAGCCGGGTTCTAGCCTGCTGGTAGCCTGGTTCAAACCTGGTGGTAGCCTGGTTCTTGCCTGCTGGTAGCCTGGTTCTAGCCTGCTGGTAGCCTGGTTCTAGCCTGCTGGTAGCCTGGTTCAAACCTGGTGGTAGCCTGGTTCTAGCCTGGTGGTAGCCTGGTTCTAGCCTGGTGGTAGCCTGGTTCTAGCCTGCTGATAGCCTGGTTCTAGCCTGCTGGTAGCCTGGTTCAAACCTGCTGGTAGCCTGGATCTAGCCTGGTGGTAGCCTGCTGATAGCCTGGTTCTAGCCTGCTGGTAGCCTGGTTCAAACCTTCTGGTAGCCTTGTTCAAAGCTGGTGGTAGCCTGGTTCTAGCCTGGATCTAGCCTGCAGGTAGCCTGGTTCAAACCTGGTGGTAGCATGGTTCTAGCCTGCTGGTAGGATGATTCTAGCCTGCTTGTAGCATGGTTCTTGCCTGCTGGTATCCTGGTTCCTGCCTGCTGTTAGCCTGGTTCTAGTCTGGCTGTAGCCTGGTTCTAGCCTGCTGGTAGCCTGGTTCTAGTGCTGGTTCTAGTCTGCTGGTAGCCTGGTTCTAGCCTTCTGTTAGCTTGGATCTAGTCATGGTTCTAGTCTGCTGGTAGCCTGGTTCTAGCCTCATGTTAGCCTGGTTCTAGTCTGCTGGTAGCCACAGTACGAACTTGTGTCACTAGTCTAATGGTTTTAAATGACTGTTTTGTGTTGTCTGCAAACTCACGTGTTGAATTCGCTTGCAGTAGGTCTCTTAAAAGAGAGAAGCCGTCCAAGGTTATTAAACAGATGTGCCTAGTTATTCTTCTTTTGTTGATATCAGGAAACCTGCAACCTAACCCTGGCCCTGATATGCAATGTCTCCAAACCCCCTCTGAAATTAAATCAAGATCTGGTCTTGGTATTTTTTTAAGAGGCCTAATGCCACAGTCACTTCAGAGGCCTAATGCCACAGTGACTAAAGAGACATAATGACACAGTGACTAAAGAGACCTAATGACAAAGTGACATTAGAGACCTAGCGACACAGTGACTACAGAGACCTAACAACACAGTAACTACAGAGACCTAATGACACAGTGACTAATAAGACCTAGTGACACAGTGACTACGGAGACCAAATGCCAGTGACTAATACGATCTAGTGACACAGAGACTTAAAGACACAGTGACAACAGATACCTATTGACACAGTGACTACAGAGACCTAATAACACAGTGACTAAAGAGGTCTAATGACACAGTGACTACAGAGACCTAATAACACAGTGACTACAGAGACCTAATGACACAGTGACTACAGAGGTCTAATGACACAATGACTACAGTAACCTAATGACACAGTGACTACAGCGGTTTAATGACACAGTGACAACAGAGACCTAATGACACAGTGACTACAGAGGTTTAATGACACAGTGACTACAGAGACCTAATGACACAGTGACTACAGCGGTTTAATGACACAGTGACTAAAGAGGTATAATGACACAGTGAATAAAGAGGTCTAATGACACAGTGACTACAGAGACCTAATGACACAGTGACTACAGAGGTTTAATGACACAGTGACTAAAGAAGTCTAATGACACAGTGACTACAAAGACCTAATGACACAGTGACTACAGAGGTCTAATGACACAATGACTACAGTAACCTAATGACACAGTGACTACAGCGGTTTAATGACACAGTGACTAAAGAGGTTTAATGACACAGTGACTACAAAGACCTAATGACACAGTGACTACAGAGACCTAATAACACAGTGACTACAGAGACCTAATGACACAGTGACTACAGAGGTTTAATGACACAGTGACTACAGAGGTGTAATGACACAGTGACTACAGAGGTTTAATGAAACAGTGACTACAGAGGTTTAATGACACAGTGACTACAGAGGTTTAATGACACAGTGACTACAGAGACCTAATGACACAGTGACTACAGAGACCTAATGACACAGTGACTACAGAGACATAATGACACAGTGACTACAGAGACCTAATGACACAGTGACTACAGAGACTTAATAACACAGTGACTACAGAGACCTAATGACACAGTGACTACAGAGGTTTAATGACACAGTGACTAAAGAAGTCTAATGACACAGTGACTACAAAGACCTAATGGCACAGTGACTACAGATACTTAATAACACAGTGACTACAGAGACCTAATGACACAGTGACTACAGAGGTTTAATGACACAGTGACTACAGAGGTTTAATGACAGTGACTAAAGAGGTCTAATGACACAATGACTACAGTAACCTAATGCCACAGTGACTACAGCCGTTTAATGACACAGTGACAACAGAGACCTATTGACACAGTGACTACAGAGACCTAATGACACAGTGACTACAGAGGTCTAATGACACAATGACTACAGAGACCTAATGACAAGGTGACTACAGCGGTTTAATGACACAGTGACTAAAGAGGTTTAATGACACAGTGACTACAAAGACCTAATGACACAGTGACTACAGCGGTTTAATGACACAGTGACTACAGAGACCTAATGACACAGTGACTAAAGAGGTCTAATGACACAGTGACTAAAGAGGTCTAATGACACAGTGACTACAGAGACCTAATGACACAGTGACTAAAGAGACCTAATAACACAGTGACTAAAGAGGTCTAATGACACAGTGACTAAAGAGACCTAATGACACAGTGACTAAAGAGACCTAATGACACAGTGACTACAGAGACCTAATGACACAGTGACTACAGAGACCTAATGACACAGTGACTACAGAGACCTAATGACACAGTGACTAAAGAGGTCTAATGACACAGTAGTGGTCAATTTACAGTGTACAAATTATAATAATTATATTCCGTTCTCCCGACCATCCGCTCTGACATGAATCAGCCCTAGGCTGAATGTAGTTAACTACCTCTGCCCTATGGTGTGCGTTTCCAAACACATCACAGGAAAACTAACAAGTAGTTAGTCATGTTCCAATTATTATTATTATTATTTATTTCACCTTTATTTAACCAGGTAGGCCAGTTCACCTTTATTTAACCAGGTAGGCCAGTTCACCTTTATTTAACCAGGTAGGCCAGTTCACCTTTATTTAACCAGGTAGGCCAGTTCACCTTTATTTAACCAGGTAGGCCAGTTCACCTTTATTTAACCAGGTAGGCCAGTTCACCTTTATTTAACCAGGTAGGCCAGTTCACCTTTATTTAACCAGGTAGGCCAGTTCACCTTTATTTAACCAGGTAGGCCAGTTCACCTTTATTTAACCAGGTAGGCTAGAAGTTCTCATTTACAACTGCAACATTGCCAAGATAAAGCAAAGCAGTGCGACAGAAACAACAACACAGAGTTACACATGGAATAAACAAGCGTACAGTCAATAACACAATAGAAAAAAAGTCTATATACAGTGTGTAAAAATAGCGTGAGGAGGTAAGGCAATAAATAGGCCATAGTAGCGAAGTAATTACAATTTGGCAAAGGAACACTGGAGTGATAGATGAGCAGATGATGATGTGCAGTAGAAATACTGGTGTGCAAAAGAGCAGAAAAGTAAAAAGCAAAATAAAAACAGTATGGGGATGAGGTAGTTAGATTGGGTGGGCTATTTACAGATGGACTGTGTACAGCTGCAGCGATCGGTTAGCTGATGTTTAAAGTTAGTGAGGGAGATATGAGTCTCCAGCTTCAGAGATTTTTGCAATTCGTTCTAGTCATTGGGATTAGAGAACTGGAAGGAAAGGCGGCCAAAGGAGGTGTTGGCTTTGGGGATGACCAGTGAAATATACCTGCTGGAGCGTGTGCTACGGGTGGGTGTTGCTATGGTGACCAGTGAGCTGAGATAAGGCGGAGCTTTACCTAGCAAAGACTTTTATAGATGACCTGGAGCCAGTGGGTCTGGCGACGAATATGTAGCGAGGGCCAGCCGACTAGAGCATACAGGTTGCAGTGGTGGGTGGTATAAGGAGCTTTGGTAACAAAACGGATGGCACTGTGATAGACTGCATCCAGTTTGTGAGGCAGTCAGTTGAGAAACCAAGGCTATTGAGTCTGCCGATAAGAATACAGTGATTGACAGAGTCGAAAGCCTTGGCCAGGTCGATGAAGACGGCTGCACAGTACTGTCTTTTATCGATGGTGGTTATGATATCGTTTAGTACCTTGAGCGTGGCTGAGGTGCACCCGTGACCAGCTCGGAAACTACTGGAGATATTTTAATGACATTACGCTACATTTTCTCATTTCTGAACAGAATGCATAGCACTCCTTTTTAAGCAAAAACATATGTCAGAGGTTGCCTCAGCTAAAGCACAGAGCTGAAAAACCACACGTAGCACACATAGGCCACGGACCACATGTACCACTGTTAAGCGAAAACACGTCAGAGGTTGCCTATGGGAACAGTATATAAGCAGAACTGGTGTTCAGTCAAATCAGCTGTATCCTCACCTATACAGAGAGGAGTAACCAGTTGTTCTGTTATTAATATGTATATTATATAAGGTTAATATACTCACCTATACAGAGAGGAGTAACCAGTTGTTCTGTTATTAATGTATATTATATAAGGTTAATATCCTCACCTATACAGAGAGGAGTAACCAGTTGTTCTGTTATTAATATGTATATTATATAAGGTTAATATACTCACCTATACAGAGAGGAGTAACCAGTTGTTATGTTATTAATGTATATTATATAAGGTTAATATCCTCACCTATACAGAGAGGAGTAACCAGTTGTTCTGTTATTAATATGTATATTATATAAGGTTAATATCCTCACCTATACAGAGAGGAGTAACCAGTTGTTCTGTTATTAATGTATATTATATAAGGTTAATATACTCACCTATACAGAGAGGAGTAACCAGTTGTTCTGTTATTAATATGTATATTATATAAGGTTAATATACTCACCTATACAGAGAGGAGTAACCAGTTGTTCTGTTATTAATATGTATATTATATAAGGTTAATATACTCACCTATACAGAGAGGAGTAACCAGTTGTTCTGTTATTAATATGTATATTATATAAGGTTAATATCCTCACCTATACAGAGAGGAGTAACCAGTTGTTCTGTTATTAATGTATATTATATAAGGTTAATATACTCACCTATACAGAGAGGAGTAACCAGTTGTTCTGTTATTAATATGTATATTATATAAGGTTAATATCCTCACCTATACAGAGAGGAGTAACCAGTTGTTCTGTTATTAATATGTATATTATATAAGTAAGTAAGCATTTCACGGTACAACACCTGTTGTATTCGACGCATGTGACAAATACAATTTGATTATGTCCAAGTATTGATTTTCTACATTTGTATTTGTATTTTTTAGGGATCCCCATTGCCAAGGCAGCAGCTACTCTTCCTGGGGTCCAAATACATTAAGGCACTTACCTCACACATAAAACAGAAGATTAAACAGTACATCATATAACATTACACAACTACATATCTACAATACAAACTGTATAATACCACCATACAACAATATTACAATGTACGTGTGTGTGCGTATGCGTGTGTCTGTACCTGTGTGTGTCTCTTCATTGTCCCCGCTGTTCCATAAGGTGTATTTTTATCTGTTTTTTAAATCGGATTCTACTGCTTGCATCCGTTACCTCCTAAATAGATCCACAGACGATGCAATCGCCATCGCACTGCAAACTGCCCTATCCCATCTGGACAAGAGGAATACCTATGGAAGAATGCTGTTCATCGACTAACACTCAGCCTTCAACACCATAGTACCCTCCAAGCTCATCATTAATCTCGGGGCCCTTGGTCTGAGCCCCACCCTGTGCTACTGGGTCCTGGACTTCCCACAGGAAGGCCAAAAACATAGGACATCAACCACCCAAGCCACGGCCTGTTCACCCCGCTACTATCCAGAGGGCTAGGTCATATAGTTTGTTAACAATACATTTGTGGAGTGGTTGAAAAACAAGTTTTAATGACTACAACCTAAGTGTATGTAAACTTCCGACTTCAACTGAATATAGGGTGGTTGATGTCCTTCGATGTCCCATGGTGTTTATACTTGCATACTACTGTTTGTACAGATGAACGTGGTACCTTCAGGCGTTTGGAAATTGCTCCCAATGATGAACCCGACTTGTGGAGGCCTACAACTTTTTTCTGAGGTCTTGGCTGATTTCTTTGGATAAGTGACTTGCCAAAATAATAGTTTGTTAACAAGATATTTCTGGAGTGGTTGAAATACAAGTTTTAATGACTACAACCTAAGTGTATGTAGTTTACATACACTTAGGACATCTACTTTGTACTTTTTCCAACAATTGTATACAGACAGATTATTTCACTTATAATTCACTGTATCACAATTCCAGTGGGTCAGAAGTTTACATACACCAAGTTGACTTGTACCTTTAAAAAGCTTGGAAAATTCCAGAAAATGATGTCATGGCTTTAGAAGCTTCTGATAGGCTAATTGACATCATTTGAGTCAATTGGAGGTGTACCTGTGGATGTATTTCAAGGTCTACCTTTAAACTCGGTGCCTCTTTGCTTGACATCATGGGGAAATCCTAAGACATCAGCCAAGACCTCAGAAATAAAGTGCTGACTGCAGGAATGTCCACCAGAGCTGTTGCCAGAGAATTAAATGTTAATTTCTCTACCATACGCCGACTCCAATGTTGTTTTAGAGAATTTGGCAGTACGTCCAACCGGCCTCACAACGGCAAACCACGTGTATGGCGTTGTGTGAGCGAGCGGTTTGCCGATGTTAATGTTGGGAACAGAGTGTGCCATGGTGCCGGTGGGGTTATGGTATGGGCAGGCATAAGCTACGGACAACGGACACAATTGCATTTTATCCATGGCAATTTGAATGCACAGAGATACCATGACGAGATCCTGAGGCCCATTGTCCTGCCATTAATCCGCCGCCATCACCTCATGTTTCAGCATGATAATGCACAGCCCATGTCACAGGGATCTGTACACAACTCCTGGAAGCTGAAAATGGCCTGCATACTCTCCAGACATGTCAACCAAACTGAGATTTATGGATATAATAAATGACTTTCTAACAAAATGAGATGGTAACAGGGTGTTGGTTCTGTGAGATGGTAACAGGGTGTTGTCGGTTCTGTGAGATGGTAACAGGGTGTTGTCAGTCCTGTGAGATGGTAACAGGGTGTTGTTGGTTCTGTGAGATGGTAACAGGGTGTTGTTGGTTCTGTGAGATGGTAACAGGGTGTTGTCGGTTCTGTGAGATGGTAACAGGGTGGTGTTGGTTCTGTGAGATGGTAACAGGGTGTTGTTGGTTCTGTGAGATGGTAACAGGGTGTTGGTCCTGTGAGATGGTAACAGGGTGTTGGTTCTGTGAGATGGTAACAGGGTGTTGGTTCTGTGAGATGGTAACAGGGTGTTGTCGGTTCTGTGAGATGGTAACAGGGTGTTGTTGGTTCTGTGAGATGGTAACAGGGTGTTGTTGGTTCTGTGAGATGGTAACAGGGTGTTGGTTCTGTGAGGTGGTAACAGGGTGTTGTCGGTCCTGTGAGATGGTAACAGGGTGTTGTCAGTCCTGTGAGATGGTAACAGGGTGTTGTCAGTCCTGTGAGGTGGTAACAGGGTGTTGTCGGTTCTGTGAGATGGTAACAGGGTGTTGTCAGTCCTGTGAGATGGTAACAGGGTGTTGGTTCTGTGAGATGGTAACAGGGTGTTGTTGGTCCTGTGAGATGGTAACAGGGTGGTGTTGGTCCTGTGAGATGGTAACAGGGTGTTGTTGGTCCTGTGAGATGGTAACAGGGTGTTGTCGGTTCTGTGAGATGGTAACAGGGTGTTGTCGGGTTCTGTGAGATGGTAACAGGGTGTTGGTTCTGTGAGATGGTAACAGGGTGTTGTCGGGTTCTGTGAGATGGTAACAGGGTGTTGTCGGGTTCTGTGAGATGGTAACAGGGTGTTGTCGGGTTCTGTGAGATGGTAACAGGGTGTTGTCAGTCCTGTGAGATGGTAACAGGGTGTTGTCAGTCCTGTGAGATGGTAACAGGGTGTTGTTGGTTCTGTGAGATGGTAACAGGGTGTTGTTGGTCCTGTGAGATGGTAACAGGGTGTTGTTGGTCCTGTGAGATGGTAACAGGGTGTTGTTGGTTCTGTGAGATGGTAACAGGGTGTTGTCGGTTCTGTGAGATGGTAACATGGTGTTGTCAGTCCTGTGAGATGGTAACAGGGTGTTGTCGGTTCTGTGAGATGGTAGCAGGGTGTTGTTGGTTCTGTGAGATGGTAACAGGGTGTTGTTGGTTCTGTGAGATGGTAACAGGGTGGTGTCGGTTCTGTGAGATGGTAACAGGGTGTTGTCGGTTCTGTGAGATGGTAACAGGGTGTTGTCGGTTCTGTGAGATGGTAACAGGGTGTTGTTGGTTCTGTGAGATGGTAACAGGGTGTTGTTGGTTCTGTGAGATGGTAACAGGGTGTTGTTGGTTCTGTGAGATGGTAACAGGGTGTTGGTTCTGTGAGATGGTAACAGGGTGTTGGTTCTGTGAGATGGTAACAGGGTGTTGTTGGTTCTGTGAGATGGTAACAGGGTGTTGGTTCTGTGAGATGGTAACAGGGTGTTGGTTCTGTGAGATGGTAACAGGGTGTTGGTTCTGTGAGATGGTAACAGGGTGTTGGTTCTGTGAGGTGGTAACAGGGTGTTGGTTCTGTGAGATGGTAACAGGGTGTTGTTGGTTCTGTGAGATGGTAACAGGGTGTTGGTTCTGTGAGATGGTAACAGGGTGTTGGTTCTGTGAGGTGGTAACAGGGTGTTGGTTCTGTGAGATGGTAACAGGGTGTGGTTCTGTGAGATGGTAACAGGGTGTTGTCGGTCCTGTGAGATGGTAACAGGGTGTTGGTTCTGTGAGATGGTAACAGGGTGTTGGTTCTGTGAGGTGGTAACAGGGTGTTGGTTCTGTGAGATGGTAACAGGGTGTTGGTTCTGTGAGATGGTAACAGGGTGTTGTCGGTCCTGTGAGATGGTAACAGGGTGTTGGTTCTGTGAGATGGTAACAGGGTGTTGGTTCTGTGAGATGGTAACAGGGTGTTGGTTCTGTGAGATGGTAACAGGGTGTTGTCAGTCCTGTGAGATGGTAACAGGGTGGTGTTGGTTCTGTGAGATGGTAACAGGGTGTTGTTGGTTCTGTGAGATGGTAACAGGGTGTTGTCAGTTCTGTGAGATGGTAGCAGGGGGTTGTTGGTTCTGTAAGAGCACCATGGCGGCATGCTCTTGGAGCTGGTTCCATGTCTCAGTCATGACTTTGTTTCTCTCCTCCACAGATTCAACTCTGAAACACAATACAGACAAACACACACAGCAGAACAATTATATGCCACAGCTTTTCCTAGTTTCATGTTATATCAGACCAATTCCATACTGTATGACGTCCATCTTGATGTTATAACTAGACCACTGACATACTGTTGATGGGTTCTGACATCAAAAAATATCCTTAGACATCTTACTGAGGGAGAGAGGGGAATGCAGAACATTTACATTCTGTCATAACATGTTGTTAGACATCAGGGATCCTATGGAGAGGAGAAGAACCACAGTCTGGGACAAGTCAACAGGACAGCCGTGAGTTGAGAAGGACCACAGTCTGGGACAAGTCAACAGGACAGCCGTGAGTTGAGGAGAAGGACCACAGTCTGGGACAAGTCAACAGGACAGCCGTGAGTTGAGAAGGACCACAGTCTGGGACAAGTCAACAGGACAGCCGTGAGTTGAGGAGGAGAAGGACCACAGTCTGGGACAAGTCAACAGGACAGCCGTGAGTTGAGGAGAAGGACCACAGTCTGGGACAAGTCAACAGGACAGCCGTGAGTTGAGAAGGACCACAGTCTGGGACAAGTCAACAGGACAGCCGTGAGTTGAGGAGGAGAAGGACCACAGTCTGGGACAAGTCAACAGGACAGCCGTGAGTTGGGGAGGAGAAGGACCACAGTCTGGGACAAGTCAACAGGACAGCCGTGAGTTGGGGAGGAGTGAGGACCACAGCCTGGGACAAGACATTTAGCTGTAGGTACAGTAATAGCAGACAACTGCATTTAGCTGTAGGTACAGTATAGCAGACAACTGCATTTAGCTGTAGGTACAGTAATAGCAGACAATGACATTTAGCTGTAGGTACAGTAATATCAGACAACTGCATTTAGCTGTAGTTACAGTAATAGCAGACAATGGCATTTAGCTGTAGGTACAGTAATAGCAGACAATGGCATTTAGCTATAGGTACAGTAATAGCAGACAATGGCATTTAGCTGTAGGTACAGTAATAGCAGACAATGGCATTTAGCTGTAGGTACAGTAATAGCAGACAATGACATTTAGCTGTAGGTACAGTAATAGCAGACAACTGCATTTAGCTGTAGGTACAGTAATAGCAGACAATGACATTTAGCTGTAGGTACAGTAATATCAGACAATGGCATTTAGCTGTAGGTACAGTAATAGCAGTTGGACTGACAGTTCTTCCTGCATCTAGAACGGCTAAATAAATCAGTTCTTAAACAGAGCTGAGCCTGTAAGCAAACCTTTGTTGGAAATAGAGGTTGCATGTTTCCTCCAAGGCGCCTGTCCCTGATCGGCCCTGGTGTGATGATGCTCTGCCGACATGTCCATGTCTGTAAAGCTTGACGACAGCAGCATCATGGAAACGGAACACAAAGAGTCGACTCCCTCCGTCCTCCCCCTCCTCCCCACTGTCTGGACCGGGACGCTGATCACCTGGGGGAGAAGGAATTGCTTAATATCCCATCAATAAAACTGAAATGAGTCATTTTATATAACGGCTAAAGCCTGAGAAGAAACAGCTTAAAATCTCATCAATAAAACTGAATTGAGTTATTTAATTTAATTGTTAACGCCTATGTTGATATCCTGTAGGTCAGAAAGAGTAAAAAAAACACTATTTTCCATAACAATACATTAGACCATAAAGAGGGGATCAGTTGCTGGTCACAGGTTGAGGTAGAAAAGCCTGGAAGAGGGCTCATTAAAACAGTCATTCAATACAGCGGGTAAAGCCTATGTTCAAATGAATGTCGCCCTCCAGCCAGATCGCTCTCTGTCAAACTGCTAGCAATGTAGCCTGGAAACGAGGTTAGTTGATACACAACAGGTGAAACCTAAGACCAGATCCTGTAGTGGTATAGAGGATATACATTGACTGGTGAGCCCCACTGGCTGACTCATCCAGCACAATGTTTCACATCTCATTACTGAAGGAATAAGCAGGATCTCAGGGGATTATATATATATTTATGATTATTTCACCTTTATTTAACCAGGGAGGCCAGGTGAGAACAAGTTCTCATTTACAACTGCCACCTGGCCAAGATAAAGCAAAGCAGTGCGACACAAACACAGAGTTACACATGGAATAAACAAACATACAGGCAATAACACAATAGATAAAGTCTATGTACAGTGTGTGCAAATGAGGTAGGATAAGGGAGGTAAGGCAATAAATAAACTGGGGTGCAAAGGAGCCAAACTAATAAATAAATAACAGTATGGGGATGAGGTAGTTGGATGGGCTATTAACAGATGGGCTATAAACCGGTACAGTGATCTGTGAGCTGCTCTGACAGCTGGTGCTTAAAGCTAGTGAGGGAGATATGAGTCTCCAGCTTCAGTGATTTTTGCAGTTCGTTCCAGTCATTGGCAGCAGAGAACTGGAAGGAAAGGCGGCCAAAGGAGGAATTGGCTTTGGGGGTGACCAGTGAGATATACCTGCTGGAACGTGTGCTACGAGCGTGTGCTATGGTGACCAGCGAGCTGAGATAAGGCAGCGCTTTATAAGATAAGGCGGGCCAGCCAACGAGAGCATACAGGTCACAATGGTGGGTAATATACGGAGCTTTGGTGACAAAACAGTAAAGTAATATCTTATGTTAAAACCAACATCGATAAGTCTACCTATCAATAGCAATCAAATTATTTTATAAAGCCATTTCTCCATCAGCAGTTGTAACTACACAGATACCCCGCCTAAAACCCCCAATAGCAATCAAATGTATTTTATAAAACCATTTCTCCATCAGCAGTTGTAACTACACAGATACCCCGCCTAAAACCCCCAAGAGCAATCAAATGTATTTTATAAAACCATTTCTCCATCAGTGTCACGATCTTTGAAAGGAACAGACCAAAGTGCAGCGCCAACTGAGTTCCACATCTTTTAATTAATGAATGCAATGTGAAAACTCAACAAAATACAGAGAAACCAAAAATCAGATCGGACCTAAAGCAGTGTGTAACACAACATCACCTACTCACACAATAACCCACAATGCAGGTGGGAAAAGAAACAACCTAAATAGGAGAAACACACACCCGCTACACATACTAGATAAACCCACACACCCGCTACACATACTAGATAAACCCACACACCCGCTACACATACTAGACACAACCGCTACACATACTAGATAAACCCACACACCCGCTACACATACTAGACACACCCGCTACACATACTAGATAAACCCACACACCCGCTACACATCTATCTAACAAACAATGACCCACAAAACCCCAGTGAAAAGCACAAACATATATATGGTTCCCAATTAGAGGTAACGACAATCAGCTGCCTCTAATTGGGAACCATTAACCCAACATAGAAATATCACACCTAGAAAACAAAACCCTATAACCCAAAATGCAGGTGGGAAAAGGAACGACCTAAATAGGATTCCCAATTAGAGGCAACGACAACCAGCTGCCTCTAATTGGGAACCACACAAAAAAACACCATGAAGTCTGTAAGACATCCCTAGTCACGCCCTGGCCTAACCCCCATAGAGAAACTCAGAGGGCTCTCCATGGCCAGGACGTGACAATCAGCAGTTATAACTACACAGATACCCCGCCTAAAACCCCCAATAGCAATCAAATGTATTTTATAAAGCCATTTCTCCATCAGCAGTTGTAACTACACAGATACCCCGCCTAAAACCCCCAAGAGCAATCAAATGTATTTTATAAAACCATTTCTCCATCAGCAGTTGTAACTACACAGATACCCCGCCTAAAACCCCCAAGAGCAATCAAATGTATTTTATAAAACCATTTCTCCATCAGCAGTTGTAACTATACAGATACCCCGCCTAAAAACCCCAAGAGCAAGCAATGCAGATGCAGAAGCAGGAAGAAAACGGCAGGAACCTAGGAAGAAACCTAGAGAGGAACCGGGCTCAGACAGCCAGTCCTCTCCTGGCTGTACCTGGTAGAGAGGAACCGGGCTCAGACAGCCAGTCATCTCCTGGCTGTACGTGGTAGAGAGGAACCGGGCTCAGACAGCCAGTCCTCTTGGGACAGCGCACCTACTATCTACAAGCGCGGCGCTTGTAGATAGTAGGTGCGCTGTCCCAACTACTAGGAGTGCTTGGGTTTTATTCTTACTTTACCTCACGTCCTTACCTCATGGTTCTAACGCAACACACCTGATGTCATGTCATGAAAAACCATCTGGCCTTAATGGTGATATGTGCTCTTAAATCTCCACCGGTACAGAAGAGGACTGGCCACCCCTCTGAACCCGGTTCCTCTTTACCAGGTACAACCAGGAGAGGACTGGCTCTCTGAGCCCGGTTCCTCTCTACCACGTCCAGCCAGGAGAGGACTGGCTGTCTGAGCCCGGTTCCTCTTTACCAGGTACAGCCAGGAGAGGACTGGCTGTCTGAGCCCGGTTCCTCTCTACCACGTACAGCCAGGAGAGGACTGGCTGTCTGAGCCCGGTTCCTCTTTACCAGGTACAGCCAGGAGAGGACTGGCTGTCTGAGCCCGGTTCCTCTCTACCACGTACAGCCAGGAAAGGACTGTCACTAACCGCCAGCGCCGTCACTAACCGCCAGCGCCGTCACTAACCGCCAGAGCCATTAC
This sequence comes from Brachymystax lenok tsinlingensis, assembly GCA_030435695.1. Taxonomy (NCBI): domain Eukaryota; kingdom Metazoa; phylum Chordata; class Actinopteri; order Salmoniformes; family Salmonidae; genus Brachymystax; species Brachymystax lenok. The sequence goes on along the minus strand of CM059819.1, from coordinate 291,480 downwards.
TATCTACCAGCAACATTACTATCTACCAGAGCCATTACTATCTACCAGAGCCATCACTATCTACCAGAGCCATTACTATCTACCAGCGCCATTACTATCTACCAGAGCCGTTACTATCTACCAGAGCCATTACTATCTACCAGCGCCATTACTATCTACCAGAGCCGTTACTATCTACCAGAGCCATTACTATCTACCAGAGCCATTACTATCTACCAGAGCCATTACTATCTACTAGCGCCATTACTATCTACCAGAGCCATTACTATCTACCAGAGCCATTACTAACTACCAGAGCCATTACTAACTACCAGCGCCATTACTATCTACCAGAGCCATTACTATCTACTAGCGCCATTACTATCTACCAGAGCCATTACTATCTACCAGAGCCATTACTATCTACCAGAGCCATTACTATCTACCAGAGCCATCACTATCTACCAGAGCCATTACTAACTACCAGCGCCATTACTATCTACCAGAGCCATTACTATCTACCAGAGCCATTACTATCTACCAGAGCCATTACTATCTACCAGAGCCATTACTATCTACCAGAGCCATTACTATCTACCAGAGCCATTACTAACTACCAGAGCCATTACTAACTACCAGCGCCATCACTATCTACCAGAGCCATTACTATCTACCAGCGCCATCACTATCTACCAGAGCCATTACTATCTACCAGAGCCATTACTATCTACCAGAGCCATCACTATCTACCAGAGCCATCACTAACTACCAGCGCCATTACTATCTACCAGAGCCATTACTATCTACCAGAGCCATTACTATCTACTAGAGCCATTACTATCTACCAGAGCCATTACTATCTACCAGAGCCATTACTATCTACCAGCAACATTACTATCTACCAGAGCCATTACTATCTACCAGAGCCATTACTAACTACCAGAGCCACTACTATCTACCAGCACCATCACTATCTACCAGAGCCATTACTATCTACCAGAGCCATTACTATCTACCAGAGCCATTACTATCTACCAGAGCCATTACTATCTACCAGAGCCATTACTATCTACCAGCAACATTACTAACTACCAGCAACATTACTATCTACCAGAGCCATTACTATCTACTAGCGCCATCACTATCTACCAGAGCCATTACTATCTACCAGAGCCATTACTATCTACCAGAGCCATTACTATCTACCAGCGCCATTACTATCTACCAGAGCCGTTACTATCTACCAGAGCCATTACTATCTACCAGAGCCATTACTATCTACCAGAGCCGTTACTATCTACCAGCGCCATCACTATCTACCAGAGCCATTACTATCTACCAGAGCCATCACTATCTACCAGAGCCATTACTATCTACCAGCGCCATTACTATCTACCAGAGCCATTACTATCTACCAGAGCCATTACTATCTACCAGAGCCATCACTATCTACCAGAGCCATCACTATCTACCAGAGCCATTACTATCTACTAGCGCCATCACTATCTACCAGAGCCATTACTATCTACCAGCAACATTACTATCTACCAGAGCCATTACTATCTACCAGCAACATTACTAACTACCAGCAACATTACTATCTACCAGAGCCATTACTATCTACCAGCAACATTACTAACTACCAGCAACATTACTAACTACCAGAGCCACTACTATCTACCAGAGCCATTACTATCTACCAGCAACATTACTATCTACCAGAGCCATTACTATCTACCAGAGCCATTACTATCTACCAGAGCCATCACTATCTACCAGAGCCATTACTATCTACCAGAGCCATTACTATCTACTAGCGCCATCACTATCTACCAGAGCCATTACTATCTACCAGAGTCATTACTATCTACCAGAGCCATTACTAACTACCAGAGCCACTACTATCTACCAGCGCCATCACTATCTACCAGAGCCATTACTATCTACCAGAGCCATTACTATCTACCAGAGCCATTACTATCTACCAGAGCCATTACTATCTACCAGCAACATTACTAACTACCAGCAACATTACTATCTACCAGAGCCATTACTATCTACCAGAGCCATTACTATCTACCAGCAACATTACTAACTACCAGCAACATTACTATCTACCAGAGCCATTACTATCTACCAGAGCCATTACTATCTACTAGCGCCATCACTATCTACCAGAGCCATTACTATCTACCAGAGCCATTACTATCTACCAGAGCCATTACTATCTACCAGCGCCATTACTATCTACCAGAGCCGTTACTATCTACCAGAGCCATTACTATCTACCAGAGCCATTACTATCTACCAGAGCCATTACTATCTACCAGAGCCATTACTATCTACCAGAGCCATTACTATCTACCAGAGCCATTACTATCTACCAGAGCCATTACTATCTACCAGAGCCATTACTATCTACCAGAGCCGTTACTATCTACCAGAGCCATTACTATCTACCAGAGCCATTACTATCTACCAGAGCCGTTACTATCTACCAGAGCCATTACTATCTACCAGCAACATCACTATCTACCAGAGCCATTACTATCTACCAGCAACATTACTAACTACCAGAGCCATCACTATCTACCAGCGCCATTACTATCTACCAGAGCCATTACTATCTACTAGCGCCATTACTATCTACCAGAGCCATTACTATCTACCAGAGTCATTACTATCTACCAGAGCCATTACTAACTACCAGAGCCACTACTATCTACCAGCGCCATCACTATCTACCAGAGCCATTACTATCTACCAGCAACATTACTAACTACCAGCAACATTACTATCTACCAGAGCCATTACTATCTACCAGCAACATTACTAACTACCAGCAACATTACTATCTACCAGAGCCATTACTAACTACCAGCAACATTACTAACTACCATTTCCAGTACCTGATATGAGCAGAGACTGCTGCGTGGGGTCCAGTAGAAACACAGGATTCCAGGGACTGGCCAGGAGATGAGTGTCTGGGAGGGAGAAGCAGCACACGACTCTCCCATCTACCATGTGTTGGAGGAAGATCTTCCCATTCCTCTGCATGATCAGAGCCTGTTTACCAGGGACCATCAGGAAACAGGATCAGAGCCTGTTTACCAGGGACCATCAGGAAACATGATCAGAGCCTGTTTACCAGGGACCATCAGGAAACATGATCAGAGCCTGTTTACCAGGGACCATCAGGAAACAGGATCAGAGCCTGTTTACCAGGGACCATCAGGAAACAGGATCAGAGCCTGTTTACCAGGGACCATCAGGAAACAGGATCAGAGCCTGTTTACCAGGGACCATCAGGAAACAGGATCAGAGCCTGTTTACCAGGGACCATCAGGAAACAGGATCAGAGCCTGTTTACCAGGGACCATCAGGAAACATGATCAGAGCCTGTTTACCAGGGACCATCAGGAAACATGATCAGAGCCTGTTTACCAGGGACCATCAGGAAACATGATCAGAGCCTGTTTACCAGGGACCATCAGGAAACATGATCAGAGCCTGTTTACCAGGGACCATCAGGAAACAGGATCAGAGCCTGTTTACCAGGGACCATCAGGAAACATGATCAGAGCCTGTTTACCAGGGACCATCAGGAAACAGGATCAGAGCCTGTTTACCAGGGACCATCAGGAAACATGATCAGAGCCTGTTTACCAGGGACCATCAGGAAACATGATCAGAGCCTGTTTACCAGGGACCATCAGGAAACAGGATCAGAGCCTGTTTACCAGGGACCATCAGGAAACATGATCAGAGCCTGTTTACCAGGGACCATCAGGAAACAGGATCAGAGCCTGTTTACCAGGGACCATCAGGAAACAGGATCAGAGCCTGTTTACCAGGGACCATCAGGAAACAGGATCAGAGCCTGTTTACCAGGGACCATCAGGAAACATGATCAGAGCCTGTTTACCAGGGACCATCAGGAAACAGGATCAGAGCCTGTTTACCAGGGACCATCAGGAAACATGATCAGAGCCTGTTTACCAGGGACCATCAGGAAACAGGATCAGAGCCTGTTTACCAGGGACCATCAGGAAACAGGATCAGAGCCTGTTTACCAGGGACCATCAGGAAACAGGATCAGAGCCTGTTTACCAGGGACCATCAGGAAACATGATCAGAGCCTGTTTACCAGGGACCATCAGGAAACAGGATCAGAGCCTGTTTACCAGGGACCATCAGGAAACATGATCAGAGCCTGTTTACCAGGGACCATCAGGAAACAGGATCAGAGCCTGTTTACCAGGGACCATCAGGAAACAGGATCAGAGCCTGTTTACCAGGGACCATCAGGAAACAGGATCAGAGCCTGTTTACCAGGGACCATCAGGAAACAGGATCAGAGCCTGTTTACCAGGGACCATCATGAATCAACAGCAGAGTCAGATAATGTAAGATCAAATAGGAGAGTTAGAGAAATGGATTTAAGTGTCACTCCACAATGGTACAAAATCCAGATTTTTCTGTAGCCACATTGTGGACCACTAACTGAGTTATGAGACAGTAAAATGTGGCTATAGTTCCATATCAGGATATTATTCTAGAAGATGTAGAATAAGCGCATTAAGCCCACTTCAAACTTTGGATAACAAAATTATAATAAATAATAATTCTGCTGTTGAATGTTTCAACTAATTAATCTGGTTGTTATATCATAACAGTTTTTATTCGAAGCCAATCAGATGTTTTATTATTAAGTTAGTGACAGAAGTGTTATTTCCCACTAGTGGCTAATTCCAAAGCTGCAAAACAACTGGTGTTGAGGAGACCCTCAGATAAACATGTTGATATAACAACTGGTGTTGAGGAGACCCTCAGATAAACATGTTGTTGATATAACAACTGGTGTTGAGGAGACCCTCAGATAAACATGTTGATATAACAACTGGTGTTGAGGAGACCCTCAGATAAACATGTTGATATAACAACTGGTGTTGAGGAGACCCTCAGATAAACATGTTGATATAACAACTGGTGTTGAGGAGACCCTCAGATAAACATGTTGATACAACAACTGGTGTTGAGGAGACCCTCAGATAAACATGTTGTTGATATAACAACTGGTGTTGAGGAGACCCTCAGATAAACATGTTGATATAACAACTGGTGTTGAGGAGACCCTCAGATAAACATGTTGATATAACAACTGGTGCTTGAGGAGACCCTCAGATAAACATGTTGTTGATATAACAACTGGTGTTGAGGAGACCTCAGATAAACATGTTGATATAACAACTGGTGTTGAGGAGACCCTCAGATAAACATGTTGATATAACAACTGGTGTTGAGGAGACCCTCAGATAAACATGTTGATATAACAACTGGTGTTGAGGAGACCCTCAGATAAACATGTTGATATAACAACTGGTGTTGAGGAGACCCTCAGATAAACATGTTGATATAACAACTGGTGTTGAGGAGACCCTCAGATAAACATGTTGATATAACAACTGGTGTTGAGGAGACCCTCAGATAAACATGTTGTTGATATAACAACTGGTGTTGAGGAGACCCTCAGATAAACATGTTGTTGATATAACAACTGGTGTTGAGGAGACCCTCAGATAAACATGTTGACATAACAACTGGTGTTGAGGAGACCCTCAGATAAACATGTTGATATAACAACTGGTGTTGAGGAGACCCTCAGATAAACATGTTGTTGATATAACAACTGGTGTTGAGGAGACCCTCAGATAAACATGTTGATATAACAACTGGTGTTGAGGAGACCCTCAGATAAACATGTTGTTATAACAACTGGTGTTGAGGAGACCCTCAGATAAACATGTTGATATAACAACTGGTGTTGAGGAGACCCTCAGATAAACATGTTGATATAACAACTGGTGTTGAGGAGACCCTCAGATAAACATGTTGATACAACAACTGGTGTTGAGGAGACCCTCAGATAAACATGTTGATATAACAACTGGTGTTGAGGAGACCCTCAGATAAACATGTTGTTGATATAACAACTGGTGTTGAGGAGACCCTCAGATAAACATGTTGATATAACAACTGGTGTTGAGGAGACCCTCAGATAAACATGTTGATATAACAACTGGTGTTGAGGAGACCCTCAGATAAACATGTTGATATAACAACTGGTGTTGAGGAGACCCTCAGATAAACATGTTGTTGATATAACAACTGGTGTTGAGGAGACCCTCAGATAAACATGTTGACATAACAACTGGTGTTGAGGCGACAACAAGATAACAGAATGCATTTTGGCTCATTTCACTGTTAAATTAACTTTTACATTTTCTAAGGTGGGCTTAAAGGGTACAGTAGCACAAAAATCACCTCCGTGTGGTCCTATTAAGCCCCGTGTGGTCCTATTAAGCCTGTGTGGTATTATTAAGCCTGTGTGCTCCTATTAAGCCCCGGGACCAGTGTGGTGTTGCATGGTTCCTTATCCAGAGGACCAGTGTGGTGTTACATGGTTCCTTATCCAGAGGACCAGTGTGGTGTTACATGGTTCCTTATCCAGAGGACCAGTGTGGTGTTACATGGTTCCTTATCCAGAGGACCAGTGTGGTGTTATGGTGGTGTTACATGGTTCCTTATCCAGAGGACCAGTGTGGTGTTACATGGTTCCTTATCCAGAGGACCAGTGTGGTGTTATGGTGGTGTTGCATGGTTCCTTATCCAGAGGACCAGTGTGGTGTTACATGGTTCCTTATCCAGAGGACCAGTGTGGTGTTATGGTGGTGTTACATGGTTCCTTATCCAGAGGACCAGTGTGGTGTTACATGGTTCCTTATCCAGAGGACCAGTGTGGTGTTATGGTGGTGTTGCATGGTTCCTTATCCAGAGGGCCAGTGTGGTGTTACATGGTTCCTTATCCAGAGGACCAGTGTGGTGTTACATGGTTCCTTATCCAGAGGACCAGTGTGGTGTTACATGGTTCCTTATCCAGAGGACCAGTGTGGTGTTACATGGTTCCTTATCCAGAGGACCAGTGTGGTGTTGCATGGTTCCTTATCCAGAGGACCAGTGTGGTGTTACATGGTTCCTTATCCAGAGGACCAGTGTGGTGTTACATGGTTCCTTATCCAGAGGACCAGTGTGGTGTTATGGTGGTGTTACATGGTTCCTTATCCAGAGGACCAGTGTGGTGTTACATGGTTCCTTATCCAGAGGACCAGTGTGGTGTTACATGGTTCCTTATCCAGAGGGCCAGTGTGGTGTTACATGGTTCCTTATCCAGAGGACCAGTGTGGTGTTACATGGTTCCTTATCCAGAGGACCAGTGTGGTGTTACATGGTTCCTTATCCAGAGGACCAGTGTGGTGTTACATGGTTCCTTATCCAGAGGACCAGTGTGGTGTTACATGGTTCCTTATCCAGAGGACCAGTGTGGTGTTACATGGTTCCTTATCCAGAGGACCAGTGTGGTGTTACATGGTTCCTTATCCAGAGGGCCAGTGTGGTGTTACATGGTTCCTTATCCAGAGGGCCAGTGTGGTGTTACATGGTTCCTTATCCAGAGGACCAGTGTGGTGTTACATGGTTCCTTATCCAGAGGGCCAGTGTGGTGTTACATGGTTCCTTATCCAGAGGACCAGTGTGGTGTTACATGGTTCCTTATCCAGAGGGCCAGTGTGGTGTTACATGGTTCCTTATCCAGAGGACCAGTGTGGTGTTACATGGTTCCTTATCCAGAGGACCAGTGTGGTGTTACATGGTTCCTTATCCAGAGGACCAGTGTGGTGTTATGGTCTTTGTTGCAATGAATTAGTATTTAAGAGGTGCGCTTCTTTGGAACACATTTGGTACCCATTAAGCCCAGTTTTGACATTTTACATATTTTATCAAATATATTGTAAGTAAAGTCATAAAACTTCACATGAGAGATTCATCTTTTAATTTTATCCCCACTTTTCTTACAAAAATAGAGTTGTACAATACAGAGGAACTCTGGGGCTCTGCCAGAGTGACCCTCGGGTTCTTGGTCCCCTCCCTGACCAAGGCCCTTCTCCCTCGATCGCTCAGTTTGGCAGAGCGGCCAGCTCTAGGAAGAGTGTTGGTGGTTCCAAATTTCTTCCATTTAATAATGGAGGCCACAGTTTTTGGGGACCTTCAATACTGCATAAATGTTTTGGTACCCTTCCCCAGACATGTGCCTCGACACAATCTTGTCTCGGTGCTCTACGGACAATTCCTTAACCTCATGGCTTGGTTTTTGCTCTGACATGCACTGTCAACTGTGGAACCTTATATAGACAGGTGTGTGCCTTTCCAAATAATGTCCAATCAATTGTATTTACCACAGGTGTACTCCAATCAAGTTGCAGAAACATCAAGGATGATCAATGGAAACAGGATGCACCTGAGCTTAATTTCAATTTCGAGTCTCATAGCGAAGGGTCTGAATACTTATGTAAATTTGTTTTACATTAGCAAACATTTCTAAAAACCTGTTTTCCCTTTGTCATTATGGGGTATTGTGATGTCATTATGGGGTATTGTGATGTCATTATGGGGACATCAAACAACACATGGAATCATGTAGTAACCAAAAAAGTGTTTTTATATTTTATATTTGAAATTCTTCAAAGTAGCCACCCTTTGCCTTGATGACAGCTTTGCCCACACCTGGCATTCAGCTTCATGAGGTAGTTTAACAGGTGTGCCATGTTAAAAGTTCATTTGTGGAATATTTTTCCTTCTTAATGTGTTTGAGAGGGTAGTGTGTACGGCCCAGTACATCACTGGGGCAAAGCTTCCTGCCATCCAGGACCTCTAAACCAGGCGGTGTCAGAGGAAGGCCCTAAAAATTGTCAAAGACTCCAGCCACCCTAGTCATAGACTGTTCTCTCTGCTACCGCACGGCAAGCAGTACCGGAGTGCCAAGTCTAGGTCCAAGAGGCTTTTTAACAGCTTCTACCCCCAAGCCATAAGACTCCTGAACATCTAATCAAATGGCTACCCAGACTATTTGCATTGTTGGTTAAGGGCTGGTCAGTCAGCATTTCACTGTAAGGTCTACACCTGTTGGTTAAGGGCTGGTCAGTCAGCATTTCACTGTAAGGTCTACACCTGTTGTATTCAGCATTTCACTGTAAGGTCTACACCAGTTGAATTCTCTTAAGATAGGAGTTGTACGATAAGATAACTAAGATAGGAGTAGTGATGGTCTGTCATGGATAGACGATAGTGACACAGAGAAACACACTAGTCCAGCATCACTACATCTGATGAGACTGGGAGATGGACCTGGTGTCAACATAATAAAGCTGGTTTACCAGGCGCTGGAGGAACGGAACAGTAGCAGTAACCACGGGGAAACAGCCTGGATCTGATGGTCTGAAAGATAGAAGACAGGAAGTTATATAGAGAGGGGAAACAGCCTGGATCTGATGGTCTGACAGATAGAAGACAGGAAGTTATAGAGAGGGGAAACAGCCTGGATCTGATATTCTGACAGATAGAAGACAGGAAGTTATATAGAGGGGAAACTGCCTGGATCTGATGGTCTGACAGATAGAAGACAGGAAGTTATAGAGAGGGGAAACAGCCTGGATCTGATGGTCTGACAGATAGAAGACAGGAAGTTATATAGAGAGGGGAAACAGCCTGGATCTGATGGTCTGACAGATAGAAGACAGGAAGTTATATAGAGAGGGGAAACAGCCTGGATCTGATGGTCTGAAAGATAGAAGACAGGAAGTTATATAGAGAGGGGAAACAGCCTGGATCTGATGGTCTGACAGATAGAAGACAGGAAGTTATAGAGAGGGGAAACAGCCTGGATCTGATGGTCTGAAAGATAGAAGACAGGAAGTTATATAGAGGGGAAACAGCCTGGATCTGATGGTCTGACAGATAGAAGACAGGAAGTTATAGAGAGGGAAACAGCCTGGATCTGATGGTCTGACAGATAGAAGACAGGAAGTTATATAGAGAGGGAAACAGCCTGGATCTGATGGTCTGACAGATAGAAGACAGGAAGTTATATAGAGAGGGGAAACAGCCTGGATCTGATGGTCTGACAGATAGAAGACAGGAAGTTATAGAGAGAGGGGAAACAGCCTGGATCTGATGGTACTGACAGGAGAGACAGGAAGTTATGGAGCTCTATATCATATTTCTATCAATGTAACTTGGTATGGGTTACTCAAGTTAACCTTGTGTAGAATAGAATACTGTAAACCTTTCTGATAGTTGTGTGACATCATGAGAGTCCAGTCCTCTTCCTGCGGAGACTAGATGACATGCTCCACTCTTACAGGTGACCAGTTGATGGACCTGTGTGCTGGTGTGGTTAGGTCCCTGGCTGTGTAGGGCATCCTCAGGAGCAGTACTAGGCCAGTAATCCACAAACATTATGCTGCTGAACACACTGTCTGCTTCCACTGAGACAACAGACAGAGGAAGACCTACACAATGGAGGAGAGAGATAAGAGACTTACTGCACATAGTCATATTCACTTCATCCAATTAGGAAATCAATACATACAGTGCAGCTCTTCTAGGTCCTTATACAGATAAGGAATAGGCTCGAGGGTCTGTACATATGAAATGGCAACTTAAGAATTGAGTTAAACAAAACAAAGAAATAAGACAACATTAACTTAGAAATATTATGGTTGTGTGCTTTTTACCAAGGGCCTCATTTAAAAACGTTGCATATGCATCAGAATATACCCCAAAACATGCACTGGTTCAGGCAAAAGTTGGCATTTATAAAAACTCAACTTGATGTTAAATAAAGGTTAAATAACAATAAAATGTGAGAATGTGCTTATCCTCACGCAAACTTTAGACCAGTGGTCACCAACCGGTCAATCGACTGGCCGATCTTCAAGGAATTCCTAGTCGACCACCAAACATTTCGGTAGAAAAGCCAACGATAAAGAGCTCCTTTCTGTTTTTCTTGGTGTTGCGCTGTTGGCGGTAGGTGCACTTGATTCAGAAGCCCTGTTGGTGGTAGGTGCACTTGATTCAGAAGCCCTGTTGGCGGTAGGTGCACTTGATTCAGAAGCCCTGTTGGCGGTAGGTGCACTTGATTCAGAAGCCCTGTTGACGGTAGGTGCACTTGATTCAGAAGCCCTGTTGGCGGTAGGTGCACTTGATTCAGAAGCCCTGTTGGCGGTAGGTGCACTTGATTCAGAAGCCCTGTTGGCGGTAGGTGCACTTGATTCAGAAGCCCTGTTGGCGGTAGGTGCACTTGATTCAGAAGCCCTGTTGACGGTAGGTGCACTTGATTCAGAAGCCCTGTTGACGGTAGGTGCACTTGATTCAGAAGCCCTGTTGGCGGTAGGTGCACTTGATTCAGAAGCCCTGTTGGCGGTAGGTGCACTTGATTCAGAAGCCCTGTTGACGGTAGGTGCACTTGATTCAGAAGCCCTGTTGGCGGTAGGTGCACTTGATTCAGAAGCCCTGTTGGCGGTAGGTGCACTTGATTCAGAAGCCCTGTTGGCGGTAGGTGCACTTGATTCAGAAGCCCTGTTGGCGGTAGGTGCACTTGATTCAGAAGCCCTGTTGGCGGTAGGTGCACTTGATTCAGAAGCCCTGTTGGCGGTAGGTGCACTTGATTCAGAAGCCCTGTTGGCGGTATGTGCACTTGATTCAGAAGCCCTGTTGGCGGTAGATGCACTTGATTCAGAAGCCCTGTTGGCGGTAGGTTCACTTGATTCAGAAGCCCTGTTGGCGGTAGGTGCACTTGATTCAGAAGCCCTGCGCACTGGGAAGGCAGTTCCCATTTTTAACCCTTTCCTTTGTCTGAAAAGACAAACTCCGCCTACCCGGAAGATCTGTGGCTAAATTGAGTGCCGCTGGCAAATCGGATAGCTCAAATCACCGTGCCTACAGCTTCCACGACCCCGGCCAAAGCAAAGTCTGATACTAGCCTACAGCTTCCACAACCCCGGCCACAGCAAAGTTTGTTCTAGCCTACAGCTTCCACAACCCCGGCCACAGCAAAGTTTGTTCTAGCCTACAGCTTCCACAACCCCGGCCACAGCAAAGTTTGTTCTAGCCTACAGCTTCCACAACCCCGGCCACAGCAAAGTTTGTTCTAGCCTACAGCTTCCACAACCCCGCCACAGCAAAGTTTGTTCTAGCCTACAGCTTCCACAACCCCGGCCACAGCAAAGTCTGTTCTAGCCTACAGCTTCCACAACCCCGCCACAGCAAAGTTTGTTCTAGCCTACAGCTTCCACAACCCCGGCCACAGCAAAGTCTGTTCTAGCCTGCAGCTTCCACAACCCCGCCACAGCAAAGTTTGTTCTAGCCTACAGCTTCCACAACCCCGCCACAGCAAAGTCTGATACTAGCCTACAGCTTCCACAACCCCGGCCACAGCAAAGTCTGATACTAGCCTACAGCTTCCACAACCCCGGCCACAGCAAAATCTGATACTAGCCTACAGCTTCCACAACCCCGGCCACAGCAAAGTTTGATACTAGCCTACAGCTTCCACAACCCCGGCCACAGCAAAGTTTGTTCTAGCCTAAGTGAGATCTCATAACTTTTAAACCATGACAGGAGAAAGAATACAGCAAAAAGCTGCTGTTTTTGAGTGAATTCATGTTTAAGTTTTTATTCACCACTGTTTATATTCACCACTGTTTTTATTCACCACTGTTTTTATTCACCACTGTTTTTATTCACCACTGTTTTTATTCACCACTGTTTTTATTCACCACTGTTTTTATTCACCACTGTTTTTATTCACCACTGTTTATATTCACCACTGTTTATATTCACCACTGTTTTTTATTCACCACTGTTTATATTCACCACTGTTTATATTCACCACTGTTTTTATTCACCACTGTTTTTATTCACCACTGTTTTTATTCACCACTGTTTATATTCACCACTGTTTTTATTCACCACTGTTTATATTCACCACTGTCAGCACTGTTTTTATTCCCCACTGTTTTTATTCACCACTGTTTTTATTCACCACTGTTTTTATTCACCACTGTTTTTATTCACCACTGTTTTTATTCACCACTGTCAGCACTGTTTTTATTCCCCACTGTTTTTATTCACCACTGTTTATATTCACCACTGTCAGCACTGTTTTTATTCACCACTGTTTTTATTCACCACTGTTTTTATTCACCACTGTTTTTATTCACCACTGTTTTTATTCACCACTGTTTTTATTCACCACTGTCAGCACTGTTTTTATTCCCCACTGTTTTTATTCACCACTGTCAGCACTGTTTTTATTCCCCACTGTTTTTATTCACCACTGTCAAGACTTTTTATTCAGCACTGTCAACTGTTTTTATTCCCCACTGATTTTATTCACCACTGTCACCACTGTTTTTATTCACCACTGTCAAAACTTTTTATTCAGCACTGTCAACTGTTTTTATTCACCACTGTTTTTATTCACCACTGTCAGCACTGTTTTTATTCACCACTGTTTTTATTCACCAAGGTCACCACTGTTTTTATTCCCCACTGTTTTTATTCCCCACTGTTTTTATTCACCACTGTTTTTATTCACCACTGTCAGCACTGTTTTTATTCACCACTGTTTTTATTCACCACTGTCAGCACTGTTTTTATTCACCACTGTTTTTATTCACCACTGTTTTTATTCACCAAGGTTTTCATTCCCCACTGTTTTTATTCACCACTGTCACCACTGTTTTTATTCACCACTGTTTTTATTCACCACTGTTTTTATTCACCACTGTCAGCACTGTTTTTATTCACCACTGTTTTTATTCACCACTGTTTTTATTCACCACTGTCAGCACTGTTTTTATTCACCACTGTTTTTATTCACCAAGGTCACCACTGTTTTTATTCCCCACTGTTTTTATTCCCCACTGTTTTTATTCACCACTGTTTTTATTCACCACTGTCAGCACTGTTTTTATTCACCACTGTTTTTATTCACCACTGTTTTTATTCACCACTGTCAGCACTGTTTTTATTCACCACTGTTTTTATTCACCACTGTTTTTATTCACCAAGGTTTTCATTCCCCACTGTTTTTATTCACCACTGTCAGCACTGTTTTTATTCACCACTGTTTTTTTCACCACTGTTTTTATTCAACACTGTCAGCACTGTTTTTATTCACCACTGTTTTTATTCACCACTGTTAGCACTGTTTATATTCACCACTGTTTTTATTCACCACTGTTTTTATTCACCACTGTCACCACTGTTTTTATTCACCACTGTTTTTATTCACCACTGTTTTTATTCACCACTGTCAGCACTGTTTTTATTCACCACTGTTTTTATTCACCACTGTTTATATTCACCACTGTTTTTATTCACCACTGTTTTTATTCCCCAAGGTCACCACTGTTTTTATTCCCCACTGTTTTTATTCACCACTGTTTTTATTCACCACTGTCAGCACTGTTTTTATTCACCACTGTTTTTATTCACCACTGTTTATATTCACCACTGTTTTTATTCACCACTGTTTTTATTCACCAAGGTCACCACTGTTTTTATTCCCCACTGTTTTTATTCACCACTGTCAGCACTGTCACCACTGTTTTTATTCAACACTGTTTTTATTCAACACTGTCACTGTTTTTATTCATCACTGTCAACACTGTTTTTATTCAACTCTATTACAAAACAGAAAATGTGCTTCTCTACTTCCGAATGAGTAGCAAAGTGTATCGATAGCCCTGCATTGTTACTATTACTAACAACCAGTGGTGTGTATTTATGTATTTATGGATGCCAAGGGAAGCCAGGCTTCCCCAAAAAATGTACCAATAAAAAAAACTATTATTTATCTTTCTTCTCTCTGTGTTTCATAATTTTCCTTCAATTCGCATGAGGGTGAATGTATCTCACCGGAGAAAGCATGAAAGAAGGGATGGAATTGGTGTTTCTCTACCAGTAGGGTGAGTCAACATGAGAGAGAGGAGGATGGTGTTTCTCTACCAGTAGGGGGAGTCAACATGAGAGAGGAGGATGGTGTTTCTCTACCAGTAGGGGGAGTCAACATGAGAGAGAGGAGGATGGTGTTTCTCTACCAGTAGGGGGAGTCAACATGAAAGAGAGGAGGATGGTGTTTCTCTACCAGTAGGGGGAGACAACATGAAAAAGAGGAGGATGGTGTTTCTCTACCAGTAGGGGGAGTCAACATGAGAGAGAGGAGGATGGCGTTTCTCTACCAGTAGGGGGAGTCAACATGAGAGAGAGGAGGATGGTGTTTCTCTACCAGTAGGGGGAGTCAACATGAAAGAGAGGAGGATGGTGTTTCTCTACCAGTAGGGGGAGTCAACATGAGAGAGAGGAGGATGGTGTTTCTCTACCAGTAGGGGAAATCAACATGAGAGAGAGGAGGGTGGTGTTTCTCTACCAGTAGGGGGAGTCAACATGAGAGAGAGGAGGGTGGTGTTTCTCTACCAGTAGGGGGAGTCAACATGAGAGAGAGGAGGGTGGTGTTTCTCACCAGTAGGGGAGTCAACATGAGAGAGAGGAGGATGGTGTTTCTCTACCAGTAGGGGGAGTCAACATGAGAGAGAGGAGGATGGTGTTTCTCTACCAGTAGGGGGAGTCAACATGAAAGAGAGGAGGATGGTGTTTCTCTACCAGTAGGGGGAGACAACATGAGAGAGAGGAGGATGGCGTTTCTCTACCAGTAGGGGGAGTCAACATGAGAGAGAGGAGGATGGCGTTTCTCTACCAGTAGGGGGAGTCAACATGAAAGAGAGGAGGATGGTGTTTCTCTACCAGTAGGGGGAGTCAACATGAGAGAGAGGAGGATGGTGTTTCTCTACCAGTAGGGGGAGTCAACATGAGAGAGAGGAGGATGGTGTTTCTCTACCAGTAGGGGGAGTCAACATGAAAGAGAGGAGGATGGTGTTTCTCTACCAGTAGGGGGAGACAACATGAGAGAGAGGAGGATGGTGTTTCTCTACCAGTAGGGGAGTCAACATGAGAGAGAGGAGGATGGTGTTTCTCTGCCAGTAGGGGAGTCAACATGAGAGAAGGGAGGATGGTGTTTCTCACCAGTAGGGGAGTCAACATGAGAGAGAGGAGGATGGTGTTTCTCTACCAGTAGGGGAGTCAACATGAGAGAGAGGAGGATGGTGTTTCTCTACCAGTAGGGGAGTCAACATGAGAGAGAGGAGGATGGTGTTTCTCTACCAGTAGGGGGAGTCAACATGAAAGAGAGGAGGATGGTGTTTCTCTACCAGTAGGGGGAGACAACATGAGAGAGAGGAGGATGGCGTTTCTCTACCAGTAGGGGGAGTCAACATGAGAGAGAGGAGGATGGCGTTTCTCTACCAGTAGGGGGAGTCAACATGAAAGAGAGGAGGATGGCGTTTCTCTACCAGTAGGGGGAGTCAACATGAGAGAGAGAGGAGGATGGCGTTTCTCTACCAGTAGGGGGAGTCAACATGAGAGAGAGAGGAGGATGGCGTTTCTCTACCAGTAGGGGGAGTCAACATGAGAGAGAGGAGGATGGTGTTTCTCTACCAGTAGGGGGAGTCAACATGAGAGAGAGGAGGATGGTGTTTCTCTACCAGTAGGGGGAGTCAACATGAGAGAGAGGAGGATGGTGTTTCTCTACCAGTAGGGGGAGTCAACATGAGAGAGAGGAGGATGGTGTTTCTCTACCAGTAGGGGGAGTCAACATGAGAGAGAGGAGGATGGTGTTTCTCTACCAGTAGGGGGAGTCAACATGAGAGAGAGGAGGATGGTGTTTCTCTACCAGTAGGGGGAGTCAACATGAGAGAGAGGAGGATGGTGTTTCTCTACCAGTAGGGGGAGTCAACATGAAAGAGAGGAGGATGGTGTTTCTCTACCAGTAGGTGCTGAGGCAGCTCCTGTTTTCTTTGTGACTATAACCTGTTAGTTCATATGCCTTGCCACCGTGATACAGTTGAAGTCGGAAGTTTACATTAAAACTTGTTTTTTTTTCAACCGCTTCAACAAACTATAGTTTTGGCAAGTCGGTTAGGACATCTACTTTGTGCATGACACAAGTAATTTTTCCAACAATTGTTTACAGACAGATTATTTCAATTATAATTCACTGTATCACAATTCCAGTGGGTCAGAAGTTTACATACACTAAGTTGACTGTGCCTTTAAACAGCTTGGAAAATTCCACAAAATGATGTCATGGCTTTAGAAGCTTCTGATAGGCTAATTGACATCATTTGAGTCAATTGGAGGTGTACCTGTGATGTATTTTAAGGCCTACCTTCAAACTCAGTGTCTCTTTGCTTGACATCATGGGAAAATCAAAAGAAATCATCCAAGACCTCAGAAAAACAAAAATAGAACTGTTTGGCCATAATGATCATTATTATGTTTGGAGGAAAAAGGGGAGGCTTGCAAGCTGAAGAACACCATCCCAACCGTGAAGCACGGGGGTGGCAGCATCATGTTGTGGGGGTGCTTTGCTGCAGGAGGGACTGGTGCACTTCACAAAATAGATGGCATCATGAGGGAGGGAAATGATGTGGATATATTGAAGCAACATCTCAAGACATCAGTCAGGAAGTTAAAGCTTGGTCGCAAATGGGTCTTCCAAATGGACAATGACCCCAAGCATACTTCCAAAGTTGTTGCAGAATGGCTTAAGGACAACAAAGTCAAGGTATTGGAGTGGCCATCACAAAGCCCTGACCTCAATTCTATAGAAATTTTGTGGGCAGAATTGAAAAAGCGTGTGCGAGCAAGGAGGCCTACAAACCTGACTCAGTTACACCAGCTCTGTCAGGAGGAATGGGCCAAAATTCATCCAACTTATTGTGGGAAGCTTGTGGAAGGCTACCCAAAACTAATTGAGTGTATGTAAACTTCTTACCCACTGGGAATGTGATAAAAGAAATAAAAGCTGAAATAAATAATTCTCTCTGCTATTATTCTGACATTTCACATTCTTCAAATTAAGTGGTGATCCTAACTGACCTAAGACAGGGAATTTGTTCTAGGATTAAATGTCAGGAATTGTAAAAAAACCTGAGTTTAAATGTATTTGGCTAAGGTGTATGTAAACTTCCGACTTCAACTGTATATAGGCCTAAGGTCGAGGAAAAACATTATTGAATTCAAACGGTATTTTTACAGGTCCACAACAATGTGCAATTATTTTAGTCTTTCAGAAACAGACTCCAGCAAATGTCACTGCAAAGGAAAACATGCCAACCCCTCCAAAGACATTTGATCGGGTTCACCATGCGTTAATATTTAGACACTGTCTTGGCCTAATTCTGATACTCCAAAGTACACAGCAAATGAGGCTGTTATTGTTTTCCAAGCGGAGCTTTAATGCTCGTTCACGCGTACACAGGTTTACCACAGGTCTGATTTAGAACTGGAAACTTTATCAATCTCAATATTACTGTGCATGCGCCGTCTTTTCAGAAAGGGCCACACAGATATTCTGTGTGACAAGTAGGAAACTGTGTGGACAGTGAACTCACCTAAGTGTCTGTCCCAGACAGTGACCAGTCCAGTAACCATTCCCAGAGTGATGTGTCGAGTACAGCTGCTAACAGCAGAACACAGGATCTCCTGGGCATTAGGCCACAACGCATCAGGCTTGGGCTCCGGGTCTGGAACAGAGAGACATAACATGATGAGCAGCTAGTTAGTTAGTTCTGCCCCTGAAAAAGGCAGTTAACCCACTGTTCCGCGGTAGGCCGTCATTGTAAATGAGAATGTGTTCTTCACTGACTTGCCTAGTTAAATAAAGGTATATATTTTTATTAAATAAACATTTTTAAAGCTGCAACGCTGCTGCCCCCTACTGGTCATGAACATATACTACACCCAGAACATTTACGTAATATAATGACATACAGTAGAAGGGCCTGTATTCATAAAGGCTTTCAGAGTCTAGGATCAGTTCCCCCCTGTCAATGTAATCATACTTGTAATAATCTAAATGATAAAACTGATCCTAGATCAGACACTTGAATACAAACCCAGGATCTTATTTAACATCAACAAAGATACTATTGTTATCACATAGTACATGTGACTAAATGACCACCAACCTAATAAACCTACCTGGTTTGTCTTTGGGAGCTTTACACAGTAAGTACTGCAGCAGATTGTGGCTGCCGCTCCACCACAGACACACAGCTACAGCCACCCCTCCTGGAGAGAGACAGACAGGGGAGATGGAATCAGTTAACATGAGTCTGCACTGAACTGCCAGGACCTTGGAACAATAGTAAAATAGTACCACTGAACTGCCAGGACCTAAGAACAATAGTATAATAGTACCACTGAACTGCCAGGACCTAGGAACAATAGTACCACTGAACTGCCAGGACCTAGGAACAATAGTACCACTGAACTGCCAGGACCTAGGAACAATAGTACCACTGAACTGCCAGGACCTAGGAACAATAGTACCACTGAACTGCCCGGACCTAGGAACAATAGTACCACTGAACTGCCAGGACCTAGGAACAATAGTATAATAGTACCACTGAACTGCCAGGACCTAGGAACAATAGTATAATAGTAACACTGAACTGCCAGGACCAAGGAACAATAGTATAATAGTACCACTGAACTGCCAGGACCTAGGAACAATAGTATAATAGTACCACTGAACTGCCAGGACCTAGGAACAATAGTATAATAGTACCACTGAACTGCCAGGACAGAGGAACAATAGTACCACTGAACTGCCAGGACCAAGGAACAATAGTATAATAGTATCACTGAACTGCCAGGACCTAGGAACAATAGTATAATAGTACCACTGAACTGCCAGGAACAATAGTATAATAGTACCACTGAACTGCCAGGACCAAGGAACAATAGTATAATAGTACCACTGAACTGCCAGGACATAGGAACAACAGTATAATAGTACCACTGAACTGCCAGGACCTAGGAACAATAGTACCACTGAACTGCCAGGACCAAGGAACAATAGTATAGTACCACTGAACTGCCAGGACCAAGGAACAATAGTACCACTGAACTGCCAGGACCAAGGAACAATAGTATAATAGTACCACTGAACTGCCAGGACCAAGGAACAATAGTACCACTGAACTGCCAGGACCAAGGAACAATAGTATAATAGTACCACTGAACTGCCAGGACCAAGGAACAATAGTACCACTGAACTGCCAGGACCTAGGAACAATATTATAATAGTACCACTGAACTGCCAGGACATAGGAACAATAGTATAATAGTACCACTGAACTGCCAGGACATAGGAACAATAGTATAATAGTACCACTGAACTGCCAGGACCAAGGAACAATAGTATAATAGTACCACTGAACTGCCAGGACCTAGGAACAATAGTACCACTGAACTGCCAGGACCAAGGAACAATAGTATAATAGTACCACTGAACTGCCAGGACCAAGGAACAATAGTATAATAGTACCACTGAACTGCCAGGACCTAGGAACAATAGTACCACTGAACTGCCAGGACCAAGGAACAATAGTATAATAGTACCACTGAACTGCCAGGACCTAGGAACAATAGTACCACTGAACTGCCAGGACCAAGGAACAATAGTACCACTGAACTGCCAGGACCTAGGAACAATAGTACCACTGAACTGCCAGGACCTAGGAACAATAGTATAATAGTACCACTGAACTGCCAGGACCTAGGAACAATAGTATAATAGTACCACTGAACTGCCAGGACCTAGGAACAATAGTATAATATTACCACTGAACTGCCAGGACCTAGGAACAATAGTATAATAGTACCACTGAAATGCCAGGACCTAGGAACAATAGTATAATAGTACCACTGAACTGCCAGGACCAAGGAACAACAGTACCACTGAACTGCCAGGACCTAGGAACAATAGTATAATAGTACCACTGAAATGCCAGGACCTAGGAACAATAGTATAATAGTACCACTGAACTGCCAGGACCTAGGAACAACAGTATAATAGTACCACTGAACTGCCAGGACCAAGGAACAATAGTATAATACTACCACTGAACTGCCAGGACCTAGGAACAATAGTATAATAGTACCACTGAACTGCCAGGACCAAGGAACAACAGTATAATAGTACCACTGAATTGGGGCGGCAGGTAACCTAGTGGTTAGAGCGTTGGGCCAGTCACCGATAGGTTGCTAGATCGAATCCCCGAGCTCACAAGGTTCTTAACTGACTTGCCTAGTTAAATAAAGGTTAAATCAATGTTTTTTTTTAAATGCCAGGACAATAGTATCTCTTGACCAATTCACGAAAATAGTCATGGCCTCTAAACCTTCTAGCTGCATTGTGGACCCTATTCCAACTAAACTACTGAAAGAGCTGCTTCATGTGCATGGCACTCCTATGTTGAACATAATAAATGGCTCCCTATCCATCGGATGGGAACCTGACTCACTAAAAAAGTGGCAGTAATAAAGCCTCTCTTAAAAAAGCCAAATCTTGACCTGGAAAATCTAATAAACTATTGGCCTACAGTACCAGTCAAAAGTTTGTACACACCTACTCATTCAAGGGTTTACCTTTATTTTTACTATTTTCTACATTGTACAATAATAGTGACACATTTTTACATGTTCCTATCCAATTGTGTTTTTTTGTTCGTTTCTTTGCGTTGTTTGTAACGTATTTTTTGTAACTTATTTTGTACATAATGTTGCTGCTACCGTCTCTTATGACCGAAAATAACTTCTGGACATCAGAACTGTGATTACTGACCACAGACTGGCAGAATTCTTTTTTTCCGTTAACGAGCCCAACGTGAAGGACAGACTGCTTTCCCGGGAACAGGCCCAGATCCCCATCATCTGCGTGACGAGAAGGCAGAGGAAAAGGGGCCGGAGGGCGGGCTACCTTCTGAGAACTGGTAGGCGATCGAATAACTCCCCACTTCCTTCCATTCTGCCAGCAAACATGCACTCTCTGGAGGATAAAACAGGTGACCTATAAGTTATGCTTCACGGAGTCGTGAATGGCGACATTATCAACATACAGCTGGCTGGTTATATGCTGTATCGGCGGGATAGAACAGCGGCGTCTGGTAAGACAAGGGGCGTCGGACTATGTATATTTGTAAATAACAGCTGGTGCACGATATCTAAGGAAGTCTCAAGGTTTTGCTTGCCTGAAGTAGAGCATCTCATGATAAGCTGTAGACCACACTATCTACCCACAGAGTTATATTTTTCGTAGCTGTCTACATACCATCACAGACTGATGCTGGCACTAAGACCGCACTCAATGAGCTGTATTCCGCCATAAGCAAACAGGAAAACGCTCACCCAGAGGAGGCGCTCCTAGTGCCGGGGACTTGCAATGAAACTTAAAATTGGTCTTAACAAATTTCTATCAGCATGTTAAATGTGCAACCAGAGGGAAAAGAACTCTGGACCACCTTTACTCCACACACAGAGACGCATACAAAGCTCTCCCTCGCCCTCCATTTGGCAAATCTGACCATAATTCTATCCTCCTGACTCCTGCTTACAAGCAAGAACTAAAGCAGGAAACACCAGTGACTCGGTCTATAAAAGGTGGTCAGATGAAGCAGATGCTAAGCTACAGGACTGTTTTGCAGCACAGACAGGAATATGTTCCGGGATTCCTCCGATGGCATTGAAGAGTTCACCACATCAGTCACTGGGTTTATCAATAAGTGCATCGATGACATCGTCCCCACACTGTCACAGTACGTACATACCTAAACCAGAAGCCATGGATTACAGGCAACATCCTCACTGAGCTAAAGACTAGAGCTGCCGCTTTCAAGGAGCGGGACTCCAACCCGGAAACTTATAACAAATCCCGCTATGCCCTCCGATGAACCATCAAACAGGCAAAGCGTCAATACAGGACTAAGATCGAATCATACTACAACAGCTCTGAATCTCGTCGGATGTGGCAGAGCTTGCAAACCATTACAGACTACAAAGGGAAGCACAGCCAAGAGCTGCCCAGTGACACGAGCCTACCAGACGAGCTAAACTAATTCTATGCTCGCTTCGAGGCAAATAACACTGAAACATGCATGAGAGCACCAGCTGTTCCAGAAGAATGTGTGATCACGCTCTGCGCAGACGATGTGAGTAAGACCTTTAAACAGGTCAACAGTCACAAGGCCGCAGGGACAGACGAATTACCAGTATGTGTACTGCGAGCATGCACTGACCAACTGGCAAGTGTCTTCACTGACATTTTCAACCTCTCCCTGTCCGAGTCTGTAATACCAACATGTTTCAAGCAGACCACCATAGTGCCTGTGCACAAGAACACTACGGTAACCTGCCTAAATGACTAGCGACCAGGAGCACTCAGGTCTGTAGCCATGAAGTGCTTTGAAAGGCTGGTTCACATCAACACCATTTCCCAGAAACCCTAGACCCACTCCAATTTACATACTGCCCCAACAGATCCACAGATGATGACATCTCTATTACACCTCACACTGCCCTTTCCCACCTAGACAAAAGGAACACCTATGTGAGAATGCTATTCATTGACTACAGCTCAGCGTTCAACACCATAGTACCCTCAAAGCTCATCACTAAGCTAAGGACCCTGGGACTGAACACCTCCCTCTGCAAATGGATCCTGGACTTCCTGACGGACCGCCCCCAGGTGGTAAGGGTAGGTAACAACACATCTGCCAAGCTGATCCTCAACACAGGGGCCCCTCGTGCTCAGTCCCCTCCTGTACTCATTGTTCACTCATGACTGCACGACCAGGCATGACACCAACACCATCATTAAGTTTGCCAATGATACAACAGTGGTATGCCTGATCACTGACAACGATGAGACAGCCTATAGGGAGATCAAGAGTCCTGGCCATGTAATGCCAGGACAACAACCGCTCCCTCAACGTGATCAAGACAAAGGAGATGATTGTGGACTACAGGACAAAGAGGACCGAGCACGCCCCCATTCTCATCGACGGGCTGTGGTGGAGCAGGTTGAGAGCTTCAAGTTCCTTGGTGTCCACATCACCAACAAACTAACATGGTCCAAGCACACCAAGAGACTCGTGAAGAGGCCACAACAAAACCTTTTCCCCCTCAGGAGACTGAAAAGAATTGGCATGGGCCATCCAGGACCTCTATACCAGGCGGTGTCAGAGGAAGGCCCTAAAAATTGTCAAAGACTCCAGCCACCCTAGTCATAGACTGTTCGCTCTGCTAACGCACGGCAAGCGTAACCGGAGCGCCAAGCCTAGGTCCAGGAGGCTTCTAAACAGCTTCTAGCCATTAGACTCCTGAACATCTAATCAAATGGCTACCCAGAATATTTGCATCCCCCCGACCCCTCTTTTACACCGCTGATACTCTCTGTTATCATCTATGCATAGTCACTTTAACAACTCAACCTACATGAACATATTACCTCAATTACCTTGACTAACCAGTGCCCCTGCACATTGACTCTGTACCGGTACCCCCTGTATATAGTCTCGCTATTGTTATTTTACTGCTGCTCTTTAATTACTTGTTACTTTTTTTTCTTATTCTTATTTTTTTACTGCATTGCTGGTTAGGGGCTCGTAAGTAAGCATTCCACCTGTTGTATTCGACGCATATGACTAATAAAATTTGATACTATGAAATAACACATATCGAATCATGTAGTAACCAATAAAGTGTTCGAACAATTTCAAATAATGTTTTTTTATTTGAGATTCTTCAAAGTAACCACCCTTTGCCTTGATGACAGCTTTGCACACTCTTGGCATTCTCTCAACCAGCTTCAGTAATGCTTTTCCAACAGTCTTGAAGGAGTTCCCACATATGCTGAGCACTTGTTGAATGCTTTTCCTTCACTCTGTTGTCCAACTCATCCCAAACCATCTCAATTAGGTTGAGGTCAGGTGATTGTGGAGGCCAGATCTGATGCAGCACTCCATCACTCTCCTTCTTGGTCAAATAGCCCTTACACAGCCTGGAGGTGTGTTTTGGGTCTTTGTCCTGTTGAAAAACAAATGATAGTCCCACTAAGCGCAAACCAGCTGGGATGGCGTATCACTGCAGAATGCTGTGGTAGCCATGCTGGTTAAGTGTGCCTTGAATTCTAAATAAATCACCAACAGTGTCACCAGCAAAACACCCCCATACCGTCACACCTCCTCCTCCATGCTTCACGGTGGGAACCACACATGCGGAGATCAACCATTCACCTACTCTGCGTCTCACAAAGACACGGCGGTTGGAACCAAAAATCTCAAATTTGGACTCATCAGACCAAAGGACAGATTTCCACTGGTCTAATGTCCATTGCTCGTGTTTCTTGGCCCATGCAAGTCTCTTCTTATTATTGGTGTCCTTTAGTAGTGGTTTCTTTGCAGCAATCCAACCATGAAGGCCTGATTCACACAGTCTCCTCTGAACAGTTGATGTTGAGATGTGTCTGTTACTGGAACTCTGTGAAGCATTTATTTGGGTTGCAATCTGAGGTGCAGTTAACTCAAATTAACTTATCCTTTGCAGCAGATTTAGCGATTTATGGTTTTTGCGACTGCACTTGAAGAAACTTTCAAAGTTCTTGACATTTTCTGGACTGACTGACCTTCATGTCTTAAAGTAATGATTTCTCTTTGCTTATTTGAGCTGTTCTTGAGATAATATGGACTTGGTCTTTTACAAAATAGGGCTGTCTTCTGTATTCCACCCCTACCTTGTCACAACACAACTGATTAGCTCAAACGCTTTAAGAATTAAAGAAATTCCACAAATTACATTTTAACAAGGCACACCTGTTAATTAAAATGCATTCCAGGTGACTACCTCATGAAGCTGGTTGAGAGAATGCCAAGAGTGTGCAAAGCTGTCATCAAGGCAAAGGGTGGTTACTTTTCAGAATAATTTGTTGTACACTTTTTGGGTTACTACATGATGTGTTATTTCATAGTTCTGATGTGTTCACTATTAATCTACAATGTAGAAAATAGTAAAATAAAGAAAAACCCTTGAATGAGTAGTTTGACTGGCTGGCACTTTTGACTGGCACTGCATATCGACTCTCCAATTCCTCTCAAAAAATTATTTTAAAGCTGTTGCACAGCAAGTCAATGCCTTCCTGAAGACAAATAATGTATACGAAACGCTTCAGTCTGGTTTTAGACCCCTTCATAGTACTGAGTCTCCCCTCGTGAAAGTGGTAAATTGTCCTTTTAATGGCGTCAGACCGAGGCTCTGCATCTGTCCTCGTGCTCCTGGACCTCAGTGCTGCTTTTGACACCATAGATCACCACATTCTTTTGGAGAACCTAATCGAGCTGCACGGACAAGTTCTTGCCTGGTTTAGATGTTTTCTGTCGGAAAGATATCAGTTTGTCGCTGTGGATGGTTTGTCCTCTGACAAATCAATGGTAAGTTTCGATGTTCCTCAAGGTTCCGTTTTAGGACTACTATTGTTTTCACTCATATATATATATATATATATTCTACCTCTTGGTGATGTCATTAGGAAACACAATGTTAACTTTCACTGCTGTACATTTCGATGAAACATGGTGAAGCCCCAAAATTACCTTCAGTGGAAGCCAGTGTTTCAGACATAAGGAAGTGGATGGAGGCAAATGTTCTACTTCTAAACTGGGACAAACCAGAGATGCTAGTTCTAGGTCCCAGGAAACAAAGAGATCTGCTGTTGTATCTGACAGTTCATCTGGATGGTTGTACAGTCGTCTCAAAACTGAAGGACCTCGGCGTTACTCTGGACCCTGATCTCTCTTTTGACAAACATATCAAGGATATTTCAAGGAAAGCTTTTTTTCCATCTTCGCAAAATTCAAAAGTCAGAAACGTTTTATCCAAAAATGATGCAGCTAATCCATGCTTTTGTTATTTCTAGATTAGACTACTGCAATGCTCTACTCTCCGGCTACCTGGATAAAGCACTAAATAAACGTATTATTGCTAAACACGGCTGCTAGTGTCACGACTTCCACAAAGTCGGCTCCTCTCCTTGTTCGGGCGGCGTTCGGCGGTCGGCGTCGCCAGTCTTCTAGCCATCGTCAATCCACATTTCATTTTCCATTTGTTTTGTCTGTGTTTTCCACACCTGGTTTCAATTCCCTCATTACATGTTTTGTATTTAACCCTCTGTTCCCCCCATGTCTTTGTGTGGGATTGTTGTTTTAGTGCTTGTGCACATTGTTTTTGGACTGGTGCGTTTCGGGGTATTTTGTGCCCATGTTCTCTCGTGTAGTTTAACCATTTGGGTGATATGTATTAAACGACTACGAACATCACCAAGTTTTGCTCTCCTGCACCTGACTTCTCTGCCACCAGTTACGCCACCCTTACAGCTAGAATCTTCCCTAGAACCAAATTGATCATATTACTCTAGTGCTAGCCTCTACACTGGCTTCCTGTTAAGGCTAGGGCTGATTTCAAGGTTGGACTACCTGGACTGATGACTCCTGGCTGTCCCCAGTCCACCTGGCCATGCTCCTGCTCCAGTTTCAACTGTTCTGCTTGCGGCTATGGAACCCTGAAATGTTCACCGGACGTGCTACTTTGTCCCGGACCTGCTGTGTTCAACTCTCTCCCCCCTCTCGCACCTGCTGTCTTGACCTCTAAATGCTCGGCTATGAAAAGTCAACTGACATTTACTCCTGAGGTACTGACCTGTTGAACCCTCTACAACCATTGTGATTATTATCTTGAAGAACAATCTGGCCTTAACGGCCATGTACTCTTAAAATCACCACCCGGCACAGCCAGAAGAGGACTGGTCACCCCTCAGAGCCTGGTTCCTCTCTAGGTTTCTTCCTAGGTTCCTGCCTTCCTAGGGAGTTTTTCCTAGCCACAGTGCTTCTACATCTGCATTGCTTGCTGTTTGGGTTTTAGGCTGGGTTTCTGTACAGCACCTTGTGACATCTGCTGATGTAAAAAGTGCTTCATAA
Organism: Brachymystax lenok tsinlingensis; assembly: GCA_030435695.1. Taxonomy (NCBI): domain Eukaryota; kingdom Metazoa; phylum Chordata; class Actinopteri; order Salmoniformes; family Salmonidae; genus Brachymystax; species Brachymystax lenok. The sequence continues at coordinate 263,671 of CM059819.1, read as the reverse complement.
ATACATTTAGAGGGGACATAAAGGGGGTGTATTTTACTACAAATAGAAGGGATGCGTCTAAGAAGAGAGTAAGATAAAAACATTTGATTTAAGAGTTGATCAAATTGATATGTTATGGGTTGTCGATCTCAATCTGCAACAGAACCCATGGCATTAATTAAATATTTAAATACAGAACCAATGGCATTAATTAAATATTTAAATACAGAACCCATGGCATCAATTCAAGATTTAAATACAGAACCCATGGCATCAATAAAATATTTAAAAACAGATTCATGGTACTCAAATGTAATGAAAAAACATTTGGTAAATTGTCTTACCCACCTGTCTGAGGCTTAACTCCTCCCAGGACAGGAAACAGACCTCCAGGAAGTAGGAAGTGACTGGTCACACAGCTTCAAACAACACAGCATCTCCATGGTTACAACACTAACATGTCATCTCCACGGTTAAGGCAGATAAAGGCAGATAAATGTTTTTATCAAAATAAATCACTTTTGCAATGTGAAAACACAGAATCATACTCATAACTACACGTGGTTAATTACATCACTTATGTTTTGATCTGACTCCGCTGTGGGACAGAGCGGGGCCCCTGGCTCACACCCGGGAGGCAGCCCGGTTCCGAAACAAATCAACTTACTGTTGGCCCTAACAGGTCATCAGTAGCTGTCTGGGTATAGTCTGATTCAGACTGAGGACCCAGGGCCCTAACAGGTCATCAGTAGCTGTCTGGGTATAGTCTGATTCAGACTGAGGACCCAGAGCCCTAACAGGTCATCAGTAGCTGTCTGGGTATAGTCTGATTCAGACTGAGGACCCAGGGCCCTAACAGGTCATGAGTAGCTGTCTGGGTATAGTCTGATTCAGACTGAGGACCCAGGGCCCTAACAGGTCATCAGTAGCTGTCTGGGTAGTCTGATTCAGACTGAGGACCCAGGGCCCTAACAGGTCATCAGTAGCTGTCTGGGTATAGTCTGATTCAGACTGAGGACCCAGGACCCTAACAGGTTATCAGTAGCTGTCTGGGTATAGTCTGATTCAGACTGAGGACCCAGGGCCCTAACAGGTCATCAGTAGCTGTCTGGGTATAGTCTGATTCAGACTGAGGACCCAGGGCCCTAACAGGTCATCAGTAGCTGTCTGGGTTATGTCTGATTCAGACTGAGGACCCAGGGCCCTAACAGGTAATCAGTAGCTGTCTGGGTTATGTCTGATTCAGACTGAGGACCCAGGGCCCTAACAGGTCATGAGTAGCTGTCTGGGTATAGTCTGATTCAGACTGAGGACCCAGGGCCCTAACAGGTCATCAGTAGCTGTCTGGGTAGTCTGATTCAGACTGAGGACCCAGGGCCCTAACAGGTCATCAGTAGCTGTCTGGGTATAGTCTGATTCAGACTGAGGACCCAGGACCCTAACAGGTTATCAGTAGCTGTCTGGGTATAGTCTGATTCAGACTGAGGACCCAGGGCCCTAACAGGTCATCAGTAGCTGTCTGGGTATAGTCTGATTCAGACTGAGGACCCAGGGCCCTAACAGGTCATCAGTAGCTGTCTGGGTTATGTCTGATTCAGACTGAGGACCCAGGGCCCTAACAGGTAATCAGTAGCTGTCTGGGTTATGTCTGATTCAGACTGAGGACCAAGAGCCCTAACAGGTCATCAGTAGCTGTCTGGGTATAGTCTGATTCAGACTGAGGGCCCAGGGCCCTAACAGGTCATCAGTAGCTGTCTGGGTATAGTCTGATTCAGACTGAGGATCCAGGGCCCTAACAGGTCATCAGTAGCTGTCTGGGGATAGTCTGATTCAGACTGAGGACCCAGGGCCCTAACAGGTCATCAGTAGCTGTCTGGGTATAGTCTGATTCAGACTGAGGACCCAGGGCCCTAACAGGTCATCAGTAGCTGTCTGGGTATAGTCTGATTCAGACTGAGGACCCAGGACCCTAACAGGTCATCAGTAGCTGTCTGGGTATAGTCTGATTCAGACTGAGGACCCAGGGCCCTAACAGGTCATCAGTAGCTGTCTGGGTATAGTCTGATTCAGACTGAGGACCCAGGGCCCTAACAGGTCATCAGTAGCTGTCTGGGTATAGTCTGATTCAGACTGAGAACCCAGGGCCCTAACAGGTCATCAGTAGCTGTCTGGGTATAGTCTGATTCAGACTGAGGGCCCAGGGCCCTAACAGGTCATCAGTAGCTGTCTGGGTATAGTCTGATTCAGACTGAGGACCCAGGGCCCTAACAGGTCATCAGTAGCTGTCTGGGTATAGTCTGATTCAGACTGAGGACCCAGGGCCTAACAGGTCATCAGTAGCTGTCTGGGTATAGTCTGATTCAGACTGAGGACCCAGGGCCCTAACAGGTCATCAGTAGCTGTCTGGGTATAGTCTGATTCAGACTGAGGACCCAGGGCCCTAACAGGTCATCAGTAGCTGTCTGGGTATAGTCTGATTCAGACTGAGGACCCAGGGCCCTAACAGGTCATCAGTAGCTGTCTGGGTATAGTCTGATTCAGACTGAGGACCCAGGGCCCTAACAGGTCATCAGTAGCTGTCTGGGTATAGTCTGATTCAGACTGAGGACCCAGGGCCCTAACAGGTCATCAGTAGCTGTCTGGGTATAGTCTGATTCAGACTGAGGACCCAGGGCCCTAACAGGTCATCAGTAGCTGTCTGGGTATAGTCTGATTCAGACTGAGAACCCAGGGCCCTAACAGGTCATCAGTAGCTGTCTGGGTATAGTCTGATTCAGACTGAGGGCACAGGGCCCTAACAGGTCATCAGTAGCTGTCTGGGTATAGTCTGATTCAGACTGAGGACCCAGGGCCCTAACAGGTCATCAGTAGCTGTCTGGGTATAGTCTGATTCAGACTGAGGACCCAGGGCCCTAACAGGTCATCAGTAGCTGTCTGGGTATAGTCTGATTCAGCCTGAGGACCCAGAGCCCTAACAGGTCATCAGTAGCTGTCTGGGTATAGTCTGATTCAGACTGAGGACCCAGGGCCCTAACAGGTCATCAGTAGCTGTCTGGGTATAGTCTGATTCAGACTGAGGGCCCAGGGCCCTAACAGGTCATCAGTAGCTGTCTGGGTATAGTCTTATTCAGACTGAGGACCCAGAGCCCGATCAGGTCTTATTTTCTGTTATCATTACAATCTGAGGATTTTAAGACTAACCACTCTCATTCAACTGTAGTGTTTACCTGGGTCTGTTCTCTGGGTCTGTAGTGTTGCTGGGGTAGGTAACCATGTACTTCCTGTATACAGACTTAAACACAGCGTCCTGGTCCTCCCATTGGCGACTGCTGATCAGGTGGTTCTGTCCTGAGCCAATCACATTGCCGTCCTCGGTCTTCTGCAACACCTCAAATGGACTCTTCATGGTAGAGCCTGTCAAATATGACAGATACAATGTCTTCCTGTTATTCTCATGTTGATACAATGTATATCTGTTATTCTCATGTTGATACAATGTATATCTGTTATTCTCATGTTGATACAATGTATATCTGTTATTGTCACGACTTCCACCGAAGTCGCCTCCTCTCCTTGTTCGGGCGGCGTTCGGCGGTCGACGTCACCGGCTTTCTAGCCATCGCCGCTCAGCTGTTATTTTGTTGTAATTGCTTTTGTCTTGTTCACCCCGCACCTGGTTTGTTTTCCAGTGATTGCGGCGTGTATTTATTTCCGGTGAATATGTTTTGTCATTGTGTGGAATTGTTCTTTGTTACATGCGTAATTAGTGCAGGCTCATTTTCTCCGGGTAACGTTTGTTGTCCCGTGTTTGTATTTTGTATTCACCTGGACTGTATTTATGTCGTGGCGCTAGACACTCATTTTTGTGGCCTAGAATATTGACGCGTTGTTTGCGTTCCTTCTTGTGTTTGTTTGTGCCATTAAAGTGTGCGCTTTTACGACACGTTCCGCTCTCCTGCACCTGATTTCACCCCAGTAGCGCACATCGTGACCGAATTCCACACCATACAATGGAATCAGCAGGAGCCGGCACTCCAGCCCTTGGAGTTGAGGATCGTGTCCAAGAACACTCAATAATGCTCCAACAACTCGGATCCATGATGGACCGGGTTGTCCAGACTTTGGACCGCTTGGAGAGACAGGAGGTCTCTCCCGCGCCTCGACTGGCACGACCAGATCCCCATCTACCCGTCCCTCCTGGAGCCAGTCCCAGTGGGATGCGCCTCTCCCTTCCCAGGGAGTATGATGGGTCAGCAGCACGGTGCCAGGGGTTTCTCCTCCAACTGGACCTGTATCTGGCCACCGTCCACCCAGCTCCCTCGGGAAGGGAGAGGGTGTCAGCCCTCGTCTCATGCCTCTCGGGAGAGCTCTGGAGTGGGCCAACGCTGTGTGGAGGCGAGGAGACGCGGGCTGGACCACTTCGATGAGTTCACCCGCCGCTTCGGGCCGTCTTGACCATCCACCCGAGGGCAGGGCGGCGGAGAACGACTCTTCCACCTGAGGCAGGGGACGAGGCGCCCAGGAGTTCGCCCTGGAATTCCGGACCCTGGCAGCGGAGCGGGATGGAACGACAGAGCTCTCATCGACCACTATCGATGCAGCCTGCGCGAGGACGTCCGACGGGAGTTAGCCTGCAGGGATGCCACCATCTCGTTTGACCAACTGGTGGATTTGTCCATCCGGTTGGATAACCTGCTGGTCACCCGCGGACGTCCAGAGAGGGCTCTGTCCGTTCCATCTTCCAGCTCCCCCGCTCCGGTACCCATGGAACTGGGAGGGGCTGCCCTTAGAGAGGCTGGAGGAGGGACCAACACGTGCACTATCTGTGGCCGCAGAGGTCACACTGCCGGTCGGTGTCGGGTTGGTTCCTCTGGGAGTCGAGGCAACAGGCAGGGCACTCTGGCGTCACCCCAGGTGAGTCGGCACCACACTCATCCAGAGTCTTCTGTTGTTCACCTGTTTTTACCTGTTTGTTTTCCCGAGTTCTCCCCGCATTCCCAGCATAAGGCACTCGTCGATTCAGGTGCGGCTGGGAACTTTATCGACAGAGCATTCGCCGTTAGTTTAGGAATTCCCATTATTCCTGTGGTTAGACCTTTCCCGGTACACGCTCTGGATAGTCGACCATTAGGGTCCGGGCGAATCAGGGAGGTTACAATCTCCTTGGCCATGGTGACGCAGGGAGGTCACCAGGAGAAAATCAGTCTCTTTCTTATTGACTCTCCTGCGTTTCCCGTGGTACTTGGTCTTCCCTGGTTGGCTCATCACGACCCCATCATTTCATGGCAACAGAAGGCTCTTAAGGGGTGGTCGAAAGAGTGCTCGGGGAGGTGTTTAGGAGTTTCCGTTGGTGCTACCACGGTGGAGAGTCCAGACCAGGTCTCCACCATGCACATCCCTCCAGAATATGCCGATTTGGCTCTCGCCTTCTGTAAGAAGAAGGCGACTCAATTACCACCCCATCGACGGGGGGATTGTGCGATAAATCTCCAGGTAGACGCTGCACTTCCTAGGAGTCACGTGTATCCCCTGTCGCAAGCGGAAACAGCGGCTATGGAGACATATGTCTCTGAATCCCTGCGCCAGGGGTACATTCGGTCCTCCATTTCACCTGTCTCCTCGAGTTTCTTTTTTGTGAAAAAGAGGGATGGGGGTTTGCGCCCGTGCATTGACTATTGAGGTCTTAATAAATTCACGATGAGGTACAGTTACCCGCTGCCTCTTATTTCTACCGGGACAGAGTCCATGCACGGGGCACGCTTTTTCACGAAACTGGATCTCAGGAGCGCGTACAATCTGGTGCGTATCCGGGAGGGAGACGAGTGGAAGACGGCATTTAGTACCACCTCAGGCCACTATGAGTACCTGGTCATGCCGTACGGGTTAATGAATGCTCCATCAGTCTTCCAATCCTTCGTAGACTAAATTTTCAGGGACCTGCACGGGCAGGGTGTAGTGGTGTATATAGATGACATTTTGATATACTCTGCTACACGCTCCGAGCATGTGTCTTTGGTGCGCAAGGTGCTAGGCAGACTGTTGGAGCATGACCCGTACGTGAAGGCTGAGAAATGCCTGTTCTTTCAGCAGTCCGTCTCCTTCCTAGGGTATCGCATTTCCACATCAGGGGTGGAGATGGAGAATGACCGCAAATCAGGCGTGCTAAATTGGCCGACTCCTACCACGGTAAAAGAGGTGCAGCGTTTTTTTAGGGTTTGCCAATTACTACCGGAGATTTATCCGGGGTTTTGGCCAGGTGGCTGCTCCCATTACCTCACTGCTGAAGGGGGGTCCGGCCGTCTGCAGTGGTCAGCTGAGGCGGGTAGGGCCTTTGATCAACTAAGGGCTCTGTTCACTTCGGCTCCCTTTTCACCCTTTTCTCATCTGGACTGACCACCGCAACCTGGAGTACATCCGGGCAGCGAGGAGACTGAATCCTCGTCAGGCAAGGTGGGCCATGTTCTTTTCTCGCTTTGTGTTTACCCTGTCTTACAGACCAGGGTCCCAAAATAAGAAGGCAGACGCACTGTCCCGACTGTACGACACCGAGGAGCGGCCCAATGAGCCGACTTCTATTATCCCAGCCTCCTGTCTGGTAGCACCGGTTGTGTGGGAGCTGGACGCGGACATTGAGCAGGCATTACGCACTGAGCCGGCCCCCCTCCAGTGTCCGGTCGGGCGTCGGTACGTTCTGCTTGCTGTCCGTGACCAGTTGATAAATTGGGTTCACACGTCACCCTCCTCTGGTCATCCGGGGATCGGTCGGACGGTGCGTTGTCTGACTGGGAAGTACTGGTGGCCCACCTTGGAAAAGGACGTGAGGTTTTACGTTTCCTCCTGTTCGTGTGCGCTCAGTGTAAGGCTCCGAGACACCTACCCAAAGGTAAATTACATCCCTTACCCGTTCCACAACGGCCCTGGTCGCACCTGTCGGTGGATTTTCTGACGGATCTTCCACTTTCACAGGGAAACACTACGATCCTGGTCGTTGTGGACCGTTTCTCTAAGTCCTGTCGTCTCCTCCCTCTGCCCGGTCTCCCTACGGCCCTACAAACTGCGGAGGCCTTATTTACACACGTCTTCCGGCACTACGGGTACCAGAGGATATAGTGTCTGATCGGGTCCCCAGTTCACTTCGAGAGTCTGGGGCGTTTATGGAGCGTCTGGGGGTCTCGATCAGCCTTACCTCGGGTTTTCACCCCGAGAGCAACGGGCAGGTGGAGAGAGTTAACCAAGAGGTGGGCAGGTTTCTGCGGTCCTACTGCCAGGACCGGCCGGGAGAGTGGGCAGCGTTCGTGCCCTGGGCAGAGATGGCACAGAACTCACTCCGACACTCATCCACTAACCTCTCCCCCTTTCAGTGTGTATTGGGGTATCAGCCGGTTCTGGCACCGTGGCATCAGAATCAGACCGAGGCTCCTGCGGTGGACGAGTGGTTCAAGCGTGCGGAGGAGACATGGAAAGCTGCCCATGATCACCTCCAGCAGGCCGCGCTGCGCCAAAAGACCAGCGCGGACCGTCACCGCAGTGAGACCCCGGTGTTCGCACCAGGGGACCGGGTCTGGCTCTCGACCTGAAACCTGCCCCTCCGCCTGCCCTGCCGAAAGCTGGGTCCGCGGTTTGTGGGGCCATTTAAAGTCCTGAGGAGAGTGAATGAGGTGTGTTACAGGTTACAGCTTCCTCCCGATTACCATATTAACCCCTCATTCCATGTGTCTCTCCTCAGGCCGGTGGTGGCTGGTCCACTCCAGGGATCTGAGGTGCGGAGGTTCCTCCACCCTCTGGACATCGAGGGGCCCCGGCGCATCCGTCCATTCCATCCTGGATTCGAGGCGTCGGGCGGGGGGCCTTCAGTACCTCGTGGAGTGGGAGGGGTACGGTCCGGAGGAGAGGTGCTGGGTCCCGGTGGCTGACGTGTTGGACCCTGAACTGCTGCGGGATTTCCACCGTCGCCGACCGGATCGCCCTGCTCCTCGCCCTCCGGGTCGGCCCGAGGCGGTGTCGGCGCACCGCTGGAGCAGCGCGTCAGGGGTACTGTCACGACTTCCACCGAAGTCGCCTCCTCTCCTTGTTCGGGCGGCGTTCGGCGGTCGGCGTCACCGGCTTTCTAGCCATCGCCGCTCAGCTGTTATTTTGTTGTAATTGCTTTTGTCTTGTTCACCCGCACCTGGTTTGTTTTCCAGTGATTGCGGCGTGTATTTATTTCGGTGAATATGTTTTGTCATTGTGTGGAATTGTTCTTTGTTACATGCGTAATTAGTGCAGGCTCATTTTCTCCGGGTAACGTTTGTTGTCCCGTGTTTGTATTTTGTATTCACCTGGACTGTATTTATGTCGTGGCGCTAGACACTCATTTTTGTGGCCTAGAATATTGACGCGTTGTTTGCGTTCATTCTTGTGTTTGTTTGTGCCATTAAAGTGTGCGCTTTTACGACACGTTCCGCTCTCCTGCACCTGATTTCACCCCAGTAGCGCACATCGTGACAGTTATTCTCATGTTGATACAATGTCTTCCTGTTATTCATGTTGATACAATGTATATCTGTTATTCTCATGTTGATACAATGTCTTCCTGTTATTCTCATGTTGATACAATGTATACCTGTTATTCTCATGTTGATACAATGTATATCTGTTATTCTCATGTTGATACAATGTATATCTGTTATTCTCATGTTGATACAATGTCTTCCTGTTATTCTCATGTTGATACAATGTCTTCCTGTTATTCTCATGTTGATACAATGTCTTCCTGTTATTCTCATGTTGATACAATGTATATCTGTTATTCTCATGTTGATACAATGTCTTCCTGTTATTCTCATGTTGATACAATGTATATCTGTTATTCTCATGTTGATACAATGTCTTCCTGTTATTCTCATGTTGATACAATGTATATCTGCTATTCTCATGTTGATACAATGTATATCTGTTATTCTCATGTTGATACAATGTATATCTGTTATTCTCATGTTGATACAATGTATATCTGTTATTCTCATGTTGATACAATGTCTTCCTGTTATTCATGTTGATACAATGTCTTCCTGTTATTCATGTTGATACAATGTATATCTGTTATTCTCATGTTGATACAATGTATATCTGTTATTCTCATGTTGATACAATGTCTTCCTGTTATTCTCATGTTGATACAATGTCTTCCTGTTATTCTCATGTTGATACAATGTCTTCCTGTTATTCTCATGTTGATACAATGTATATCTGTTATTCTCATGTTGATACAATGTCTTCCTGTTATTCTCATGTTGATACAATGTATATCTGTTATTCTCATGTTGATACAATGTCTTCCTGTTATTCTCATGTTGATACAATGTATATCTGCTATTCTCATGTTGATACAATGTATATCTGTTATTCTCATGTTGATACAATGTATATCTGTTATTCTCATGTTGATACAATGTATATCTGTTATTCTCATGTTGATACAATGTCTTCCTGTTATTCATGTTGATACAATGTCTTCCTGTTATTCATGTTGATACAATGTATATCTGTTATTCTCATGTTGATACAATGTATATCTGTTATTCTCATGTTGATACAATGTCTTCCTGTTATTCTCATGTTGATACAATGTCTTCCTGTTATTCTCATGTTGATACAATGTCTTCCTGTTATTCTCATGTTGATACAATGTATATCTGTTATTCTCATGTTGATACAATGTATATCTGTTATTCTCATGTTGATACAATGTATATCTGTTATTCTCATGTTGATACAATGTCTTCCTGTTATTCTCATGTTGATACAATGTATATCTGTTATTCTCATGTTGATACAATGTATATCTGTTATTCTCATGTTGATACAATGTCTTCCTGTTATTCTCATGTTGATACAATGTCTTCCTGTTATTCTCATGTTGATACAATGTATATCTGTTATTCTCATGTTGATACAATGTCTTCCTGTTATTCTCATGTTGATACAATGTCTTCCTGTTATTCTCATGTTGATACAATGTATATCTGTTATTCTCATGTTGATACAATGTATATCTGTTATTCTCATGTTGATACAATGTATATCTGTTATTCTCATGTTGATACAATGTCTTCCTGTTATTCTCATGTTGATACAATGTCTTCCTGTTATTCTCATGTTGATACAATGTATATCTGTTATTCTCATGTTGATACAATGTATATCTGTTATTCTCATGTTGATACAATGTCTTCCTGTTATTCTCATGTTGATACAATGTCTTCCTGTTATTCTCATGTTGATACAATGTCTTCCTGTTATTCTCATGTTGATACAATGTATATCTGTTATTCTCATGTTGATACAATGTATATCTGTTATTCTCATGTTGATACAATGTATATCTGTTATTCTCATGTTGATACAATGTATATCTGTTATTCTCATGTTGATACAATGTATATCTGTTATTCTCATGTTGATACAATGTCTTCCTGTTATTCTCATGTTGATACAATGTCTTCCTGTTATTCTCATGTTGATACAATGTATATCTGTTATTCTCATGTTGATACAATGTATATCTGTTATTCTCATGTTGATACAATGTCTTCCTGTTATTCTCATGTTGATACAATGTATATCTGTTATTCTCATGTTGATACAATGTATATCTGTTATTCTCATGTTGATACAATGTATATCTGTTATTCTCATGTTGATACAATGTATATCTGTTATTCTCATGTTGATACAATGTCTTCCTGTTATTCTCATGTTGATACAATGTATATCTGTTATTCTCATGTTGATACAATGTATATCTGTTATTCTCATGTTGATACAATGTATATCTGTTATTCTCATGTTGATACAATGTATATCTGTTATTCTCATGTTGATACAATGTATATCTGTTATTCTCATGTTGATACAATGTCTTCCTGTTATTCTCATGTTGATACAATGTATATCTGTTATTCTCATGTTGATACAATGTATATCTGTTATTCTCATGTTGATACAATGTATATCTGTTATTCTCATGTTGATACAATGTATATCTGTTATTCTCATGTTGATACAATGTATATCTGTTATTCTCATGTTGATACAATGTATATCTGTTATTCTCATGTTGATACAATGTATATCTGTTATTCTCATGTTGATACAATGTATATCTGTTATTCTCATGTTGATACAATGTATATCTGTTATTCTCATGTTGATACAATGTATATCTGTTATTCTCATGTTGATACAATGTATATCTGTTATTCTCATGTTGATACAATGTCTTCCTGTTATTCTCATGTTGATACAATGTATATCTGTTATTCTCATGTTGATACAATGTCTTCCTGTTATTCTCATGTTGATACAATGTCTTCCTGTTATTCTCATGTTGATACAATGTATATCTGTTATTCTCATGTTGATACAATGTATATCTGTTATTCTCATGTTGATACAATGTATATCTGTTATTCTCATGTTGATACAATGTCTTCCTGTTATTCTCATGTTGATACAATGTCTTCCTGTTATTCTCATGTTGATACAATGTATATCTGTTATTCTCATGTTGATACAATGTATATCTGTTATTCTCATGTTGATACAATGTATATCTGTTATTCTCATGTTGATACAATGTATATCTGTTATTCTCATGTTGATACAATGTCTTCCTGTTATTCTCATGTTGATACAATGTATATCTGTTATTCTCATGTTGATACAATGTATATCTGTTATTCTCATGTTGATACAATGTATATCTGTTATTCTCATGTTGATACAATGTATATCTGTTATTCTCATGTTGATACAATGTCTTCCTGTTATTCTCATGTTGATACAATGTATATCTGTTATTCTCATGTTGATACAATGTATATCTGTTATTCTCATGTTGATACAATGTCTTCCTGTTATTCTCATGTTGATACAATGTATATCTGTTATTCTCATGTTGATACAATGTATATCTGTTATTCTCATGTTGATACAATGTCTTCCTGTTATTCTCATGTTGATACAATGTATATCTGTTATTCTCATGTTGATACAATGTATATCTGTTATTCTCATGTTGATACAATGTATATCTGTTATTCTCATGTTGATACAATGTCTTCCTGTTATTCTCATGTTGATACAATGTATATCTGTTATTCTCATGTTGATACAATGTATATCTGTTATTCTCATGTTGATACAATGTATATCTGTTATTCTCATGTTGATACAATGTATATCTGTTATTCTCATGTTGATACAATGTATATCTGTTATTCTCATGTTGATACAATGTCTTCCTGTTATTCTCATGTTGATACAATGTATATCTGTTATTCTCATGTTGATACAATGTATATCTGTTATTCTCATGTTGATACAATGTATATCTGTTATTCTCATGTTGATACAATGTCTTCCTGTTATTCTCATGTTGATACAATGTATATCTGTTATTCTCATGTTGATACAATGTATATCTGTTATTCTCATGTTGATACAATGTATATCTGTTATTCTCATGTTGATACAATGTATATCTGTTATTCTCATGTTGATACAATGTCTTCCTGTTATTCTCATGTTGATACAATGTCTTCCTGTTATTCTCATGTTGATACAATGTATATCTGTTATTCTCATGTTGATACAATGTATATCTGTTATTCTCATGTTGATACAATGTATATCTGTTATTCTCATGTTGATACAATGTATATCTGTTATTCTCATGTTGATACAATGTCTTCCTGTTATTCTCATGTTGATACAATGTATATCTGTTATTCTCATGTTGATACAATGTATATCTGTTATTCTCATGTTGATACAATGTATATCTGTTATTCTCATGTTGATACAATGTATATCTGTTATTCTCATGTTGATACAATGTATATCTGTTATTCTCATGTTGATACAATGTCTTCCTGTTATTCTCATGTTGATACAATGTATATCTGTTATTCTCATGTTGATACAATGTATATCTGTTATTCTCATGTTGATACAATGTATATCTGTTATTCTCATGTTGATACAATGTATATCTGTTATTCTCATGTTGATACAATGTATATCTGTTATTCTCATGTTGATACAATGTATATCTGTTATTCTCATGTTGATACAATGTATATCTGTTATTCTCATGTTGATACAATGTATATCTGTTATTCTCATGTTGATACAATGTATATCTGTTATTCTCATGTTGATACAATGTATATCTGTTATTCTCATGTTGATACAATGTCTTCCTGTTATTCTCATGTTGATACAATGTATATCTGTTATTCTCATGTTGATACAATGTATATCTGTTATTCTCATGTTGATACAATGTATATCTGTTATTCTCATGTTGATACAATGTATATCTGTTATTCTCATGTTGATACAATGTATATCTGTTATTCTCATGTTGATACAATGTATATCTGTTATTCTCATGTTGATACAATGTATATCTGTTATTCTCATGTTGATACAATGTATATCTGTTATTCTCATGTTGATACAATGTATATCTGTTATTCTCATGTTGATACAATGTATATCTGTTATTCTCATGTTGATACAATGTATATCTGTTATTCTCATGTTGATACAATGTCTTCCTGTTATTCTCATGTTGATACAATGTATATCTGTTATTCTCATGTTGATACAATGTCTTCCTGTTATTCTCATGTTGATACAATGTCTATCCTGTTATTCTCATGTTGATACAATGTATATCTGTTATTCTCATGTTGATACAATGTATATCTGTTATTCTCATGTTGATACAATGTATATCTGTTATTCTCATGTTGATACAATGTCTTCCTGTTATTCTCATGTTGATACAATGTCTTCCTGTTATTCTCATGTTGATACAATGTATATCTGTTATTCTCATGTTGATACAATGTATATCTGTTATTCTCATGTTGATACAATGTATATCTGTTATTCTCATGTTGATACAATGTATATCTGTTATTCTCATGTTGATACAATGTCTTCCTGTTATTCTCATGTTGATACAATGTATATCTGTTATTCTCATGTTGATACAATGTATATCTGTTATTCTCATGTTGATACAATGTATATCTGTTATTCTCATGTTGATACAATGTATATCTGTTATTCTCATGTTGATACAATGTATATCTGTTATTCTCATGTTGATACAATGTATATCTGTTATTCTCATGTTGATACAATGTATATCTGTTATTCTCATGTTGATACAATGTCTTCCTGTTATTCTCATGTTGATACAATGTATATCTGTTATTCTCATGTTGATACAATGTATATCTGTTATTCTCATGTTGATACAATGTCTTCCTGTTATTCTCATGTTGATACAATGTATATCTGTTATTCTCATGTTGATACAATGTATATCTGTTATTCTCATGTTGATACAATGTATATCTGTTATTCTCATGTTGATACAATGTCTTCCTGTTATTCTCATGTTGATACAATGTATATCTGTTATTCTCATGTTGATACAATGTATATCTGTTATTCTCATGTTGATACAATGTCTTCCTGTTATTCTCATGTTGATACAATGTATATCTGTTATTCTCATGTTGATACAATGTATATCTGTTATTCTCATGTTGATACAATGTATATCTGTTATTCTCATGTTGATACAATGTATATCTGTTATTCTCATGTTGATACAATGTATATCTGTTATTCTCATGTTGATACAATGTATATCTGTTATTCTCATGTTGATACAATGTATATCTGTTATTCTCATGTTGATACAATGTATATCTGTTATTCTCATGTTGATACAATGTATATCTGTTATTCTCATGTTGATACAATGTATATCTGTTATTCTCATGTTGATACAATGTATATCTGTTATTCTCATGTTGATACAATGTATATCTGTTATTCTCATGTTGATACAATGTATATCTGTTATTCTCATGTTGATACAATGTATATCTGTTATTCTCATGTTGATACAATGTCTTCCTGTTATTCTCATGTTGATACAATGTATATCTGTTATTCTCATGTTGATACAATGTATATCTGTTATTCTCATGTTGATACAATGTATATCTGTTATTCTCATGTTGATACAATGTATATCTGTTATTCTCATGTTGATACAATGTATATCCTGTTATTCTCATGTTGATACAATGTATATCTGTTATTCTCATGTTGATACAATGTATATCTGTTATTCTCATGTTGATACAATGTATATCTGTTATTCTCATGTTGATACAATGTATATCTGTTATTCTCATGTTGATACAATGTATATCTGTTATTCTCATGTTGATACAATGTATATCTGTTATTCTCATGTTGATACAATGTATATCTGTTATTCTCATGTTGATACAATGTCTTCCTGTTATTCTCATGTTGATACAATGTATATCTGTTATTCTCATGTTGATACAATGTATATCTGTTATTCTCATGTTGATACAATGTATATCTGTTATTCTCATGTTGATACAATGTATATCTGTTATTCTCATGTTGATACAATGTATATCTGTTATTCTCATGTTGATACAATGTCTTCCTGTTATTCTCATGTTGATACAATGTATATCTGTTATTCTCATGTTGATACAATGTCTTCCTGTTATTCTCATGTTGATACAATGTATATCTGTTATTCTCATGTTGATACAATGTATATCTGTTATTCTCATGTTGATACAATGTCTTCCTGTTATTCTCATGTTGATACAATGTCTTCCTGTTATTCTCATGTTGATACAATGTATATCTGTTATTCTCATGTTGATACAATGTCTTCCTGTTATTCTCATGTTGATACAATGTCTTCCTGTTATTCTCATGTTGATACAATGTATATCTGTTATTCTCATGTTGATACAATGTATATCTGTTATTCTCATGTTGATACAATGTATATCTGTTATTCTCATGTTGATACAATGTCTTCCTGTTATTCTCATGTTGATACAATGTCTTCCTGTTATTCTCATGTTGATACAATGTATATCTGTTATTCTCATGTTGATACAATGTATATCTGTTATTCTCATGTTGATACAATGTATATCTGTTATTCTCATGTTGATACAATGTATATCTGTTATTCTCATGTTGATACAATGTATATCTGTTATTCTCATGTTGATACAATGTCTTCCTGTTATTCTCATGTTGATACAATGTATATCTGTTATTCTCATGTTGATACAATGTATATCTGTTATTCTCATGTTGATACAATGTATATCTGTTATTCTCATGTTGATACAATGTATATCTGTTATTCTCATGTTGATACAATGTATATCTGTTATTCTCATGTTGATACAATGTATATCTGTTATTCTCATGTTGATACAATGTCTTCCTGTTATTCTCATGTTGATACAATGTATATCTGTTATTCTCATTGATACAATGTATATCTATTATTCTCATGTTGATACAATGTCTTCCTGTTATTCTGTGTTGATACAATGTCGCCTGTTATTCTCATGTTGATACAATGTATATGTTATTCTCATGTTGATGTCTTCCTATTATTCTCATGTTGATACAATGTCTTCCTGTTATTCTCATGTTGATACAATGTATGTATGTTATTCTCATGTTGATACAATGTATGTATTATTCTCATGTTGATACAATGTATATCTATTTATTCTCATGTTGATACAATGTCTTCCTGTTATTCTCATGTTGATACAATGTCTTCCTGTTATTCTCATGTTGATACAATGTATATCTGTTATTCTCATGTTGATACAATGTATATCTGTTATTCTCATGTTGATACAATGTATATCTATTATTCTCATATTGTTAATGTATATCTATTATTCTCATGTTGATACAATGTATATCTGTTATTCTCATGTTGATACAATGTCTTCCTGTTATTCTCATGTTGATACAATGTATATCTGTTATTCTCATGTTGATACAATGTAATATCTGTTATTCTCATGTTGATACAATGTATATCTGTTATTCTCACTGTTGATACAATGTATATGTTATTCTCATGTTGATACAATGTATCTGTTATTCTCATGTTGATACAATGTATATCTGTTATTCTCATGTTGATACAATGTATATCTATTTATTCTCATGTTGATACAATGTATATCTGTTATTCTCATGTTGATACAATGTATATCTGTTATTCTCATGTTGATACAATGTATCTGTTATTCTCATGTTGATACAATGTCTTCCTGTTCATTCTCATGTTGATACAATGTCTTCCTGTTATTCTCATGTTGATACAATGTATCTGTTATTCTCATGTTATTACAATGTCTTCCTGTTATTCTCATGTTGATACAATGTCTTCCTGTTATTCTCATGTTGTTAATGTATCTGTTATTCTCATGTTGATACAATGTATATCTATTATTCTCATGTTGATACAATGTATATGTTATTCTCATGTTGATACAATGTCTTCTATTATTCTCATGTTGATACAATGTCTTCCTGTTATTCTCATGTTGATACAATGTATCTGTTATTCTCATGTTGATACAATGTATATCTGTTATTCTCATGTTGATACAATGTATATCTGTTATTCTCATGTTGATACAATGTATATCTGTTATTCTCATGTTGATACAATGTCTTCCTGTTATTCTCATGTTGATACAATGTATCTGTTCTCATGTTGATACAATGTATATCTGTTATTCTCATGTTGATACAATGTATATCTGTTATTCTCATGTTGATAGAATGTATATCTGTTATTCTCATGTTGATACAATGTCTTCCTGTTATTCTCATGTTGATACAATGTATATCTATTCTCATGTTGATACAATGTATATCTGTTATTCTCATGTTGATACAAACGTCTTCCTGTTATTCTCATGTTGATACAATGTATCTATTTATTCTCATGTTGATACAATATATCTGTTATTCTCATGTTGATACAATGTCTTCCTGTTATTCTCATGTTGATACAATGTATATCTGTTATTCTCATGTTGATACAATGTATATCTGTTATTCTCATGTTGATACAATGTATATCCTGTTATTCTCATGTTGATACAATGTCTATCCTGTTATTCTCATGTTGATACAATGTATATCTGTTATTCTCATGTTGATACAATGTATATCTCTGTTATTCTCATGTTGATACAACGTATATCTTCCTGTTATTCTCATGTTGATACAATGTATATCTGTTATTCTCATGTTGATACAATGTATCTGTTATTCTCATGTTGATACAATGTCTATCCTGTTATTCTCATGTTGATACAATGTATATCTCTGTTATTCTCCATGTTGATACAATGTATATCCTGTTATTCTCATGTTGATACAATGTATATCTGTTATTCTCATGTTGATACAATGTCTTCCTATCTATTCTCATGTTGATACAATGTCTTCCTGTTATTCTCATGTTGATACAATGTATATCTGTTATTCTCATGTTGATACCAATGTATATCTATTATTCTCATGTTGATACAATGTATATCCTGTTATTCTCATGTTGATACAATGTATATCTGTTATTCTCATGTTGATACAATGCATATCTGTTATTCTCATGTTGATACAACAATGTATATCTGTTATTCTCATGTTGATACAATGTCTTCCTGTTATTCTCATGTTGATACAAATGTATATCCTGTTATTCTCATGTTGATACAATGTATATCTGTTATTCTCATGTTGATACAATGTATATCTGTTATTCTCATGTTGATACAATGTATATCTGTTATTCTCATGTTGATTACAATGTATATCTTCTCTGTTATTCTCATGTTGATACAATGTCTTCCTATTTATTCTCATGTTGATACAATGTATATCTGTTATTCTCATGTTGATACAATATCTGTTATTCTCATGTTGATACAATGTATCTGTTATTCTCATGTTGATGTTGATACAATGTATATCTGTTATTCTCATGTTGATGTGTATATCTGTTATTTCATGTTGATACAATGTCCTGTTATTCTCATGTTGATACAATGTATATCTGTTATTCTCATGTTGATACAATGTCTTCCTATTTATTCTCATGTTGATACCAATGTATATCCTGTTATTCTCATGTTGATACAATGTATATCTCTGTTATTCTCATGTTGATACAACGTCTTCCTGTTATTCTCATGTTGTTACAATGTATATCCTGTTATTCTCATGTTGATACAATGTATATCTGTTATTCTCATGTTGATACAATGTCTATCCTGTTATTCTCATGTGTTGATACAATGTATATCTGTTATTCTCATGTTGATACAATGTATATCTGTTATTCTCATGTTGATACAATGTATATCTGTTATTCTCATGTTGATACAATGTCTATCTATTTATTCTCATGTTGATACAATGTATATCCTGTTATTCTCATGTTGATACAATGTATATCTGTTATTCTCATGTTGATACACGTCTATCCTGTTATTCTCATGTTGATACAATGTATATCTGTTATTCTCATGTTGATACAATGTATATCTGTTATTCTCATGTTGATACCAATGTCTATCCTATTTATTCTCATGTTGATTACAATGTATATCTGTTATTCTCATGTTGATACAATGTCTATCTATTTATTCTCATTGTTGATACAATGTATATCTGTTATTCTCATGTTGATACAATGTATATCTGTTATTCTCATGTTGATTACAATGTCTATCTGTTATTCTCATGTTGATACAATGTATATCTCATTATTCTCATGTTGATACAATGTATATCTATTTATTCTCATGTTGATACAATGTATATCTGTTATTCTCATGTTGATTGTGTATATCTGTTATTCTCATGTTGATACAATGTCATATCCTGTTATTCTCATATTTGATACAATGTATATCTGTTATTCTGCATGTTGATACAATGTCTATCCCTGTTATTCTCATGTTGATACAATGTATATCTGTTATTCTCATGTTGATACTAATGTATATCTGTTATTCTCATGTTGATACAATGTATATCTATTATTCTCATGTTGATACAATGTATATATCTGTTATTCTCATGTTTGATACAATGTATATCCTGTTATTCTCATGTTGATACAATGTCTATCCTGTTATTCTGTGTTGATACAATGCCTGTCTGTGTTCCCTCATATTGATACAATGTATATCTGTTATTCTCATGTTGATACAATGTATATCTGTTATTCTCATGTTGATACAATGTATATCTATTTATTCTCATGTTGATACAATGTCTATGCTATTCTCATGTTGATACAATGTATATCTGTTATTCTCATGTTTGATACAATGTCTATCCTGTTATTCTCATGTTGATACAATGTATATCCTGTTATTCTCATGTTGATACAATGTATATCTGTTGTTATATGTCTGTGATACAATGTATCTGTTCTCATGTTGATACAATGTATATCCTGTTATTCTCATGTTGATACAATGTATATCTGTTATTTCTCATGTTGAGTACAATGTATCTTCCTGTTATTCTCATGTTGATACAATGTCTATCCTGTTATTCTCATGTTGATACAATGTAACCATATCCTGTTATTCTCATGTTGATACAATGCTTATATCTGTTATTCTCATGTTGATACAATGTCTATCCTGTTATTCTCATATGTTTGATACAATGTATATCCTGTTATTTCCTCATGTTGATACAATGTATATCCTGTTATTCTCATGTTGATACTAATGTATCTGCTATTCTCATGTTGATACAATGTATATCTATTATTCTCATGTTGATACAATGTATATCTATAGTATTCTCATGTTGATACAATGTGTATCTGTTATTCTCATGTTGATACAATGTCTATCTGTTATTCTCATGTTGATACAATGTCTGTCCTATTCTCATTCATGTTGATACAATGTATATCCTGTTATTCTCATGTTGATACAATGTATATCTGTTATTCTCATGTTGATACAATGTCTATCCTGTTATTCTCATGTTGATACAATGTCTATCCTGTTATTCTCATGTTGATACAATGTCTATCCTGTTATTCTCATGTTGATACAATGTCATATCCTATTATTCTCATGTTGATACAATGTAACATATCTATTTATTCTCCATGTTGATACAATGTCTTCCTGTTATTCTCATGTTGATACAATGTATATCTGCTATTCTCATGTTGATACAATGTATATCTGTTATTCTTGTGTTGATACAATGTATATCTGTTATTCTCATGTTGATACAATGTAACTAATATCTATTATTCTCATGTTGATTTGTGTCTTCCTGTTATTCTCATGTTGATACAATGTCTTCCTGTTATTCTCATGTTGATACAATGTATATCTGTTATTCTCATGTTGATACAATGTATATCTGTTATTCTCATGTTGATACAATGTCTATCCTGTTATTCTCATGTTGATACAATGTCTTTATATCTGTTATTCTCATGTTGATACTAATGTCTTCCTATCTGCTATTTCTCATGTTGATACAATGTCTATCCTGTTATTCTCATGTTGATACAATGTATCTATTTATTTCTCATGTTGATACAATGTCTATCCTGTTATTCTCATGTTGATACAATGTATATCCTGTTATTCTCATGTTGATTACAATGTATATCTGTTATTCTCATGTTGATACAATGTATATCTGTTATTCTCATGTTGATACAAAATGTATATCTGTTATTCTCATGTTGATACAATGTCTTCCTGTTATTCTCATGTTTGATACAATGTCTTCCTGTTATTATTCTCATGTTGATTACAATGTATATCTGTTATTCTCATGTTGATACAATGTGTATATCTGTTATTCTCATGTTGATACAATGTATCTGTTATTCTCATGTTGATACAATGTATATCTGTTATTCTCATGTTGATACAATGTATATCTATATTATTCTCATGGTTGAAATTACAAAGTATCTTCCTGTTATTCTCATGTTGTTGTGTATATCTGTTATTCTCATGTTGATACAATGTATATCTGTTATTCTCATGTTGATTACAATGTATATCTATTATTCTCATGTTGATACTAATATATGTTATTCTCATGTTGTTCTAATGTATATCCTGTTATTCTCATGTTGATTTACAATGTATATCTATTTATTCTCATGTTGATACAATGTATATCTATTTATTCTCATGTTGATACAATGTCTTCCTGTTATTCTCATGTTGATACAATGTCTTCCTGTTATTCTCATGTGTTGATACAATGTATATCTATTTATTCTCATGTTTGATACAATGTATATCCTGTTATTCTCATGTTGATGTGTAATATCTGTTATTCTCATGTTGATACAATGTATATCCTGTTATTCTCATGTTGATACAATGTATATCTGTCATTCTCATGTTGATACAATGTCTATCCTGTTATTCTCATGTTGATACAATGTAATATCTGTTATTCTCCATGTTTGATACAATGTATCTGTTATTCTCATGTTGATACAATGTATATCTATTATTCTCATGTTTAGATACAGTGTATCTTCCTGTTATTCTCATGTTGATACAATGTATATTTGTTATTCTCATGTTGATACAATGTATATATATTATTCTCATGTTGATACAATGTATATCCTGTTATTCTTCATGTTGATACAATGTATATCTGTTATTCTCATGTTGATACAATGTATATCCTGTTATTCTCATGTTGATACAATGTATATCCTGTTATTCTCATGTTGATACAATGTATATCTGTTATTCTCATGTTGATTACAATGTATATCTATTATTCTCATGTTGATACAATGTCTTCCTGTTATTCTCATGTTGATACAATGTCTATCCTATTATTCTCATGTTGATTACAATGTATATCTGTTATTCTCATGTTGATACAATGTATATCTATTATTCTCATGTTGATACAATGTCTTCCTGTTATTCTCATGTTGATACAATGTCTTCCTGTTATTCTCATGTTGATACAATGTATATCTGTTATTCTCACATGTTGATACAATGTATATCTGTTATTCTCATGTTGATACAATGTATATCTATTATTCTCATGTTGATACTAATGTCTTCCTGTTATTCTCATGTTGATACAATGTCTATCCTGTTATTCTCATGTTGATACAATGTATATCCTGTTATTCTCATGTTGATACAATGTATATCTGTTATTCTCATGTTGATACAATGTATATCTATTTATTCTCATGTTGATACAATGTCTATCCTGTTATTCTCATGTTGATACAATGTCTATCCTGTTATTCTCATGTTGATACAATGTATATCTATTATTCTCATGTTGATACAATGTATATCTGTTATTCTCATGTTGATTACAATGTATATCTGTTATTCTCATGTTGATACAATGTCATATCTATTATTCTCATGTTGAAATACAATGTATATCCCTGTTATTCTCATGTTGATACAATGTCTATCCTGTTATTCTCATGTTGATACAATGTCTATCCTGTTATTCTCATGTTGATACAATGTATATCTCATTATTCTCATATTTGATACAATGTCTATCTGTTATTCTCTCATGTTGATACAATGTATATCTATTTCATTCTCATGTTGATTACAATGTATATCCTGTTATTCTCATGTTGATACAATGTATATCTGTTATTCTCATGTTGATACAATGTATATCTGTTATTCTCATGTTGATACAATGTATATCTATGTTATTCTCATGTTAGGAGTACAATGTCTATCCTGTTATTCTCATATTTGATACAATGTCTTCCTGTTATTCTCATGTTGATGCAATGTATATCTGTTATTCTCATGTTGATACAATGTCTCCCTGTTATTCTCATGTTGATACAATGTCTATCCTGTTATTCTCATGTTGATACAATGTATATCTATTATTCTCATGTTGATACAATGTATATCTGTTATTCTCATGTTGATACAATGTATATCTGTTATTCTCATGTTTGATACAATGTCTTCCTGTTATTCTCATGTTGATACAATGTCTTCCCTGTTATTCTCATGTTGATACAATGTATATCCTGTTATTCTCATGTTGATACAATGTATATATATTCTCATGTTGATACAATGTATATCTATTTATTCTCATGTTGATACAATGTATATCCTGTTATTCTCATGTTGATACAATGTCTTCCTGTTATTCTCATGTTGATACAATGTATATCTGATATTCTCATGTTGATTACAATGTATATCTGTTATTCTCATGTTGATACAATGTATATCTATTTATTCTCATGTTGATACAATGTATATCTGTTATTCTCATGTTGATACAATGTATATCTATTATTCTCATGTTGATACAATGTCTATCCTATTATTCTCTCCATGTTGTTTTACAATGTCTATCCTGTTATTCTCATATTGATACAATGTATATCTGTTATTCCTTATTAATACAATGTATATCTATTATTCTCATGTTGATACAATGTATCCTGTTATTCTCATGTTGATACAATGTATATCTGTTATTCTCATGTTGATACAATGTCTATCTGCTATTCTCATGTTGATACAATGTATATCTGTTATTCTCATGTTGATTACAATGTCTATCCTGTTATTCTCATGTTGATACAATGTATATCTGTTATTCTCATGTTGATACAATGTATATCCTGTTATTCTCATGTTGATACAATGTATATCTGTTATTCTCATGTTGATACAGTGTATATCTGTTATTCTCATGTTGATACAATGTATGTCCTGTTATTCTCATGTTGATACAATGTATATCTGTCCTATTCTCATGTTGATACAATGTATATCTGTTATTCTCATGTTGATACAATGTATATCTATTTATTCTCATGTTGATATAATGTCTATCCTGTTATTCTCATGTTGAAGTACAATGTATATCTGTTATTCATCATGTTGATACAATGTATATCCTGTTATTCTCATGTTGATACAATGTCTTCCTGTTATTCTCATGTTGATACAATGTAAAATATCTATTATTCTCATGTTGATACTAATGTCTTCCTGTTATTCTCATGTTGATTACAATGTATATCCTGTTATTCTCATGTTGATACAATGTATATCTATCTGCTATTCTCATGTTGATACAATGTATATCTGTTATTCTCATGTTGATACAATCTATCTGTATTCTCATGTTGATACAATGTATATCCTGTTATTCTCATGTTGATACAATGTATATCTGTTATTCTCACATGTTGAGTACAATGTATATCTGTTATTCTCATGTTGATACAATGTATATCTGTTATTCTCATGTTGATACAATGTATATCTGTTATTCTCATGTTGATACAATGTATATCTGTTATTCTCATGTTTGATACAATGTCTTCCTGTTATTCTCATGTTGATACAATGTATATCTGTTATTCTCATGTTTGATACAATGTCTATCTGCTATTCTCATGTTGATACAATGTATATCTATTTATTCTCATGTTGATACAATGTATATCTGTCCTATTCTCATGTTGATACAATGTATATCTGTTATTCTCATGTTGATACAATGTCTTATATCTATTATTCTCATGTTGAGTACAATGTATATCTATTTATTCTCATGTTGATTACAATGTGTATTTATTCTCATGTTCATACAATGTCTATCCCTGTTATTCTCATGTTGATACAATGTATATCTGTTATTCTCATGTATTTGATACAATGTATATCTATTTATTCTCACATGTTGATACAATGTCTATCCTGTTATTCTCATGTTGATACAATGTATATCTGTTATTCTCATGTTGATACAATGTATATCTGTTATTCTCATGTTGATACAATGTATATCTGTTATTCTCATGTTGATACAATGTCTATCTCTGTTATTCTCATGTTGATACAATGTATCTTCCTGTTATTCTCATGTTGATACAATGTACATATCTGTTATTATTCTCATATTGATACAATGTATATCTGTTATTCTCATGTTGATACAATGTATATGTGTTATTCTCATGTTGATTACAATGTATATCTGTTATTCTCATGTTGATTACAATGTCTATCTGCTATTCTCATGTTGATACAATGTATATCCTGTTATTCTCATGTTGATACAATGTATATCTTGTTATTCTCATGTTGATTACATGTATATCCTGTTATTCTCATGTTGATACAATGTATATCATTATTCTCATGTTGTTACAATGTATATACTATTATTCTCATGTTGATACAATGTCTTCCTGTTATTCTCATGTTGATACAATGTATATCTGTTATTCTCATGTTGATACAATGTATATCTCTGTTATTCTCATGTTGATACAATGTCTATCCTGTTATTCTCATGTTGATACAATGTCTTCCTGTTATTCTCATGTTGATACAATGTATATCTGTTATTCTCATGTTGATACAATGTCTATCCTGTTATTCTCATGTTGATACAATGTATATCTGTTATTCTCATGGTTGATACAATGTATATCTGTTATTCTCATATTTGATTACAATGTATATCTGTTATTCTCATGTTGATACAATGTCTATCCTGTTATTCTCATGTTGATACAATGTATATCCTGTTATTCTCATGTTGATACAATGTCTATCCTGTTATTCTCATGTTGATACAATGTATATCTGTTATTCTCATGTTGATACAATGTCTATCCTGTTATTCTCATGTTGATACAATGTATATCCTGTTATTCTCATGTTGATACAATGTCTATCCTGTTATTCTCATGTTGATACAATGTATATCTGTTATTCTCATGTTGATACGTGTATATCTGTTATTCTCATGTTGATACTAATGTATATCTGTTATTCTCATGTTGATACAATGTATATCTTTTATTCTCATGTTGATACAAACCTGTATATCTATTTATTCTCATGTTGATACAATGTATATCTGTTATTCTCATGTTGATACAATGCCATATCCTGTTATTCTCATGTTGATACAATGTATATCTGTTATTCTCATGTTGATACAACATATCTGTTATTTCTCATGTTGATACAATGTCTATCCTGTTATTCTCATGTTGATACAATGTATATCCTGTTGCATTCTCATGTTGATCTACAATGTATATCTATTTATTCTCATGTTGATACAATGTATATCTGTTATTCTCATGTTGATACAAATGTATATCATTATTCTCATGTTGATACAATGTGTGTATATCTATTATTCTCATGTTGATTACAATGTATATCTGTTATTCTCATGTTGATTACAATGTATATCTATTATTCTCATGTTGATACAATGTCTATCCTGTTATTCTCATGTTGATACAATGTCTTCCTGTTATTCTCATGTTGGTACAATGTAATATCTGTTATTCTCATGTTGATACAATGTATATCTCTGTTATTCTCATGTTGATTACAATGTATATCTGTTATTCTCATGATCTGATACAATATATCTATTATTCTCATGTTAAATTACAATGTATATCTGTTACATTCTCATGTTGATACAATGTCTTCCTGTTATTCTCATGTTGATACAATGTCTTCTATTATTCTATGTTATCTAATGTCTTCCTGTTATGTTGATACATTTAATGTATATCTATTTATTCTCATGTTGATACAATGTATATTTGTTATTCTCATGTTGATACAATGTATATCTGTTATTCTCATGTTGATACAATGTATATCTGTTATTCTCATGTTGATACAATGTATATCTGTTATTCTCATGTTGATACAATGTATATCCTATTTATTCTCATGTTGATACAATGTATATCTGTTATTCTCATGTTGATACAATGTATATCCTGTTATTCTCATGTTGATACAATGTATATCTGTTATTCTCATGTTGATACAATGTATATCCTGTTATTCTCATGTTGATACAATGTCTATCCTGTTATTCTCATGTTGATACAATGTCTTCCTGTTATTCTCATGTTGATACAATGTATATCTGTTATTCTCATGTTGATTACAATGTATATCTGTTATTCTCATGTTGATACAATGTATATCTGATATTCTCTAATGTTGATACAATGTATATCTGTTACCTTCTCATGTTGATACAATGTATATCTATTTATTCTCATGTTGATACAATGTATATCTGTTATTCTCATGTTGATACAATGTATATCATGTTATTCTCATGTTGATACAATGTCTATCCTGTTATTCTCATGTTGATACAATGTCTATCTGTTATTCTCATGTTGATTACAATGTATATCCTGTTATTCTCATGTTGATACAATGTATATCTGTTATTCTCCTTGTTGATACAATGTATATCTATTTATTCTCATGTTGATACAATGTCTATCCTGTTATTCTCATGTTGATACAATGTCTATCCTATTTATTCTCACATGTTGATACAATGTGTATATCTGTTATTCTCATGTTGATACAATATATATCTGTTATTCTCATGTTGATACAATGTATATCTGTGTTATTCTCATGTTGATACAATGTATATCTTCCTGTTATTCTCATGTTGATACAATGTATATCTCTGTTATTCTCATGTTGATACACAATGTATCCTATTATTCTCATGTTGATACAATGTCTATCCTGTTATTCTCATGTTGATTACAATGTATATGTCTGTTATTCTCATGTTGATACAATGTATATCTTCCTGTATTCTCATGTTGATACAATGTATATCTGTTATTCTCATGTTTATACAATGTATATCTGTTATTCTCATGTTGATACAATGTATATACTGTTATTCTCATGTGTTGATACAATGTATATCTGTTATTCTCATGTTGATACAATGTATATCTTGTTATTCTCATGTTGATACAATGTATATCTATTTATTCTCATGTTGATACAATGTCTGTCTATTATTCTCATGTTGATACAATGTCTATCCTGTTATTCTCATGTTGATCTGATGTATATCTGTTATTCTCATGTTGATACAATGTATCTTCCTGTTATTCTCATGTTGATACAATGTCTATCTGTTATTCTCATGTTGATACAATGTATATCTATTTATTCTCATGTTGATACAATGTATATCTATTTATTCTCATGTTGATACAATGTATATCCTGTTATTCTCATGTTGATACAATACTATCTTATATTATTCATGTTGATACAATGTCTATCCTGTTATTCTCATGTTGATACAATGTATATCTGTTATTCTCATGTTGATACAATGTGTATATCTGTCTTCTCATGTTGATACAATGTATATCTAGTTATTCTCATGTTGATACAATGTATATCTGTTATTCTCACATGTTGATACAATGTCTTCCTGTTATTCTCATGTTGATACAATGTATATCTGATTTATTCTCATGTTGATACAATGTATATGTTATTTCTCATGGTTGATACAATGTCATATCCTGTTATTCTCATATTTGATACAATGTAGCATATCTGTTATTCTCATGTTGATACAATGTATATCTATTATTCTCATGTTGATACAATGTCTATCCTGTTATTCTCATGTTGATACAATGTCTTTCTGTTATTCTCATGTTGATACAATGTATATCCTGTTATTCTCATATTGATACAATGTATATCTGTTATTCTCATGTTGATACAATGTATATCTGTTATTCTCATGTTGATACAATGTATATCTGGTTATTCTCATGTTGATACAATGTCTATCTGCTATTCTCATGTTGATTACAATGTATATCTATTTATTCTCATGTTGATACAATGTCTTCCTGTTATTCTCATGTTGATACAATGTATATCTATTGTTCTCATGTTGATACAATGTATGTATCTGTTATTCTCATGTTGATACAATGTATATCCTGTTATTCTCATGTTGATACAATGTATATCTGTTATTCTCATGTTGATACAATGTATATCTGTTATTCTCATGTTGATACAATGTCTATCTGTTATTCTCATGTTGATACAATGTATATCTGTTATTCTCATGTTGATACAATGTATATCTGTTATTCTCATGTTGATACAATGTCTATCCTGTTATTCTCATGTTGATACAATGTATATCCTGTTATTCTCATGTTGATAGTGTATATCCTGTTATTCTCATGTTGATACAATGTCTATCCTGTTATTCTCATGTTGATACAATGTATATCTGTTATTCTCATGTTGATACAATGTCTTCCTGTTATTCTCATGTTGATACAATGTATATCTGTTATTCTCATGTTGATACAATGTCTATCTGCTATTCTCATGTTGATACAATGTATATCTGTTATTCTCATGTTGATACAATGTCTTCCTGTTATTCTCATGTTGATACAATGTATATCCTGTTATTCTCATGTTGATGTGTATATCTGTTATTCTCATGTTGATACAATGTATATCTGTTATTCTCATGTTGATACAATGTATATCTGTTATTCTCATGTTGATACAATGTATATCTGTTATTCTCATGTTGATACAATGTATATCTATTATTCTCATGTTGATACAATGTCTATCCTGTTATTCTCATGTTGATACAATGTATATCTATTATTCTCATGTTGATACAATGTCTATCTGCTATTCTCATGTTGATACAATGTATATCTCTGTTATTCTCATGTTGATACAATGTCTATCCTGTTATTCTCATGTTGATACAATGTATATCCTGTTATTCTCATGTTGATACAATGTATATCCTGTTATTCTCATGTTGATACAATGTATATCTATTTATTCTCATGTTGATACAATGTATATCTGTTATTCTCATGTTGATACAATGTCTATCATTATTCTCATGTTGATACAATGTATATATCTATTTATTCTCATGTTGATACAATGTATATCTATTATTCTCATGTTGATACAATGTCTATCCTGTTATTCTCATGTTGATTACAATGTATATCTATTTATTACTCATGTTGATACAATGTATATCTATTTATTCTCATGTTGATACAATGTATATATCTGTTATTCTCATATTTGATACAATGTCTTTATATCTGTTATTCTCATGTTGATACAATGTCTATCCTGTTATTCTCATGTTGATACAATGTATATCTGTTATTCTCATATTGATACAATGTATCCTGTTATTCTCATGTTTGATACAATGTATATCTATTATTCTCATGTTGATACAATGTATATCTGTTATTCTCATGTTGATACAATGTCTATCTGCTATTCTCATGTTGATACAATGTATATCTGTTATTCTCATGTTGATACAATGTCTATCCTGTTATTCTCATGTTGATACAATGTATACATGTTATTCTCATGTTGATACAATGTATATCTGTTATTCTCATGTTGATTCACAATGTATATCCTGTTATTCTCATGTTGATACAATGTCTATCCTGTTATTCTCATGTTGATACAATGTATATCTGTTATTCTCATGTTGATACAATGTATATCTGTTATTCTCATGTTGATACAATGTCTTCCTGTTATTCTCATGTTGATACAATGTCTATCCTGTTATTCTCATGTTGATACAATGTATATCTGTTATTCTCATGTTTGATACAATGTCTATCCTGTTATTCTCATGTTGATACAATGTATATCTCTGTTATTCTCATGTTGATACAATGTATATCTGTTATTCTCATGTTGATACAATGTATATCTGTTATTCTCATGTTGATACAATGTCTTCCTGTTATTCTCATGTTGATACAATGTCTATCCTGTTATTCTCATGTTGATACAATGTCTATATGCTATTCTCATGTTGATACAATGTGCATATCTGTTATTCTCATGTTGATACAGTAACTAGTATCCTGTTATTCTCATGTTGATACAATGTATATCTGTTATTCTCATGTTGATACAATGTATATCTGTTATTCTCATGTTGATACAATGTATATCTGTTATTCTCATGTTGATACAATGTATATCTGTTATTCTCATGTTGATACAATGTATATCTGTTATTCTCATGTTGATACAATGTATATCTGTTATTCTCATGTTGATACAATGTATATCTGTTATTCTCATGTTGATACAATGTATATCTGTTATTCTCATGTTGATACAATGTATATCTGTTATTCTCATGTTGATACAATGTATATCTGTTATTCTCATGTTGATACAATGTATATCTGTTATTCTCATGTTGATACAATGTATATCTGTTATTCTCATGTTGATACAATGTATATCTGTTATTCTCATGTTGATACAATGTATATCTGTTATTCTCATGTTGATACAATGTATATCTGTTATTCTCATGTTGATACAATGTATATCTGTTATTCTCATGTTGATACAATGTATATCTGTTATTCTCATGTTGATACAATGTATATCTGTTATTCTCATGTTGATACAATGTATATCTGTTATTCTCATGTTGATACAATGTATATCTGTTATTCTCATGTTGATACAATGTATATCTGTTATTCTCATGTTGATACAATGTATATCTGTTATTCTCATGTTGATACAATGTATATCTGTTATTCTCATGTTGATACAATGTATATCTGTTATTCTCATGTTGATACAATGTATATCTGTTATTCTCATGTTGATACAATGTATATCTGTTATTCTCATGTTGATACAATGTATATCTGTTATTCTCATGTTGATACAATGTATATCTGTTATTCTCATGTTGATACAATGTATATCTGTTATTCTCATGTTGATACAATGTATATCTGTTATTCTCATGTTGATACAATGTATATCTGTTATTCTCATGTTGATACAATGTATATCTGTTATTCTCATGTTGATACAATGTATATCTGTTATTCTCATGTTGATACAATGTCTTCCTGTTATTCTCATGTTGATACAATGTATATCTGTTATTCTCATGTTGATACAATGTATATCTGTTATTCTCATGTTGATACAATGTATATCTGTTATTCTCATGTTGATACAATGTATATCTGTTATTCTCATGTTGATACAATGTATATCTGTTATTCTCATGTTGATACAATGTATATCTGTTATTCTCATGTTGATACAATGTATATCTGTTATTCTCATGTTGATACAATGTATATCTGTTATTCTCATGTTGATACAATGTATATCTGTTATTCTCATGTTGATACAATGTATATCTGTTATTCTCATGTTGATACAATGTATATCTGTTATTCTCATGTTGATACAATGTATATCTGTTATTCTCATGTTGATACAATGTATATCTGTTATTCTCATGTTGATACAATGTATATCTGTTATTCTCATGTTGATACAATGTATATCTGTTATTCTCATGTTGATACAATGTATATCTGTTATTCTCATGTTGATACAATGTATATCTGTTATTCTCATGTTGATACAATGTATATCTGTTATTCTCATGTTGATACAATGTATATCTGTTATTCTCATGTTGATACAATGTATATCTGTTATTCTCATGTTGATACAATGTATATCTGTTATTCTCATGTTGATACAATGTATATCTGTTATTCTCATGTTGATACAATGTATATCTGTTATTCTCATGTTGATACAATGTATATCTGTTATTCTCATGTTGATACAATGTATATCTGTTATTCTCATGTTGATACAATGTATATCTGTTATTCTCATGTTGATACAATGTATATCTGTTATTCTCATGTTGATACAATGTATATCTGTTATTCTCATGTTGATACAATGTATATCTGTTATTCTCATGTTGATACAATGTATATCTGTTATTCTCATGTTGATACAATGTATATCTGTTATTCTCATGTTGATACAATGTATATCTGTTATTCTCATGTTGATACAATGTATATCTGTTATTCTCATGTTGATACAATGTATATCTGTTATTCTCATGTTGATACAATGTATATCTGTTATTCTCATGTTGATACAATGTATATCTGTTATTCTCATGTTGATACAATGTATATCTGTTATTCTCATGTTGATACAATGTATATCTGTTATTCTCATGTTGATACAATGTATATCTGTTATTCTCATG
Organism: Brachymystax lenok tsinlingensis; assembly: GCA_030435695.1. Lineage (NCBI taxonomy): Eukaryota > Metazoa > Chordata > Actinopteri > Salmoniformes > Salmonidae > Brachymystax > Brachymystax lenok. The sequence continues at coordinate 229,723 of CM059819.1, read as the reverse complement.
TTGATACAATGTATATCTGTTATTCTCATGTTGATACAATGTATATCTGTTATTCTCATGTTGATACAATGTATATCTGTTATTCTCATGTTGATACAATGTATATCTGTTATTCTCATGTTGATACAATGTATATCTGTTATTCTCATGTTGATACAATGTATATCTGTTATTCTCATGTTGATACAATGTATATCTGTTATTCTCATGTTGATACAATGTATATCTGTTATTCTCATGTTGATACAATGTATATCTGTTATTCTCATGTTGATACAATGTATATCTGTTATTCTCATGTTGATACAATGTCTTCCTGTTATTCTCATGTTGATACAATGTATATCTGTTATTCTCATGTTGATACAATGTATATCTGTTATTCTCATGTTGATACAATGTATATCTGTTATTCTCATGTTGATACAATGTATATCTGTTATTCTCATGTTGATACAATGTATATCTGTTATTCTCATGTTGATACAATGTATATCTGTTATTCTCATGTTGATACAATGTATATCTGTTATTCTCATGTTGATACAATGTCTTCCTGTTATTCTCATGTTGATACAATGTATATCTGTTATTCTCATGTTGATACAATGTATATCTGTTATTCTCATGTTGATACAATGTATATCTGTTATTCTCATGTTGATACAATGTCTTCCTGTTATTCTCATGTTGATACAATGTATATCTGTTATTCTCATGTTGATACAATGTATATCTGTTATTCTCATGTTGATACAATGTATATCTGTTATTCTCATGTTGATACAATGTATATCTGTTATTCTCATGTTGATACAATGTATATCTGTTATTCTCATGTTGATACAATGTATATCTGTTATTCTCATGTTGATACAATGTATATCTGTTATTCTCATGTTGATACAATGTATATCTGTTATTCTCATGTTGATACAATGTATATCTGTTATTCTCATGTTGATACAATGTATATCTGTTATTCTCATGTTGATACAATGTATATCTGTTATTCTCATGTTGATACAATGTATATCTGTTATTCTCATGTTGATACAATGTATATCTGTTATTCTCATGTTGATACAATGTATATCTGTTATTCTCATGTTGATACAATGTATATCTGTTATTCTCATGTTGATACAATGTATATCTGTTATTCTCATGTTGATACAATGTATATCTGTTATTCTCATGTTGATACAATGTATATCTGTTATTCTCATGTTGATACAATGTATATCTGTTATTCTCATGTTGATACAATGTATATCTGTTATTCTCATGTTGATACAATGTATATCCTGTTATTCTCATGTTGATACAATGTATATCTGTTATTCTCATGTTGATACAATGTATATCTGTTATTCTCATGTTGATACAATGTATATCTGTTATTCTCATGTTGATACAATGTATATCTGTTATTCTCATGTTGATACAATGTATATCTGTTATTCTCATGTTGATACAATGTATATCTGTTATTCTCATGTTGATACAATGTATATCTGTTATTCTCATGTTGATACAATGTATATCTGTTATTCTCATGTTGATACAATGTATATCTGTTATTCTCATGTTGATACAATGTATATCTGTTATTCTCATGTTGATACAATGTATATCTGTTATTCTCATGTTGATACAATGTATATCTGTTATTCTCATGTTGATACAATGTATATCTGTTATTCTCATGTTGATACAATGTATATCTGTTATTCTCATGTTGATACAATGTATATCTGTTATTCTCATGTTGATACAATGTATATCTGTTATTCTCATGTTGATACAATGTATATCTGTTATTCTCATGTTGATACAATGTATATCTGTTATTCTCATGTTGATACAATGTATATCTGTTATTCTCATGTTGATACAATGTATATCTGTTATTCTCATGTTGATACAATGTATATCTGTTATTCTCATGTTGATACAATGTATATCTGTTATTCTCATGTTGATACAATGTATATCTGTTATTCTCATGTTGATACAATGTATATCTGTTATTCTCATGTTGATACAATGTCTATCTGTTATTCTCATGTTGATACAATGTATATCTGTTATTCTCATGTTGATACAATGTCTTTACAATATATATTTTTTAACTACTCTGGTAACCGGTTCGTTCCACCTCAAAAAGCACAAAGAGGATTTTGACACCAACAATCTCAGATTGTTCTGAAATAATTTCTGTTGTTAGAAACAGATCAGATTAGCATCCCTGCAACATTATTTGGTTGAAATATAATTTGACATCTGAGAAATTAAGCTAATTGATTGCAGCCAAATTGGCCTTCATTTATAGGATTCATATAATATTCAATAAATATTGTACCTAACATCCAATTTGGACCAAACCTTTTCTAACAATGAGTTCGGCATGAGGAATCCAAAGGAATGGTTAAAAGCCACCCAGACCCATAACCCCAACAACGACAATACAGGTCTGACCAATAGATGGTGCTGATCATGCTATTAGGTGAAAATAGTTTGAAGACCCCCCCAATGTTAAAGGGATAGTTCACCCAAATTGCAAAATGACATTGGTTGTCTATTGACAAGGTGTGATAGCAACCCATGCTTGGGTTTTTCGGCCACTGTTTCAAAAGCTAACTTAGCATTTGTGGCACAAATTCAATGCAAGTCAGTTGTACTTATAATTTTCATGCTTCATGTTCATTAGAACACTATATAGGTAATAGGGGGCCATTTGGAAGGCAGCCATGTTTTACAAACCGTGCCACAAGAGGTCTCTTCACAGTCCTCAAGTCCAGAACAGACTAGGGGAGGCGCACAGTACTACATAGAGCCATGACTACAGAACAGACTATTGGAGGAGCACAGTACTACATAGAGCCATGACTACAGAACAGACTGGGAGGCGCACAGTACTACATAGAGCCATGACTACAGAACAGACTGGGAGGCGCACAGTACTACATAGAGCCATGACTACAGAACAGAATATTGGAGGAGCACAGTACTACATAGAGCCATGACTACAGAACAGACTGGGAGGCGCACAGTACTACATAGAGCCATGACTACAGAACAGACTATTGGAGGTGCACAGTACTACATAGAGCCATGACTACAGAACAGACTATTGGAGGAGCACAGTACTACATAGAGCCATGACTACAGAACAGACTATTGGAGGAGCACAGTACTACATAGAGTCATGACTACAGAACAGACTATTGGAGGAGCACAGTACTACATAGAGTCATGACTACAGAACAGACTATTGGAGGAGCACAGTACTACATAGAGCCATGACTACAGAACAGACTGGGAGGGGCACAGCACTACATAGAGCCATGACTACAGAACAGACTATTGGAGGAGCACAGTACTACATAGAGCCATGACTACAGAACAGACTATTGGAGGAGCACAGTACTACATAGAGCCATGACTACAGAACAGACTATTGGAGGTGCACAGTACTACATAGAGCCATGACTACAGAACAGACTGGGAGGAGCACAGTACTACATAGAGCCATGACTACAGAACAGACTATTGGAGGCCCACAGTACTACATAGAGCCATGACTACAGAACAGACTGGGAGGGGCACAGTACTACATAGAGCCATGACTACAGAACAGACTATTGGAGGAGCACAGTACTACATAGAGCCATGACTACAGAACAGACTGGGAGGGGCACAGTACTACATAGAGCCATGACTACAGAACAGACTATTGGAGGAGCACAGTACTACATAGAGCCATGACTACAGAACAGACTATTGGAGGAGCACAGTACTACATAGAGCCATGACTACAGAACAGACTATTGGAGGAGCACAGTACTACATAGAGCCATGACTACAGAACAGACTATTGGAGGAGCACAGTACTACATAGAGCCATGACTACAGAACAGACTGGGAGGGGCACAGTACTACATAGAGCCATGACTACAGAACAGACTATTGGAGGAGCACAGTACTACATAGAGCCATGACTACATGGAACTCTATTCCACATCAGGTAACTGATGCAGCAGTAGAATCAGATTTAAAAAGCAGGTAAAAATACCCCTTATGGAACAGTAAGGACTGTGAAGTAACACAACCATAGGCACAGACACATGTATACAGTTGAAGTCGGAAGTTTACATACACTTAGGTTGTCATTAAAACTTGTTTTTCAACCACTGCACAAATTTCTTGTTAACAAACTATAGTTTTGGCAAGTCGGATAGGACATCTACTCTGCATAACACAAGTAATTTTTCCAACAATTGTTTACAGACAGATTATTTCACTGTATCACAATTCCAGTGGGTCAGAAGTTTACATACACTAAGTTGACTGTGCTTTAAAAGAGCTTGGAAAATTACAGGATGTATTTCAAGGCCTACCTTCAAACTCAGTGCCTCTTTGCTTGACATCATGGGAAAATTAAAAGAAATCAGCCAAGACCTCAGAAATAAAATGGTAGACCTCCACAAGTCTGGTTCATCCTTGGGAGCAATTTACATAAACACCATGGGACCACGCAACCGTCATACCGCTCAGGAAGGAGACACGTTCTGTCTCCTAGAGATGAACATACTTTGGTGCGAAAAGTGCAAATCAATCCCAGAACAACAGCAAAGGACCTTGTGAAGATGCTGGAGGAAACAGGTACAAAAGTATATATATCCACAGTAAAACGAGTCCTATATCGACATAACCTGAAAGGCCACTTAGCAAGGAAGAAGCCAGTTCTCCAAAACCACCATAAAAAAGCCAGACTACGGTTTGCAACTGCACATGGGGACAAAGATCGTACTTTTTGGAGAAATGTCCACTGGTCTGATGAAACAAAAATGGAACTGTATGGCCATAATGACCATCGTTATTGTTGGAGGAAAAGGGGGAGGCTTGCAAGCCGAAGAACACCATCCCAACCGTGAAGCACGGGGGTGGCAGCATCATGTTGTGGGGGTGCTTTGCTGCAGGAGGGACTGGTGCACTTCACAAAATAGATGGCATCATGAGGAGGGAAATGATGTGGATATATTGAAGCAACATCTCAAGATATCAGTCAGGAAGTTAAAGCTTGGTCGCAAATGGGCCTTCCAAATGGACAATGACCCCAAGCATACTTCCAAAGTTGTGACAGAATGGCTTAAGGACAACAGAGTCAAGGTATTGGAGTGGCCATCACAAAGCCCTGACCTCAATCCTATAGAAAATTTGTGGGCAGAACTGAAAAAGCATGTGCGAGCAAGGAGGCCTACAAACCTGACTCAGTTACACCAGCTCTGTCAGGAGGAATGGGTCAAAATTCACCCAACTTATTGTGGGAAGCTTGTGGAAGGCCACCCGAAACGTTTGACCCAAGTTAAACAATTGAAAGGCAATGCAAGCCAATGCCTTGGCAGCAACTAATGGGGATCCATAATAAATACAAATCATCCTAAAGGTTAAAACATGGGTAACTGTATTATCTTACTTAGATATGAAGCGCACAAATGCTAATATATGTACCGCTGACCTGCATGGGATTTGTGTTAGCATTTGAAACAGTGACCAGGTAAACAAAACCAAAGCAAGGGTTGCCGTCATACCTTGCCCATAGACTGCTTGGAAACCAATATGTAATCGTGTAATTTGGGTGAATTATCCCTTTAATATTGAGGGGGTCTTTAGAAAGTCAGAACCTGGTAACAGGATGCAGGATGGGACAGAAACCTTTACAATGACTCATTCACTGACAATACATTACGGAGGATGAAGAAACAACACTTGAAGCAGCAGCTCCATACTAGTCAGACACAGAGATACTATATAGTCGTTGTTGGGGTGGGATTGGTGTGGGGGTCCGTGGATGGCTTTGGACCATTCATTTAGATCAGCTCCATACTAGTCAGACACAGAGATACTATATAGTCGTTGTTGGGGTGGGATTGGTGTGGGGGTCCGTGGATGGCTTTGGACCATTCATTTAGATCAGCTCCATACTAGTCAGACACAGAGATACTATATAGTCGTTGTTGGGGTGGGGTTGGTGTGGGGGTCCGTGGATGGCTTTGGACCATTCATTTAGATCAGCTCCATACTAGTCAGACACAGAGATACTATATAGTCGTTGTTGGGGTGGGGTTGGTGTGGGGGTCCGTGGATGGCTTTGGACCATTCATTTAGATCTCCCCTATCTTACTCATTGTTAGAAATAGTTTGGTCCAAATTGGATGTTTGGTACTATATTTATTGAATATTATATGAATCCTATAAATTAAAATAAAATCAATAAGCTTAATTTCTCAGAGATCAAATTATATTTAAACCAAATAATGTTTCAGGAATGTTAATCTGATCTGTTTCTAACAACAGAAACAATTTCCTAACAATCTGAGATGGTGGGTGTCATGCTGAAATGACATGGACCGACCCTACCGTGATCTGTTAAAGTTTGGTACGACAGTAGTTCATGAGAAGTACCTGTGTGAGGTTTAGGTGGTTTGATCTTCATCAGCATGGCGACAGGAGCCAGTTTGCCTGTATCTCCTACTCCAGGTGCATGCTGGGACAGCTCTTTCAGCCAGGAGTCTTTAGGGAACCTGTACACCTCTAAACACTGACAACCATTACCTGGTGAGAGAAATGAAAATAATATGAAGATTGAATGAAATATTCTACATGCATACTTAGGACTGGACTAAACAGATGAAAAAGGTCATTTTGTTTTGCATTCCTCTCATTTCAGTTAGGCGGTCTGATTGAGCTGATCTGCCGGGCTCTCCCACACCGATCCCAGGAGGTCACTTCCGTCACTCGTCAATCTTTTGAACTGTTGTGAAGCCAGGTACCAGGACACTGTTGTGAAGCCAGGTGCCAGGACACTGTTGTGAAGCCAGCTGCCAGGACACTGTTGTGAAGCCAGGTACCAGGACACTGTTGTGAAGCCAGGTGCCAGGACACTGTTGTGAAGCCAGGTGCCAGGACACTGTTGTGAAGCCAGGTCCCAGGACACTGTTGTGAAGCCAGGTACCAGGACACTGTTGTGAAGCCAGGTGCCAGGACACTGTTGTGAAGCCAGGTGCCAGGACACTGTTGTGAAGCCAGGTGCCAGGACACTGTTGTGAAGCCAGGTGCCAGGACACTGTTGTGAAGCCAGGTACCAGGACACTGTTGTGAAGCCAGGTCCCAGGACACTGTTGTGAAGCCAGGTACCAGGACACTGTTGTGAAGCCAGGTACCAGGACACTGTTGTGAAGCCAGGTGCCAGGACACTGTTGTGAAGCCAGGTACCAGGACACTGTTGTGAAGCCAACTGCCAGGACACTGTTATGAAGCCAGGTACCAGGACACTGTTGTGAAGCCAGCTGCCAGGACACTGTTGTGAAGCCAGGTGCCAGGACACTGTTGTGAAGCCAGATACCAGGACACTGTTGTGAAGCCAGGTACCAGGACACTGTTGTGAAGCCAGGTACCAGGACACTGTTGTGAAGCCAGGTGCCAGGACACTGTTGTGAAGCCAGGTACCAGGACACTGTTGTGAAGCCAGGTACCAGGACACTGTTGTGAAGCCAGCTGCCAGGACACTGTTGTGAAGCCAGGTACCAGGACACTGTTGTGAAGCCAGCTGCCAGGACACTGTTGTGAAGCCAGGTGCCAGGACACTGTTGTGAAGCCAGGTACCAGGACACTGTTGTGAAGCCAGGTACCAGGACACTGTTGTGAAGCCAGGTGCCAGGACACTGTTGTGAAGCCAGGTGCCAGGACACTGTTGTGAAGCCAGGTGCCAGGACACTGTTGTGAAGCCAGGTACCAGGACACTGTTGTGAAGCCAGCTGCCAGGACACTGTTGTGAAGCCAGCTGCCAGGACACTGTTGTGAAGCCAGCTGCCAGGACACTGTTGTGATGCCAGGTACCAGGACACTGTTGTGATGCCAGGTACCAGGACACTTGACTTGTAACTAAACTCCACTAGAAACAATATTGTTTATACTCATACCACAGCTAGACAACACAGTAATTTATTGATTAATTGTTTAATTGAACCACTGACATTTAAGTCAGTTTAATATTCAGGATTCTGTTTTCAGCATTATGCAGATGAGATGTGACCATGATCTGTGTTGTGTAATTTAATATTCAGCATTATGCAGATGAGATGTGACCATGATCTGTGTTGTGTAATTTAATATTCAGCATTATGCAGATGAGATGTGACCATGATCTGTGTTGTGTCATTTCATATTCAGCATTATGCAGATGAGATGTGACCATGATCTGTGTTGTGTCATTTAATATTCAGCATTATGCAGATGAGATGTGACCATGATCTGTGTTGTGTAATAAACCTTACAGCTGATGGTAGCAGCTCCATAGTCTCCTCCTCTGGACAGTTCAAACTTCACACAGACACTTCTCTGGTTGAGGTCATCCTGGTCACATTAAAAGGTTCATGATAAGATATAATAGAATGATAACTGGGATGAAACCAGCTAGACAAACTATGGACAAGCCTGTGTATGTCTATTGCCTTCGACTTCAGACTCTGAAATCACCCACCAATCACTGAAAGGGACCTTGCTATCCGGGATTCTTGGGACGTCCCTCCCCCATTGAAGTTTACAATTACGCCATTTAGCAGACGCTCTTATGCAGAGCTGCTTACAGGAGTAGTTAGGGTCAATGACATATCTCTTCTTTCTTTAACTAGTCAGCTTGGGGGTTCGAACCAGCAACGTTTTGGTTACTGTCCCAACGCTCTGAACCTCGAGGCTACCTGCCACCCCCGTTTAAATGAAACATGGTTAGGCTGTTTCTTTAGACCTGTCTAAAATACATAGATTCATTGTGATGGAGTACATGAAATGGATTTATTAGACTCTCCTTAAAAAGGTGCGCATCAGCGGCTTGTATGCGTGGAGGCCAGGAGATGCTAAATGTGTTTGTTAATTAGGTCAATTAGGTCAATTACCGTAAGACCAGCAGTCATTTGCATGACAGTTACCGGCTGACAAAATGTAATGACTGCCATAGCCCTAGTCCCAAGGATTCCAGATAGCACTAACCTCACTCACACCTGTGAGCAATCGCTCCCTTATCTAGCCTTGCTGGTGCTCAAAGTACCTTCTGAATGCTGCCTCCTAATGGTGGGAAGATATAATGGAAAACTGACCAACGGAATTCCTAACAATAACATATTGCGATGAAAACAATACTGAATCAAAATGGTCATTAAATAATTATTTATTTTTCATTTAACCCTTATTTTACCAGATCAGTTGACTGAGAACACATTCTCATTTCCAGCAACGACCTGGGGAATATTTACAGGGGAGCGGATAGAGAGAGGGGGAGATAAATGAGCCAATGGAAAAAATAAAGACCAAACTTACTGTTTCATTCATGACTTTTATCAGGTGGATGGTTTCCGAGGAATAAGCAAAGAGTCTGGCAACACCTACAGTCAGATGAGGAGGTGTAAGAGGAAGAGGTGAGGAGATGGTGGAGGAGGAGGTGGGAGAGGAGATGGTGGAGGAGGAGGTGAAGGAGGTGGAGGTGATGGAGGAGGAGGTGGGAGAGGAGATGGTGGAGGAGGAGGTGGTGGAGGAGGAGGTGGGAGAGGAGATGGTGGAGGAGGAGGTGGTGGAGGAGATGGTGGAGGAGGAGGTGGGAGAGGAGATGGTGGAGGAGGAGGTGAAGGAGGTGGAGGTGATGGAGGAGGAGGTGGGAGAGGAGATGGTGGAGGAGGAGGTGGGAGAGGAGATGGTGGAGGAGGAGGTGGGAGAGGAAAAGGTGAGGAGATGGTGGAGGAGGAGTTGGGAGAGGAGATGGTGGAGGAGGAGGTGGGAGAGGAGATGGTGGAGGAGGAGGTGGGAGAGGAGATGGTGGAGGAGGAGGTGGGTGAGGAGGAGGTGGTGGAGGAGGAGGTGAAGGAGGTGGAGGTGATGGAGGAGGAGTTGGGAGAGGAGATGGTGGAGGAGGAGGTGGGAGAGGAGATGGTGGAGGAGGAGGTGGGAGAGGAGATGGTGGAGGAGGAGGTGGTGGAGGAGATGGTGGAGGAGGAGGTGGTGGAGGAGGAGGTGGTGGAAGAGGAGGTGAGGAGGTGAGGAGGTGAGGAGATGGATTAGGAGGTGAGGAGATGGATTAGGAGGTGAGGAGATGGATTAGGAGGTGAGGAGATGGATTAGGAGGTGAGGAGATGGATAAAGAGGAGGAAGAGTTGGTGGGTGAAGAGGTGAAGGAGGAGATAGAAAGAACAACTAGAATAGTTTGTGTTACCCATAGACATATGATATAATAGTGTAATTCTGTGGTGTTACCCATAGACATATGATATAATAGTGTAATTCTGTGGTGTTACCCATAGACATATGATATAATAGTGTAATTCTGTGGTGTTACCCATAGACATATGATATAACAGTGTAATTCTGTGGTGTTACCCATAGACATATGATATAGTGTAATTCTGTGGTGTTACCCATAGACATATGAGATAATAGTGTAATTCTGTGGTGTTACCCATAGACATATGATATAATAGTGTAATTCTGTGGTGTTACCCATAGACATATGATATAATAGTGTAATTCTGTGGTGTTACCCATAGACATATGATATAATAGTGTAATTCTGTGGTGTTACCCATAGACATATGATATAATAGTGTAATTCTGTGGTGCTACCCATAGACATATGATATAGTGTAATTCTGTGGTGTTACCCATAGACATATGATATAATAGTGTAATTCTGTGGTGTTACCCATAGACATATGATATAATAGTGTAATTCTGTGGTGTTACCCATAGACATATGATATAATAGTGTAATTCTGTGGTGTTACCCATAGACATATGATATAATAGTGTAATTCTGTGGTGCTACCCATAGACATATGATATAGTGTAATTCTGTGGTGTTACCCATAGACATATGATATAGTGTAATTCTGTGGTGTTACCCATAGACATATGATATAATAGTGTAATTCTGTGGTGTTACCCATAGACATATGATATAATAGTGTAATTCTGTGGTGTTACCCATAGACATATGATATAGTGTAATTATGTGGTGTTACCCATAGACATATGATATAGTGTAATTCTGTGGTGTTACCCATAGACATATGATATAGTGTAATTCTGTGGTGTTACCCATAGACATATGATATAGTGTAATTCTGTGGTGTTACCCATAGACATATGATATAGTGTAATTCTGTGGTGTTACCCATAGACATATGATATAATAGTGTAATTCTGTGGTGTTACCCATAGACATATGATATAGTGTAATTCTGTGGTGTTACCCATAGACATATGATATAATAGTGTAATTCTGTGGTGTTACCCATAGACATATGATATAATAGTGTAATTCTGTGGTGCTACCCATAGACATATGATATAATAGTGTAATTCTGTGGTGTTACCCATAGACATATGATATAATAGTGTAATTCTGTGGTGTTACTCATAGACATATGATATGATAGTGTAATTATGTGGTGTTACCCATAGACATATGATATAGTGTAATTATGTGGTGTTACCCATAGACATATGATATAATAGTGTAATTCTGTGGTGTTACCCATAGACATATGATATAATAGTGTAATTCTGTGGTGTTACCCATAGACATATGATATAGTGTAATTCTGTGGTGTTACCCATAGACATATGATATAATAGTGTAATTCTGTGGTGTTACCCATAGACATATGATATAATAGTGTAATTCTGTGGTGTTACCCATAGACATATGATATAATAGTGTAATTCTGTGGTGTTACCCATAGACATATGATATAGTGTAATTCTGTGGTGTTACCCATAGACATATGATATAATAGTGTAATTCTGTGGTGTTACCCATAGACATATGATATAATAGTGTAATTCTGTGGTGTTACCCATAGACATATGATATAATAGTGTAATTCTGTGGTGTTACCCATAGACATATGATATAATAGTGTAATTCTGTGGTGTTACCCATAGACATATGATATAATAGTGTAATTCTGTGGTGTTACTCATAGACATATGATATAATAGTGTAATTATGTGGTGTTACCCATAGACATATGATATAGTGTAATTCTGTGGTGTTACCCATAGACATATGATATAATAGTGTAATTCTGTGGTGTTACTCATAGACATATGATATAATAGTGTAATTATGTGGTGTTACCCATAGACATATGATATAGTGTAATTCTGTGGTGTTACCCATAGACATATGATATAATAGTGTAATTCTGTGGTGTTACCCATAGACATATGATATAGTGTAATTCTGTGGTGTTACCCATAGACATATGATATAGTGTAATTCTGTGGTGTTACCCATAGACATATGATATAATAGTGTAATTCTGTGGTGTTACCCATAGACATATGATATAGTGTAATTCGGTGGTGTTACCCATAGACATATGATATAATAGTGTAATTCTGTGGTGTTACCCATAGACATATGAGATAATAGTGTAATTCTGTGGTGTTACCCATAGACATATGAGATAATAGTGTAATTCTGTGGTGTTACCCATAGACATATGATATAGTGTAATTCTGTGGTGTTACCCATAGACATATGATATAGTGTAATTCTGTGGTGTTACCCATAGACATATGATATAGTGTAATTCTGTGGTGTTACCCATAGACATATGATATAATAGTGTAATTCTGTGGTGTTACCCATAGACATATGATATAGTGTAATTCTGTGGTGTTACCCATAGACATATGATATAATAGTGTAATTCTGTGGTGTTACCCATAGACATATGATATAATAGTGTAATTCTGTGGTGTTACCCATAGACATATGATATAATAGTGTAATTCTGTGGTGCTACCCATAGACATATGATATAATAGTGTAATTCTGTGGTGTTACCCATAGACATATGATATAATAGTGTAATTCTGTGGTGTTACCCATAGACATATGATATAATAGTGTAATTCTGTGGTGTTACCCATAGACATATGATATAATAGTGTAATTCTGTGGTGTTACCCATAGACATATGATATAACAGTGTAATTCTGTGGTGTTACCCATAGACATATGATATAGTGTAATTCTGTGGTGTTACTCATAGACATATGATATAATAGTGTAATTCTGTGGTGTTACCCATATCATCCAGGGATGCCAGCAGGTAGGCCATCTCCCCCAGACAGGTGATGTGAAGAGAGGTGATCTCTACCTGGTCCTCCTGCCATACTGGCACACAGTAGGGAGTGGAAGAGGTGGTGATACCCTGGGGCTGAGCAACAACAGACAGGCCGTGGGGGTGACCCAGGAAGATGTACCTGCCATCCTCAGAGCAGGCCACGCAGCTGGTCCTCACAGGGACCTGGGAACAAAAACAGGATGGGTTGAACTATCATGTGGATACATTTAGACTGGGTTTTAAGTGTCATCATTTCAAAAACCGAACAGCCGTTTTATAAGGCTAAAAGAAGCTGAATTAGAAAATATATGGGTCAGTACCTTCACGTCCCCTGAGGCCTGCATAATGGGTATAGTTGTTTTAGCTTGCTCTGTGATCCTGACAGTTTCTCTCTGGGAGATGAAGTCCCATGCCCTGTCTACCAGTCTGTCCAGGACCTTGTCTATCATTCTGAACGGCTGGGGGAGCGGGTCCCTCAGGAACAACGCCTCCTCTTCATCACCCTGGCTGCTGTCGGAGGGCTGGGGGAAATCTGCAGGCCCTTTTCTGATGTATACTGGCATCCTGCTGAGAAACCGGGATGTCGTAACGTCACCTTACAGGGACATGCTGAATACAACAGGTGTAGACCTTACAGTGAAATGCTGAATACAACAGGTGTAGACCTTACAGTGAAATGCTGAATACAACAGGTGTAGACCTTACAGTGAAATGCTGAATACAGCAGGTGTAGACCTTACAGTGAAATGCTGAATACAACAGGTGTAGACGTTACAGTGAAATGCTGAATACAACAGGTGTAGACCTTACAGTGAAATGCTGAATACAACAGGTGTAGGCTATATACAGTAGAGGGGCTATATACAGTAGAGAGGCTATATACAGTAGAGGGGCTATATACAGTAGAGAGGCTATATACAGTAGAGGGGCTATATACAGTAGAGAGGCTATATACAGTAGAGGGGCTATATACAGTAGAGGGGCTATATACAGTAGAGAGGCTATATACAGTAGAGAGGCTATATACAGTAGAGAGGCTATATACAGTAGAGGCTATATACAGTAGAGGGTATATACAGTAGAGGGGCTATATACAGTAGAGGGCTATATACAGTAGAGAGGCTATATACAGTAGAGAGGCTATATACAGTAGAGAGGCTATATACAGTAGAGAGGCTATATACAGTAGAGAGGCTATATACAGTAGAGGGGCTATATACAGTAGAGGGGGTATATACAGTAGAGGGCTATATACAGGAGAGAGGCTATATACAGTAGAGGGCTATATACAGTAGAGAGGCTATATACAGTAGAGAGGCTATATACAGTAGAGGGGCTATATACAGTAGAGGGTATATACAGTAGAGGGGTATATACAGTAGAGAGGCTATATACAGTAGAGGGCTATATACAGTAGAGGCTATATACAGTAGAGAGGCTATATACAGTAGAGAGGCTATATACAGTAGCTTAGGCTATATACAGTAGAGGGGCTATATACAGTAGAGAGGCTATATACAGTAGAGAGGCTATATACAGTAGAGGGGCTATATACAGTAGAGGGTATATACAGTAGAGAGGCTATATACAGTAGAGGGCTATATACAGTAGAGAGGCTATATACAGTAGAGAGGCTATATACAGTAGAGAGGCTATATACAGTAGTGAGGCTATATACAGTAGAGGGCTATATACAGTAGAGGGCTATATACAGTAGAGAGGCTATATACAGTAGAGGGCTATATACAGTAGAGGGTATATACAGTAGAGAGGCTATATACAGTAGAGAGGCTATATACAGTAGAGAGGCTATATACAGTAGCGAGGCTATATACAGTAGAGAGGCTATATACAGTAGCGAGGCTATATACAGTAGAGGGGCTATATACAGTAGAGGGGCTATATACAGTAGAGAGGCTATATACAGTAGAGGGGCTATATACAGTAGAGGGGGTATATACAGTAGAGGGGCTATATACTGTAGAGGGGCTATATACAGTAGAGAGGCTATATACAGTAGAGGGGCTATATACAGTAGAGAGGCTATATACAGTAGAGGGGGTATATACAGTAGAGGGGCTATATACTGTAGAGAGGCTATATACAGTAGAGAGGCTATATACAGTAGAGGGGCTATATACAGTAGAGGGGGTATATACAGTAGAGAGGCTATATACAGTAGATAGGCTATATACAGACACCGGTTAGTCAGGCTGATTGAGGTAGTATATGTACATGTAGTTATGGTTAAAGGGACTATGCATATATGATGAACAGAGAGTAGCAGTAGAGAGGCTATATACAGTAGATAGGCTATATACAGACACCGGTTAGTCAGGCTGATTGAGGTAGTATATGTACATGTAGTTATGGTTAAAGTGACTATGCATATATGATGAACAGAGAGTAGCAGTAGAGAGGCTATATACAGACACCGGTTAGTCAGGCTGATTGAGGTAGTATATGTACATGTAGTTATGGTTAAAGTGACTATGCATATATGATGAACAGAGAGTAGCAGTAGAGAGGCTATATACAGACATCGGTTAGTCAGGCTGATTGAGGTAGTATATGTACATGTAGTTATGGTTAAAGGGACTATGCATATATGATGAACAGAGAGTAGCAGTAGAGAGGCTATATACAGACACCGGTTAGTCAGGCTGATTGAGGTAGTATATGTACATGTAGTTATGGTTAAAGGGACTATGCATATATGATGAACAGAGAGTAGCAGTAGAGAGGCTATATACAGACACCGGTTAGTCAGGCTGATTGAGGTAGTATATGTACATGTAGTTATGGTTAAAGTGACTATGCATATATGATGAACAGAGAGTAGCAGTAGAGAGGCTATATACAGACACCGGTTAGTCAGGCTGATTGAGGTAGTATATGTACATGTAGTTATGGTTAAAGGGACTATGCATATATGATGAACAGAGAGTAGCAGTAGAGAGGCTATATACAGACACCGGTTAGTCAGGCTGATTGAGGTAGTATATGTACATGTAGTTATGGTTAAAGGGACTATGCATATATGATGAACAGAGAGTAGCAGTAGAGAGGCTATATACAGACACCGGTTAGTCAGGCTGATTGAGGTAGTATATGTACATGTAGTTATGGTTAAAGGGACTATGCATATATGATGAACAGAGAGTAGCAGTAGAGAGGCTATATACAGACACCGGTTAGTCAGGCTGATTGAGGTAGTATATGTACATGTAGTTATGGTTAAAGGGACTATGCATATATGATGAACAGAGAGTAGCAGTAGAGAGGCTATATACAGACACCGGTTAGTCAGGCTGATTGAGGTAGTATATGTACATGTAGTTATGGTTAAAGTGATTATGCATATATGATGAACAGAGAGTAGCAGTAGAGAGGCTATATACAGTAGAGAGGCTATATACAGTAGAGAGGCTATATACAGACACCGGTTAGTCAGGCTGATTGAGGTAGTATATGTACATGTAGTTATGGTTAAAGGGACTATGCATATATGATGAACAGAGAGTAGCAGTAGAGAGGCTATATACAGACACGGTTAGTCAGGCTGATTGAGGTAGTATATGTACATGTAGTTATGGTTAAAGGGACTATGCATATATGATGAACAGAGAGTAGCAGTAGAGAGGCTATATACAGACACGGTTAGTCAGGCTGATTGAGGTAGTATATGTACATGTAGTTATGGTTAAAGGGACTATGCATATATGATGAACAGAGAGTAGCAGTAGAGAGGCTATATACAGACACCGGTTAGTCAGGCTGATTGAGGTAGTATATGTACATGTAGTTATGGTTAAAGGACTATGCATATATGATGAACAGAGAGTAGCAGTAGAGAGGCTATATACAGACACCGGTTAGTCAGGCTGATTGAGGTAGTATATGTACATGTAGTTATAGTTAAAGGGACTATGCATATATGATGAACAGAGAGTAGCAGTAGAGAGGCTATATACAGACACCGGTTAGTCAGGCTGATTGAGGTAGTATATGTACATGTAGTTATGGTTAAAGGGACTATGCATATATGATGAACAGAGAGTAGCAGTAGAGAGGCTATATACAGACACCGGTTAGTCAGGCTGATTGAGGTAGTATATGTACATGTAGTTATGGTTAAAGGGACTATGCATATATGATGAACAGAGAGTAGCAGTAGAGAGGCTATATACAGACACCCGGTTAGTCAGGCTGATTGAGGTAGTATATGTACATGTAGTTATGGTTAAAGTGACTATGCATATATGATGAACAGAGAGTAGCAGTAGAGAGGCTATATACAGACACCGGTTAGTCAGGCTGATTGAGGTAGTATATGTACATGTAGTTATGGTTAAAGGGACTATGCATATATGATGAACAGAGAGTAGCAGTAGAGAGGCTATATACAGACACCGGTTAGTCAGGCTGATTGAGGTAGTATATGTACATGTAGTTATGGTTAAAGGGACTATGCATATATGATGAACAGAGAGTAGCAGTAGAGAGGCTATATACAGACACCGGTTAGTCAGGCTGATTGAGGTAGTATATGTACATGTAGTTATGGTTAAAGGGACTATGCATATATGATGAACAGAGAGTAGCAGTAGAGAGGCTATATACAGACACCGGTTAGTCAGGCTGATTGAGGTAGTATATGTACATGTAGTTATGGTTAAAGGGACTATGCATATATGATGAACAGAGAGTAGCAGTAGAGAGGCTATATACAGACACCGGTTAGTCAGGCTGATTGAGGTAGTATATGTACATGTAGTTATGGTTAAAGTGACTATGCATATATGATGAACAGAGAGTAGCAGTAGAGGCTATATACAGACACCGGTTAGTCAGGCTGATTGAGGTAGTATATGTACATGTAGTTATGGTTAAAGTGACTATGCATATATGATGAACAGAGAGTAGCAGTAGAGAGGCTATATACAGACACCGGTTAGTCAGGCTGATTGAGGTAGTATATGTACATGTAGTTATGGTTAAAGGGACTATGCATATATGATGAACAGAGAGTAGCAGTAGAGAGGCTATATACAGACACCGGTTAGTCAGGCTGATTGAGGTAGTATATGTACATGTAGTTATGGTTAAAGTGACTATGCATATATGATGAACAGAGAGTAGCAGTAGAGAGGCTATATACAGACACCGGTTAGTCAGGCTGATTGAGGTAGTATATGTACATGTAGTTATGGTTAAAGTGACTATGCATATATGATGAACAGAGAGTAGCAGTAGAGAGGCTATATACAGACACCGGTTAGTCAGGCTGATTGAGGTAGTATATGTACATGTAGTTATGGTTAAAGGGACTATGCATATATGATGAACAGAGAGTAGCAGTAGAGAGGCTATATACAGACACGGTTAGTCAGGCTGATTGAGGTAGTATATGTACATGTAGTTATGGTTAAAGGGACTATGCATATATGATGAACAGAGAGTAGCAGTAGAGAGGCTATATACAGACACCGGTTAGTCAGGCTGATTGAGGTAGTATATGTACATGTAGTTATGGTTAAAGGGACTATGCATATATGATGAACAGAGAGTAGCAGTAGAGAGGCTATATACAGACACCCGGTTAGTCAGGCTGATTGAGGTAGTATATGTACATGTAGTTATGGTTAAAGGGACTATGCATATATGATGAACAGAGAGTAGCAGTAGAGAGGCTATATACAGACACGGTTAGTCAGGCTGATTGAGGTAGTATATGTACATGTAGTTATGGTTAAAGGGACTATGCATATATGATGAACAGAGAGTAGCAGTAGAGAGGCTATATACAGACACCGGTTAGTCAGGCTGATTGAGGTAGTATATGTACATGTAGTTATGGTTAAAGGGACTATGCATATATGATGAACAGAGAGTAGCAGTAGAGAGGCTATATACAGACACCCGGTTAGTCAGGCTGATTGAGGTAGTATATGTACATGTAGTTATGGTTAAAGGGACTATGCATATATGATGAACAGAGAGTAGCAGTAGAGAGGCTATATACAGACACCGGTTAGTCAGGCTGATTGAGGTAGTATATGTACATGTAGTTATGGTTAAAGGGACTATGCATATATGATGAACAGAGAGTAGCAGTAGAGAGGCTATATACAGACACCGGTTAGTCAGGCTGATTGAGGTAGTATATGTACATGTAGTTATGGTTAAAGGGACTATGCATATATGATGAACAGAGAGTAGCAGTAGAGAGGCTATATACAGACACCGGTTAGTCAGGCTGATTGAGGTAGTATATGTACATGTAGTTATGGTTAAAGGACTATGCATATATGATGAACAGAGAGTAGCAGTAGAGAGGCTATATACAGACACCAGGTTAGTCAGGCTGATTGAGGTAGTATATGTACATGTAGTTATGGTTAAAGGGACTATATATGATGAACAGAGAGGGCAGTAGAGAGGCTATATACAGACACCCAGGTTAGTCAGGCTGATTGAGGTAGTATATGTACATGTAGTTATGGTTAAAGGGACTATGCATATATGATGAACAGAGAGTAGCAGTAGAGAGGCTATATACAGACACCAGGTTAGTCAGGCTGATTGAGGTAGTATATGTACATGTAGTTATGGTTAAAGTGACTATGCATATATGATGAACAGAGAGTAGCAGTAGAGAGGCTATATACAGACACCCGGTTAGTCAGGCTGATTGAGGTAGTATATGTACATGTAGTTATGGTTAAAAAGTGACTATGCATATATGATGAACAGAGAGTAGCAGTAGAGAGGCTATATACAGACACCGGATTAGTCAGGCTGATTGAGGTAGTATATGTACATGTAGTTATGGTTAAAGGGACTATGCATATATGATGAACAGAGAGTAGCAGTAGAGAGGCTATATACAGACACCAGTTAGTCAGGCTGATTGAGGGTAGTATATGTACATGTAGTTATGGTTAAAGTGACTATGCATATATGATGAACAGAGAGTAGCAGTAGAGAGGCTATATACAGACACCGGTTAGTCAGGCTGATTGAGGTAGTATATGTACATGTAGTTATGGTTAAAGGGACTATGCATATATGATGAACAGAGAGTAGCAGTAGAGAGGCTATATACAGACACCGGTTAGTCAGGCTGATTGAGGTAGTATATGTACATGTAGTTATGGTTAAAGTGACTATGCATATATGATGAACAGGAGAGTAGCAGTAGAGAGGCTATATACAGACACCGGTTAGTCAGGCTGATTGAGGTAGTATATGTACATGTAGTTATGGTTAAAGTGACTATGCATATATGATGAACAGAGAGTAGCAGTAGAGAGGCTATATATACAGACACCGGTTAGTCAGGCTGATTGAGGTAGTATATGTACATGTAGTTATGGTTAAAGGGACTATGCATATATGATGAACAGAGAGTAGCAGTAGAGAGGCTATATACAGACACCGGTTAGTCAGGCTGATTGAGGTAGTATATGTACATGTAGTTATGGTTAAAGGGACTATGCATATATGATGAACAGAGAGTAGCAGTAGAGAGGCTATATACAGACACCGGTTAGTTAGTCAGGCTGATTGAGGTAGTATATGTACATGTAGTTATGGTTAAAGTGACTATGCATATATGATGAACAGAGAGTAGCAGTAGAGAGGCTATATACAGACACCCGGTTAGTCAGGCTGATTGAGGTAGTATATGTACATGTAGTTATGGTTAAAGGGACTATGCATATATGATGAACAGAGAGTAGCAGTAGAGAGGCTATATACAGACACGGTTAGTCAGGCTGATTGAGGTAGTATATGTACATGTAGTTATAGTTAAAGTGACTATGCATATATGATGAACAGAGAGTAGCAGTAGAGAGGCTATATACAGACACCGGTTAGTCAGGCTGATTGAGGTAGTATATGTACATGTAGTTATAGTTAAAGTGACTATGCATATATGATGAACAGAGAGTAGCAGTAGAGAGGCTATATACAGACACAGGTTAGTCAGGCTGATTGAGGTAGTATATGTACATGTAGTTATGGTTAAAGGGACTATGCATATATGATGAACAGAGAGTAGCAGTAGAGAGGCTATATACAGACACGGTTAGTCAGGCTGATTGAGGTAGTATATGTACATGTAGTTATGGTTAAAGGGACTATGCATATATGATGAACAGAGAGTAGCAGTAGAGAGGCTATATACAGACACCGGTTAGTCAGGCTGATTGAGGTAGTATGTACATGTAGTTATGGTTAAAGGGACTATGCATATATGATGAACAGAGAGTAGCAGTAGAGGCTATATACAGACACGGTTAGTCAGGCTGATTGAGGTAGTATATGTACATGTAGTTATGGTTAAAGGGACTATGCATATATGATGAACAGAGAGTAGCAGTAGAGAGGCTATATACAGACACCCGGTTAGTCAGGCTGATTGAGGTAGTATATGTACATGTAGTTATGGTTAAAGGGACTATGCATATATGATGAACAGAGAGGTAGCAGTAGAGAGGCTATATACAGACACCGGTTAGTCAGGCTGATTGAGGTAGTATATGTACATGTAGTTATGCGGTTAAAGGGACTATGCATATATGATGAACAGAGAGAGTAGCAGTAGAGAGGCTATATACAGACACCGGTTAGTCAGGCTGATTGAGGTAGTATATGTACATGTAGTTATGGTTAAAGGACTATGCATATATGATGAACAGAGAGTAGCAGTAGAGAGGCTATATACAGACACCGGTTAGTCAGGCTGATTGAGGTAGTATATGTACATGTAGTTATGGTTAAAGGGACTATGCATATATGATGAACAGAGAGTAGCAGTAGAGAGGCTATATACAGACACCCGGTTAGTCAGGCTGATTGAGGTAGTATATGTACATGTAGTTATGGTTAAAGGGACTATGCATATATGATGAACAGAGAGTAGCAGTAGAGAGGCTATATACAGACACCGGTTAGTCAGGCTGATTGAGGTAGTATATGTACATGTAGTTATGGTTAAAGGGACTATGCATATATGATGAACAGAGAGTAGCAGTAGAGAGGCTATATACAGACACCGGTTAGTCAGGCTGATTGAGGTAGTATATGTACATGTAGTTATGGTTAAAGGGACTATGCATATATGATGAACAGAGAGTAGCAGTAGAGAGGCTATATACAGACACCGGTTAGTCAGGCTGATTGAGGTAGTATATGTACATGTAGTTATGGTTAAAGTGACTATGCATATATGATGAACAGAGAGTAGCAGTAGAGAGGCTATATACAGACACCGGTTAGTCAGGCTGATTGAGGTAGTATATGTACATGTAGTTATGGTTAAAGGGACTATGCATATATGATGAACAGAGAGTAGCAGTAGAGAGGCTATATACAGACACCGGTTAGTCAGGCTGATTGAGGTAGTATATGTACATGTAGTTATGGTTAAAGGGACTATGCATATATGATGAACAGAGAGTAGCAGTAGAGAGGCTATATACAGACACCGGTTAGTCAGGCTGATTGAGGTAGTATATGTACATGTAGTTATGGTTAAAGTGACTATGCATATATGATGAACAGAGAGTAGCAGTAGAGAGGCTATATACAGACACCGGTTAGTCAGGCTGATTGAGGTAGTATATGTACATGTAGTTATGGTTAAAGTGACTATGCATATATGATGAACAGAGAGTAGCAGTAGAGAGGCTATATACAGACACCGGTTAGTCAGGCTGATTGAGGTCATGTAGTTATGGTTAAAGTGACTATGCATATATGATGAACAGAGAGTAGCAGTAGAGGCTATATACAGGGTTAGTCAGGCTGATTGAGGTAGTATTACATGTAGTTATGGTTAAAGGGACTATGCATATATGATGAACAGAGAGTAGCAGTAGAGAGGCTATACAGACACGGTTAGTCAGGCTGATTGAGGTAGTATATGCATGTAGTTATAGTTAAAGTGACTATGCATATATGATGAACAGAGTAGCAGTAGAGGCTATATACAGACAGTTAGTCAGGCTGATTGAGGTAGTATATGTACATGTAGTTATGGTTAAAGTGACTATGCATATATGATGAACAGAGAGTAGCAGTAGAGAGGCTATATACAGACACCGGTTAGTCAGGCTGATTGAGGTAGTATATGTACATGTAGTTATGGTTAAAGGGACTATGCATATATGATGAACAGAGGTAGCAGTAGAGAGGCTATATACAGACACCGGTTAGTCAGGCTGATTGAGGTAGTATATGTACATGTAGTTATGGTTAAAGGGACTATGCATATATGATGAACAGAGAGTAGCAGCAGTGTAAAAGAGTGGTTGGCGGGTCAATCAACTAATCAAGAGTTTTGTGCCTTAACCCGGATCGGAACGGGATCGGAACGGTTTCCTACCGGAGTGGCTGGTCGTTTGTCTCGGGATTAGCTGACGTTACGGTAGCATCAGCGGCATTGGGAACAAACATTATGAAGCTTTGCACACAGACTTTTCCCTTCACTCTGACAAGAGACACACAACTACTAGCTATTTAATATACTATAGACACAAAACAAGACATTTGTCTTCATTACTCACTCTGAAGTGACCTTCCCGTCAGGAAGGGGCTAACCAAAGCTGGTTTAGAAAGGGAACTGTGGTTCTGAGGTGATTGTGAGTGTCGTCCATCAACAGCACTCCGCTGCTTGGAAACTTTTGAGTCAAATATCTAACAATGTGCATGAAACATCTGGTCTAAATCAACATTTAATGGATGATAATAGCAATGTTTTATTGTGTAACGATTTCATTCAAAAATATGACCTTGTTAACCCAATAGGCAACAGCCGTGGTTAAGACTAGGGACGGAGCTGGTTTAGAAAGGGGAACTGTGGTTCTGAGGTGATTTTGAGCCACAGATGTTAACCCATTAAACAATTGTAGCATGTGAATACAACAGGTGTAGACTTTACGTTACGAGCTTTCAACAATACCGAGCTGAGGTGATTTGTATTAACCCATCAACAGCACTGCTAGGGGACCAGTTAATGGCTGTGGTTTAGATGAGGGGAGTTCTGAGTGGGCATTTTGAGCAGTCCGTTAACCCATCAACAGCAGGCGTGAGGGGACTAGGGGACGGAGCTGGTTTAGAAAGGGGAACTGTGGTTCTGAGGTGATTTTGAGCGCGGTTAACCCATCAACAGCAGGCGGAGGGGACTAGGGGACAGAGCTGGTTTAGAAAGGGGAACTGTGGTTCTGAGGTGATTTTGAGCGCGGTTAACCCATCAACAGCAGGCGTGAGGGGACTAGGGGACAGAGCTGGTTTAGAAAGGGAACTGTGGTTCTGAGGTGATTTTGAGCGGTTAACCCATCAACAGCAGGCGTGAGGGGACTAGGGCGGAGCTGGTTTAGAAAGGGGAACTGTGGTTCTGAGGTGATTTTGAGCCGCGGTTAACCCATCAACAGCAGGCGTGAGGGGACTAGGGGACGGAGCTGGTTTAGAAAGGGGAACTGTGGTTCTGAGGTGATTTTGAGCCGCGGTTAACCCATCAACAGCAGGCGTGAGGGGACTAGGGGACAGAGCTGGTTTAGAAAGGGGAACTGTGGTTCTGAGGTGATTTTGAGCGCGGTTAACCCATCAACAGCAGGCGTGAGGGGACTAGGGGACGGAGCTGGTTTAGAAAGGGGAACTGTGGTTCTGAGGTGATTTTGAGCCGCGGTTAACCCATCAACAGCAGGCGTGAGGGACTAGGGACGGAGCTGGTTTAGAAAGGGGAACTGTGGTTCTGAGGTGATTTTGAGCGGTTAACCCATCAACAGCAGGCGTGAGGGGACTAGGGACGGAGCTGGTTTAGAAAGGGGAACTGTGGTTCTGAGGTGATTTTGAGCACGGTTAACCCATCAACAGCAGGCGTGAGGGGACTAGGGGACAGAGCTGGTTTAGAAAGGGAACTGTGGTTCTGAGGTGATTTTGAGCAGCGGTTAACCCATCAACAGCAGGCGTGAGGGGACTAGGGGACAGAGCTGGTTTAGAAAGGGGAACTGTGGTTCTGAGGTGATTTTGAGCCGCGGTTAACCCATCAACAGCAGGCGTGAGGGGACTAGGGGACGGAGCTGGTTTAGAAAGGGGAACTGTGGTTCTGAGGTGATTTTGAGCGCGGTTAACCCATCAACAGCAGGCGTGAGGGGACTAGGGGACGGAGCTGGTTTAGAAAGGGGAACTGTGGTTCTGAGGTGATTTTGAGCGCGGTTAACCCATCAACAGCAGGCGTGAGGGACTAGGGAACAGAGCTGGTTTAGAAAGGGAACTGTGGTTCTGAGGTGATTTTGAGCGCGGTTAACCCATCAACAGCAGGCGTGAGGGGACTAGGGACGGAGCTGGTTTAGAAAGGGGAACTGTGGTTCTGAGGTGATTTTGAGCCGCGGTTAACCCATCAACAGCAGGCGTGAGGGGACTAGGGGACGGAGCTGGTTTAGAAAGGGGAACTGTGGTTCTGAGGTGATTTTGAGCGCGGTTAACCCATCAACAGCAGGCGTGACGGGACTAGGGGAACAGAGCTGGTTTAGAAGGGGAACTGTGGTTCTGAGGTGATTTTGAGCTCGGTTAACCCATCAACAGCAGGCGTGAGGGGACTAGGGGACGGAGCTGGTTTAGAAAGGGGAACTGTGGTTCTGAGGTGATTTTGAGTCATGGTTAACCCATCAACAGCAGGCGTGACAGGGACTAGGGGACAGAGCTGGTTTAGAAAGGGGAACTGTGGTTCTGAGGTGATTTTGAGCCGCGGTTAACCCATCAACAGCAGGCGTGAGGGGACTAGGGGACAGAGCTGGTTTAGAAAGGGAACTGTGGTTCTGAGGTGATTTTGAGCAGCGGTTAACCCATCAACAGCAGGCGTGAGGGGACTAGGGGACAGAGCTGGTTTAGAAAGGGAACTGTGGTTCTGAGGTGATTTTGAGCGCGGTTAACCCATCAACAGCAGGCGTGGGGGACTAGGGGACGAGCTGGTTTAGAAAGGGAACTGTGGTTCTGAGGTGATTTTGAGCGCGGTTAACCCATCAACAGCAGGCGTGAGGGGACTAGGGGACAGAGCTGGTTTAGAAAGGGAACTGTGGTTCTGAGGTGATTTTGAGCGCGGTTAACCCATCAACAGCAGGCATGAGGGGACTAGGGACGGAGCTGGTTTAGAAAGGGGAACTGTGGTTCTGAGGTGATTTTGAGCGCGGTTAACCCATCAACAGCAGGCGTGACGGGACTAGGGGACAGAGCTGGTTTAGAAAGGGAACTGTGGTTCTGAGGTGATTTTGAGTCAGCGGTTAACCCATCAACAGCAGGCGTGAGGGGACTAGGGGACAGAGCTGGTTTAGAAAGGGGAACTGTGGTTCTGAGGTGATTTTGAGCCGCGGTTAACCCATCAACAGCAGGCGTGACGGGACTAGGGACAGAGCTGGTTTAGAAAGGGAACTGTGGTTCTGAGGTGATTTTGAGCAGCGGTTAACCCATCAACAGCAGGCGTGAGGGGACTAGGGGACAGAGCTGGTTTAGAAAGGGGAACTGTGGTTCTGAGGTGATTTTGAGTCAGCGGTTAACCCATCAACAGCAGGCGTGAGGGGACTAGGGGACAGAGCTGGTTTAGAAATGGGAACTGTGGTTCTGAGGTGATTTTGAGCCGCGGTTAACCCATCAACAGCAGGCGTGAGGGGACTAGGGGACAGAGCTGGTTTAGAAAGGGGAACTGTGGTTCTGAGGTGATTTTGAGCCGCGGTTAACCCATCAACAGCAGGCGTGAGGGACTAGGGGACAGAGCTGGTTTAGAAAGGGAACTGTGGTTCTGAGGTGATTTTGAGCCGTGGTTAACCCATCAACAGCAGGCGTGAGGGGACTAGGGGACGGAGCTGGTTTAGAAAGGGGAACTGTGGTTCTGAGGTGATTTTGAGCCGCGGTTAACCCATCAACAGCAGGCGTGAGGGGACTAGGGGACGGAGCTGGTTTAGAAAGGGAACTGTGGTTCTGAGGTGATTTTGAGCCGTGGTTAACCCATCAACAGCAGGCTGAGGGGACTAGGGGACAGAGCTGGTTTAGAAATGGGAACTGTGGTTCTGAGGTGATTTTGAGCCGCGGTTAACCCATCAACAGCAGGCGTGAGGGGACTAGGGGACGGAGCTGGTTTAGAAAGGGGAACTGTGGTTCTGAGGTGATTTTGAGCTCATGGTTAACCCATCAACAGCAGGCGTGAGGGGACTAGGGGACAGAGCTGGTTTAGAAAGGGGAACTGTGGTTCTGAGGTGATTTTGAGCCGCGGTTAACCCATCAACAGCAGGCGTGAGGGGACTAGGGACGGAGCTGGTTTAGAAAGGAACTGTGGTTCTGAGGTGATTTTGAGCGCGGTTAACCCATCAACAGCAGGCGTGAGGGGACTAGGGGACGGAGCTGGTTTAGAAATGGGAACTGTGGTTCTGAGGTGATTTTGAGCCGCGGTTAACCCATCAACAGCAGGCGTGAGGGGACTAGGGGACAGAGCTGGTTTAGAAAGGGGAACTGTGGTTCTGAGGTGATTTTGAGCCGCGGTTAACCCATCAACAGCAGGCGTGAGGGGACTAGGGGACAGAGCTGGTTTAGAAATGGGAACTGTGGTTCTGAGGTGATTTTGAGTCAGCGGTTAACCCATCAACAGCAGGCGTGGCGGGACTAGGGGACGGAGCTGGTTTAGAAATGGGAACTGTGGTTCTGAGGTGATTTTGAGCAGCGGTTAACCCATCAACAGCAGGCGTGAGGGGACTAGGGACGGAGCTGGTTTAGAAAGGGAACTGTGGTTCTGAGGTGATTTTGAGCAGTGGTTAACCCATCAACAGCAGGCGTGAGGGGACTAGGGGACAGAGCTGGTTTAGAAATGGGAACTGTGGTTCTGAGGTGATTTTGAGCCGGTTAACCCATCAACAGCAGGCATGAGGGGACTAGGGGACGGAGCTGGTTTAGAAAGGGGAACTGTGGTTCTGAGGTGATTTTGAGCTGCGGTTAACCCATCAACAGCAGGCGTGAGGGGACTAGGGGACAGAGCTGGTTTAGAAAGGGAACTGTGGTTCTGAGGTGATTTTGAGCCGTGTTAACCCATCAACAGCAGGCGTGAGGGGACTAGGGGACAGAGCTGGTTTAGAAATGGGAACTGTGGTTCTGAGGTGATTTTGAGCGCGTTAACCCATCAACAGCAGGCGTGAGGGGACTAGGGGACAGAGCTGGTTTAGAAAGGGGAACTGTGGTTCTGAGGTGATTTTGAGCCGCGGTTAACCCATCAACAGCAGGCGTGAGGGGACTAGGGGACAGAGCTGGTTTAGAAAGGGGAACTGTGGTTCTGAGGTGATTTTGAGCCGTGGTTAACCCATCAACAGCAGGCTGAGGGGACTAGGGGACAGAGCTGGTTTAGAAATGGGAACTGTGGTTCTGAGGTGATTTTGAGCGCGGTTAACCCATCAACAGCAGGCGTGAGGGGACTAGGGGACAGAGCTGGTTTAGAAATGGGAACTGTGGTTCTGAGGTGATTTTGAGCCGCGGTTAACCCATCAACAGCAGGCCTGAGGGGACTAGGGGACAGAGCTGGTTTAGAAAGGGGAACTGTGGTTCTGAGGTGATTTTGAGCTGCGGTTAACCCATCAACAGCAGGCGTGAGGGGACTAGGGGACAGAGCTGGTTTAGAAATGGGAACTGTGGTTCTGAGGTGATTTTGAGCTCGGTTAACCCATCAACAGCAGGCGTGAGGGGACTAGGGGACGGAGCTGGTTTAGAAAGGAACTGTGGTTCTGAGGTGATTTTGAGTCGCGGTTAACCCATCAACAGCAGGCGTGAGGGGACTAGGGGACAGAGCTGGTTTAGAAAGGGGAACTGTGGTTCTGAGGTGATTTTGAGCATGGTTAACCCATCAACAGCAGGCGTGTGGGACTAGGGGACGGAGCTGGTTTAGAAAGGGGAACTGTGGTTCTGAGGTGATTTTGAGCGCGTTAACCCATCAACAGCAGGCGTGAGGGGACTAGGGGACAGAGCTGGTTTAGAAATGGGAACTGTGGTTCTGAGGTGATTTTGAGCAGCGGTTAACCCATCAACAGCAGGCGTGACGGGACTAGGGGACAGAGCTGGTTTAGAAAGGGGAACTGTGGTTCTGAGGTGATTTTGAGCGTGGATTAACCCATCAACAGCAGGCGTGAGGGGACTAGGGGACGGAGCTGGTTTAGAAAGGGGAACTGTGGTTCTGAGGTGATTTTGAGCCGCGGTTAACCCATCAACAGCAGGCGTGACGGGACTAGGTGACAGAGCTGGTTTAGAAATGGGAACTGTGGTTCTGAGGTGATTTTGAGCCGCGGTTAACCCATCAACAGCAGGCGTGAGGGGACTAGGGGACGGAGCTGGTTTAGAAAGGGGAACTGTGGTTCTGAGGTGATTTTGAGCCGTGGTTAACCCATCAACAGCAGGCGTGAGGGGACTAGGGGACAGAGCTGGTTTAGAAAGGGGAACTGTGGTTCTGAGGTGATTTTGAGCGCGGTTAACCCATCAACAGCAGGCGTGAGGGGACTAGGGGACAGAGCTGGTTTAGAAAGGGAACTGTGGTTCTGAGGTGATTTTGAGCGCGGTTAACCCATCAACAGCAGGCGTGAGGGGACTAGGGGACGGAGCTGGTTTAGAAAGGGGAACTGTGGTTCTGAGGTGATTTTGAGCGCGGTTAACCCATCAACAGCAGGCGTGACGGGACTAGGGGACGGAGCTGGTTTAGAAAGGAACTGTGGTTCTGAGGTGATTTTGAGCGCGGTTAACCCATCAACAGCAGGCGTGAGGGGACTAGGGACAGAGCTGGTTTAGAAATGGGAACTGTGGTTCTGAGGTGATTTTGAGCGCGGTTAACCCATCAACAGCAGGCGTGTGGGACTAGGGGACAGAGCTGGTTTAGAAATGGGAACTGTGGTTCTGAGGTGATTTTGAGCCGCGGTTAACCCATCAACAGCAGGCGTGAGGGGACTAGGGGACGGAGCTGGTTTAGAAATGGGAACTGTGGTTCTGAGGTGATTTTGAGCCGCGGTTAACCCATCAACAGCAGGCGTGAGGGGACTAGGGGACGGAGCTGGTTTAGAAAGGGAACTGTGGTTCTGAGGTGATTTTGAGCGCGGTTAACCCATCAACAGCAGGCGTGACGGGACTAGGGGACAGAGCTGGTTTAGAAAGGGGAACTGTGGTTCTGAGGTGATTTTGAGCCGTGGTTAACCCATCAACAGCAGGCTGAGGGGACTAGGGGACAGAGCTGGTTTAGAAATGGGAACTGTGGTTCTGAGGTGATTTTGAGCCAAGTTAACCCATCAACAGCAGGCGTGACGGGACTAGGGACGGAGCTGGTTTAGAAAGGAACTGTGGTTCTGAGGTGATTTTGAGCCGCGGTTAACCCATCAACAGCAGGCGTGAGGGGACTAGGGGACGGAGCTGGTTTAGAAAGGGGAACTGTGGTTCTGAGGTGATTTTGAGCGCGGTTAACCCATCAACAGCAGGCGTGACGGGACTAGGGGACAGAGCTGGTTTAGAAAGGGAACTGTGGTTCTGAGGTGATTTTGAGCGCGGTTAACCCATCAACAGCAGGCGTGAGGGGACTAGGGGACGGAGCTGGTTTAGAAAGGGGAACTGTGGTTCTGAGGTGATTTTGAGCGCGGTTAACCCATCAACAGCAGGCGTGACGGGACTAGGGGACGGAGCTGGTTTAGAAAGGGGAACTGTGGTTCTGAGGTGATTTTGAGCGCGGTTAACCCATCAACAGCAGACGTGACGGGACTAGGGGACAGAGCTGGTTTAGAAATGGGAACTGTGGTTCTGAGGTGATTTTGAGCCGCGGTTAACCCATCAACAGCAGGCGTGAGGACTAGGGGACAGAGCTGGTTTAGAAATGGGAACTGTGGTTCTGAGGTGATTTTGAGCCGCGGTTAACCCATCAACAGCAGGCGTGACGGGACTAGGGGACAGAGCTGGTTTAGAAAGGAACTGTGGTTCTGAGGTGATTTTGAGCCAGGTTAACCCATCAACAGCAGGCGTGAGGGGACTAGGGGACGGAGCTGGTTTAGAAAGTGGGAACTGTGGTTCTGAGGTGATTTTGAGTCCGCGGTTAACCCATCAACAGCAGGCGTGAGGGGACTAGGGGACGGAGCTGGTTTAGAAAGGGAACTGTGGTTCTGAGGTGATTTTGAGCACGGTTAACCCATCAACAGCAGGCCTGAGGGACTAGGGACAGAGCTGGTTTAGAAAGGGGAACTGTGGTTCTGAGGTGATTTTGAGTCCGGTTAACCCATCAACAGCAGGCGTGAGGGGACTAGGGGACAGAGCTGGTTTAGAAAGGGGAACTGTGGTTCTGAGGTGATTTTGAGCGCGGTTAACCCATCAACAGCAGGCGTGAGGGGACTAGGGGACAGAGCTGGTTTAGAAAGGGGAACTGTGGTTCTGAGGTGATTTTGAGCGCGGTTAACCCATCAACAGCAGGCGTGAGGGGACTAGGGGACGGAGCTGGTTTAGAAAGGGAACTGTGGTTCTGAGGTGATTTTGAGCCGTGGTTAACCCATCAACAGCAGGCGTGACGGGACTAGGGACGGAGCTGGTTTAGAAAGGAACTGTGGTTCTGAGGTGATTTTGAGCGCGGTTAACCCATCAACAGCAGGCGTGAGGGGACTAGGGGACAGAGCTGGTTTAGAAAGGGGAACTGTGGTTCTGAGGTGATTTTGAGTCGCGGTTAACCCATCAACAGCAGGCGTGAGGGGACTAGGGGACAGAGCTGGTTTAGAAAGGGAACTGTGGTTCTGAGGTGATTTTGAGTGCGGTTAACCCATCAACAGCAGGCGTGAGGGGACTAGGGACGGAGCTGGTTTAGAAAGGGGAACTGTGGTTCTGAGGTGATTTTGAGCCGCGGTTAACCCATCAACAGCAGGCATGAGGGACTAGGGGACGGAGCTGGTTTAGAAAGGGGAACTGTGGTTCTGAGGTGATTTTGAGTCGCGGTTAACCCATCAACAGCAGGCGTGAGGGGACTAGGGGACGGAGCTGGTTTAGAAAGGGGAACTGTGGTTCTGAGGTGATTTTGAGCGCGGTTAACCCATCAACAGCAGGCGTGACGGGACTAGGGGACAGAGCTGGTTTAGAAAGGGGAACTGTGGTTCTGAGGTGATTTTGAGCCGCGGTTAACCCATCAACAGCAGGCGTGAGGGGACTAGGGGACAGAGCTGGTTTAGAAAGGGGAACTGTGGTTCTGAGGTGATTTTGAGCGCGGTTAACCCATCAACAGCAGGCGTGAGGGGACTAGGGGACGGAGCTGGTTTAGAAAGGGGAACTGTGGTTCTGAGGTGATTTTGAGCTGCGGTTAACCCATCAACAGCAGGCGTGAGGGGACTAGGGACAGAGCTGGTTTAGAAAGGGGAACTGTGGTTCTGAGGTGATTTTGAGCGCGGTTAACCCATCAACAGCAGGCGTGGCGGGACTAGGGGACAGAGCTGGTTTAGAAAGGGGAACTGTGGTTCTGAGGTGATTTTGAGTCAGCGGTTAACCCATCAACAGCAGGCGTGAGGGGACAAGGGGACAGAGCTGGTTTAGAAAGGGGAACTGTGGTTCTGAGGTGATTTTGAGCCGTGGTTAACCCATCAACAGCAGGCGTGAGGGGACTAGGGGACAGAGCTGGTTTAGAAATGGGAACTGTGGTTCTGAGGTGATTTTGAGCCGCGGTTAACCCATCAACAGCAGGCGTGAGGGGACTAGGGGACGGAGCTGGTTTAGAAAGGGGAACTGTGGTTCTGAGGTGATTTTGAGCCGCGGTTAACCCATCAACAGCAGGCGTGAGGGGACTAGGGGACAGAGCTGGTTTAGAAAGGGAACTGTGGTTCTGAGGTGATTTTGAGCGCGGTTAACCCATCAACAGCAGGCGTGAGGGGACTAGGGGACAGAGCTGGTTTAGAAAGGGGAACTGTGGTTCTGAGGTGATTTTGAGAAGTTAACCCATCAACAGCAGGCGTGAGGGGACTAGGGGACGGAGCTGGTTTAGAAAGGGGAACTGTGGTTCTGAGGTGATTTTGAGTCAGCGGTTAACCCATCAACAGCAGGCGTGACGGGACTAGGGGACGGAGCTGGTTTAGAAAGGGGAACTGTGGTTCTGAGGTGATTTTGAGCGCGGTTAACCCATCAACAGCAGGCGTGACGGGACTAGGGGACAGAGCTGGTTTAGAAAGGGGAACTGTGGTTCTGAGGTGATTTTGAGCATGGTTAACCCATCAACAGCAGTCATGAGGGGACTAGGGGACAGAGCTGGTTTAGAAAGGGGAACTGTGGTTCTGAGGTGATTTTGAGCCGCGGTTAACCCATCAACAGCAGGCGTGAGGGGACTAGGGGACGGAGCTGGTTTAGAAAGGGGAACTGTGGTTCTGAGGTGATTTTGAGCCGCGGTTAACCCATCAACAGCAGGCGTGACGGGACTAGGGGACAGAGCTGGTTTAGAAAGGGGAACTGTGGTTCTGAGGTGATTTTGAGCCGCGGTTAACCCATCAACAGCAGGCGTGACGGGACTAGGGGACAGAGCTGGTTTAGAAAGGGGAACTGTGGTTCTGAGGTGATTTTGAGCCGCGGTTAACCCATCAACAGCAGGCGTGAGGGGACTAGGGGACAGAGCTGGTTTAGAAAGGGGAACTGTGGTTCTGAGGTGATTTTGAGCCGCGTTAACCCATCAACAGCAGGCGTGAGGGACTAGGGGACAGAGCTGGTTTAGAAAGGGAACTGTGGTTCTGAGGTGATTTTGAGCCGCGGGTTAACCCATCAACAGCAGGCGTGAGGGGACTAGGGGACGGAGCTGGTTTAGAAAGGGGAACTGTGGTTCTGAGGTGATTTTGAGCGCGTTAACCCATCAACAGCAGGCGTGAGGGGACTAGGGACAGAGCTGGTTTAGAAAGGGGAACTGTGGTTCTGAGGTGATTTTGAGCCGCGGTTAACCCATCAACAGCAGGCGTGTGAGGGGACTAGGGGACGGAGCTGGTTTAGAAAGGGAACTGTGGTTCTGAGGTGATTTTGAGCGCGGTTAACCCATCAACAGCAGGCGTGAGGGACTAGGGGACAGAGCTGGTTTAGAAATGGGAACTGTGGTTCTGAGGTGATTTTGAGCAGCGGTTAACCCATCAACAGCAGGCGTGAGGGACTAGGGGACAGAGCTGGTTTAGAAAGGGGAACTGTGGTTCTGAGGTGATTTTGAGCGCGGTTAACCCATCAACAGCAGGCGTGACGGGACTAGGGGACAGAGCTGGTTTAGAAAGGGAACTGTGGTTCTGAGGTGATTTTGAGTCAGTTAACCCATCAACAGCAGGCGTGAGGGGACTAGGGGACAGAGCTGGTTTAGAAAGGGAACTGTGGTTCTGAGGTGATTTTGAGCAGCGGTTAACCCATCAACAGCAGGCGTGAGGGACTAGGGGACAGAGCTGGTTTAGAAAGGGAACTGTGGTTCTGAGGTGATTTTGTAGCCGTGGTTAACCCATCAACAGCAGGCCTGAGGGGACTAGGGGACAGAGCTGGTTTAGAAAGGGGAACTGTGGTTCTGAGGTGATTTTGAGCCGCGGTTAACCCATCAACAGCAGGCGTGAGGGGACTAGGGGACAGAGCTGGTTTAGAAAGGGGAACTGTGGTTCTGAGGTGATTTTGAGCAGCGGTTAACCCATCAACAGCAGGCGTGAGGGGACTAGGGGACAGAGCTGGTTTAGAAAGGGGAACTGTGGTTCTGAGGTGATTTTGAGCAGCGGTTAACCCATCAACAGCAGGCGTGAGGGGACTAGGGGACGGAGCTGGTTTAGAAAGTGAACTGTGGTTCTGAGGTGATTTTGAGCAGCGGTTAACCCATCAACAGCAGGCGTGAGGGACTAGGGGACAGAGCTGGTTTAGAAAGGGAACTGTGGTTCTGAGGTGATTTTGAGCCGCGGTTAACCCATCAACAGCAGGCGTGACGGGACTAGGGGACAGAGCTGGTTTAGAAAGGGGAACTGTGGTTCTGAGGTGATTTTGAGCGCGGTTAACCCATCAACAGCAGGCGTGAGGGACTAGGGGACAGAGCTGGTTTAGAAAGGGAACTGTGGTTCTGAGGTGATTTTGAGCCGGTTAACCCATCAACAGCAGGCGTGAGGGGACTAGGGGACAGAGCTGGTTTAGAAAGGGAACTGTGGTTCTGAGGTGATTTTGAGCCCGGTTAACCCATCAACAGCAGGCGTGAGGGGACTAGGGGACAGAGCTGGTTTAGAAAGGGGAACTGTGGTTCTGAGGTGATTTTGAGTCGCGGTTAACCCATCAACAGCAGGCGTGAGCGGGACTAGGGGACAGAGCTGGTTTAGAAAGGGGAACTGTGGTTCTGAGGTGATTTTGAGTCGCGGTTAACCCATCAACAGCAGGCGTGAGGGGACTAGGGACAGAGCTGGTTTAGAAAGGGGAACTGTGGTTCTGAGGTGATTTTGAGCCGTGGTTAACCCATCAACAGCAGGCGTGAGGGACTAGGGGACAGAGCTGGTTTAGAAAGGGAACTGTGGTTCTGAGGTGATTTTGAGCATGGTTAACCCATCAACAGCAGGCGTGAGGGACTAGGGGACAGAGCTGGTTTAGAAAGGAACTGTGGTTCTGAGGTGATTTTGAGCAGCGGTTAACCCATCAACAGCAGGCGTGGGGGACTAGGGGACAGAGCTGGTTTAGAAAGGGAACTGTGGTTCTGAGGTGATTTTGAGCCGCGGTTAACCCATCAACAGCAGGCGTGAGGGGACTAGGGGACAGAGCTGGTTTAGAAAGGGGAACTGTGGTTCTGAGGTGATTTTGAGCGCGGTTAACCCATCAACAGCAGGCGTGAGGGGACTAGGGGACGGAGCTGGTTTAGAAAGGGGAACTGTGGTTCTGAGGTGATTTTGAGCGCGGTTAACCCATCAACAGCAGGCGTGAGGGGACTAGGGGACAGAGCTGGTTTAGAAAGGGGAACTGTGGTTCTGAGGTGATTTTGAGCGCGGTTAACCCATCAACAGCAGGCGTGGCGGGACTAGGGACAGAGCTGGTTTAGAAAGGGGAACTGTGGTTCTGAGGTGATTTTGAGCGCGGTTAACCCATCAACAGCAGGCGTGAGGGACTAGGGGACAGAGCTGGTTTAGAAAGGGGAACTGTGGTTCTGAGGTGATTTTGAGCCGTGGTTAACCCATCAACAGCAGGCGTGAGGGGACTAGGGGACAGAGCTGGTTTAGAAAGGGGAACTGTGGTTCTGAGGTGATTTTGAGCGCGGTTAACCCATCAACAGCAGGCGTGAGGGGACTAGGGACAGAGCTGGTTTAGAAAGGGAACTGTGGTTCTGAGGTGATTTTGAGCGCGGTTAACCCATCAACAGCAGGCGTGAGGGACTAGGGGACAGAGCTGGTTTAGAAAGGGGAACTGTGGTTCTGAGGTGATTTTGAGCGCGGTTAACCCATCAACAGCAGGCGTGAGGGGACTAGGGGACAGAGCTGGTTTAGAAAGGGGAACTGTGGTTCTGAGGTGATTTTGAGCCGCGGTTAACCCATCAACAGCAGGCGTGAGGGGACTAGGGGACGGAGCTGGTTTAGAAAGGGGAACTGTGGTTCTGAGGTGATTTTGAGCGCGGTTAACCCATCAACAGCAGGCGTGTGGGACTAGGGGACAGAGCTGGTTTAGAAAGGGAACTGTGGTTCTGAGGTGATTTTGAGCGCGGTTAACCCATCAACAGCAGGCGTGGGGGACTAGGGGACAGAGCTGGTTTAGAAATGGGAACTGTGGTTCTGAGGTGATTTTGAGCAGCGGTTAACCCATCAACAGCAGGCGTGAGGGGACTAGGGGACAGAGCTGGTTTAGAAATGGGAACTGTGGTTCTGAGGTGATTTTGAGCCGCGGTTAACCCATCAACAGCAGGCGTGACGGGACTAGGGGACAGAGCTGGTTTAGAAAGGGGAACTGTGGTTCTGAGGTGATTTTGAGCTGCGGTTAACCCATCAACAGCAGGCGTGACGGGACTAGGGGACAGAGCTGGTTTAGAAAGGGGAACTGTGGTTCTGAGGTGATTTTGAGCCGCGGTTAACCCATCAACAGCAGGCGTGACGGGACTAGGGGACAGAGCTGGTTTAGAAAGGGGAACTGTGGTTCTGAGGTGATTTTGAGCCGCGGTTAACCCATCAACAGCAGGCGTGAGGGGACTAGGGGACAGAGCTGGTTTAGAAAGGGAACTGTGGTTCTGAGGTGATTTTGAGCGCGGTTAACCCATCAACAGCAGGCGTGAGGGGACTAGGGACAGAGCTGGTTTAGAAAGGGGAACTGTGGTTCTGAGGTGATTTTGAGCAGGTTAACCCATCAACAGCAGGCGTGAGGGGACTAGGGGACAGAGCTGGTTTAGAAAGGGGAACTGTGGTTCTGAGGTGATTTTGAGCGCGGTTAACCCATCAACAGCAGGCGTGACGGGACTAGGGGACAGAGCTGGTTTAGAAAGGGAACTGTGGTTCTGAGGTGATTTTGAGCGCAGTTAACCCATCAACAGCAGGCGTGAGGGGACTAGGGACAGAGCTGGTTTAGAAAGGGAACTGTGGTTCTGAGGTGATTTTGAGCCGCGGTTAACCCATCAACAGCAGGCGTGAGGGGACTAGGGGACAGAGCTGGTTTAGAAAGGGGAACTGTGGTTCTGAGGTGATTTTGAGCGCGGTTAACCCATCAACAGCAGGCGTGAGGGGACTAGGGGACGGAGCTGGTTTAGAAAGGGGAACTGTGGTTCTGAGGTGATTTTGAGCCGCGGTTAACCCATCAACAGCAGGCGTGACGGGACTAGGGGACAGAGCTGGTTTAGAAAGGGGAACTGTGGTTCTGAGGTGATTTTGAGCCGCGGTTAACCCATCAACAGCAGTCGTGACGGGACTAGGTGACAGAGCTGGTTTAGAAAGGGGAACTGTGGTTCTGAGGTGATTTTGAGCCGCGGTTAACCCATCAACAGCAGTCATGAGGGGACTAGGGGACGGAGCTGGTTTAGAAAGGGGAACTGTGGTTCTGAGGTGATTTTGAGTCGCGGTTAACCCATCAACAGCAGGCGTGAGGGGACTAGGGGACAGAGCTGGTTTAGAAAGGAACTGTGGTTCTGAGGTGATTTTGAGCGCGGTTAACCCATCAACAGCAGGCGTGAGGGGACTAGGGGACAGAGCTGGTTTAGAAAGGGGAACTGTGGTTCTGAGGTGATTTTGAGCCGCGGTTAACCCATCAACAGCAGGCGTGAGGGGACTAGGGGACAGAGCTGGTTTAGAAATGGGAACTGTGGTTCTGAGGTGATTTTGAGCGCGGTTAACCCATCAACAGCAGGCGTGAGGGGACTAGGGGACAGAGCTGGTTTAGAAAGGGGAACTGTGGTTCTGAGGTGATTTTGAGCGCGGTTAACCCATCAACAGCAGGCGTGAGGGGACTAGGGGACAGAGCTGGTTTAGAAAGGGGAACTGTGGTTCTGAGGTGATTTTGAGCTGCGGTTAACCCATCAACAGCAGGCGTGAGGGGACTAGGGGACAGAGCTGGTTTAGAAAGGGGAACTGTGGTTCTGAGGTGATTTTGAGTGGTTAACCCATCAACAGCAGGCGTGACGGGACTGGGGACAGAGCTGGTTTAGAAAGGGGAACTGTGGTTCTGAGGTGATTTTGAGCGCGGTTAACCCATCAACAGCAGGCGTGACAGGACTAGGGGACAGAGCTGGTTTAGAAAGGAACTGTGGTTCTGAGGTGATTTTGAGCCGTGGTTAACCCATCAACAGCAGGCTGAGGGGACTAGGGGACAGAGCTGGTTTAGAAATGGGAACTGTGGTTCTGAGGTGATTTTGAGCCGCGGTTAACCCATCAACATCAGGGGTGAGGGGACTAGGGGACGGAGCTGGTTTAGAAAGGGGAACTGTGGTTCTGAGGTGATTTTGAGCGCGGTTAACCCATCAACAGCAGGCGTGAGGGGACTAGGGGACGGAGCTGGTTTAGAAAGGGGAACTGTGGTTCTGAGGTGATTTTGAGCCGCGGTTAACCCATCAACAGCAGGCATGAGGGGACTAGGGGACGGAGCTGGTTTAGAAAGGGGAACTGTGGTTCTCTGAGGTGATTTTGAGCCGCGGTTA
Source organism: Brachymystax lenok tsinlingensis (assembly GCA_030435695.1). Lineage (NCBI taxonomy): Eukaryota > Metazoa > Chordata > Actinopteri > Salmoniformes > Salmonidae > Brachymystax > Brachymystax lenok. The sequence goes on along the minus strand of CM059819.1, from coordinate 190,423 downwards.
ACCCATCAACAGCAGGCGTGACGGGACTAGGGGACGGAGCTGGTTTAGAAAGGGGAACTGTGGTTCTGAGGTGATTTTGAGCCGCGGTTAACCCATCAACAGCAGGCTGAGGGGACTAGGGGACAGAGCTGGTTTAGAAATGGGAACTGTGGTTCTGAGGTGATTTTGAGCCGCGGTTAACCCATCAACAGCAGTCGTGACGGGACTAGGTGACAGAGCTGGTTTAGAAAGGGGAACTGTGGTTCTGAGGTGATTTTGAGCCGCGGTTAACCCATCAACAGCAGGCGTGAGGGGACTAGGGGACGGAGCTGGTTTAGAAAGGGGAACTGTGGTTCTGAGGTGATTTTGAGCCGTGGTTAACCCATCAACAGCAGGCGTGAGGGGACTAGGGACGGAGCTGGTTTAGAAAGGGGAACTGTGGTTCTGAGGTGATTTTGAGCCGCGGTTAACCCATCAACAGCAGGCGTGACGGGACTAGGGGGCGGAGCTGGTTTAGAAAGGAACTGTGGTTCTGAGGTGATTTTGAGCATGTTAACCCATCAACAGCAGGCTGAGGGGACTAGGGGACAGAGCTGGTTTAGAAATGGGAACTGTGGTTCTGAGGTGATTTTGAGCGCGGTTAACCCATCAACAGCAGGCCTGAGGGGACTAGGGGACAGAGCTGGTTTAGAAAGGGAACTGTGGTTCTGAGGTGATTTTGAGCTGCGGTTAACCCATCAACAGCAGGCGTGAGGGGACTAGGGGACGGAGCTGGTTTAGAAAGGGAACTGTGGTTCTGAGGTGATTTTGAGCCGCGGTTAACCCATCAACAGCAGGCGTGACGGGACTAGGGGACGGAGCTGGTTTAGAAAGGGGAACTGTGGTTCTGAGGTGATTTTGAGCCGCGGTTAACCCATCAACAGCAGTCGTGACGGGACTAGGTGACAGAGCTGGTTTAGAAAGGGGAACTGTTGTTCTGAGGTGATTTTGAGCCGCGGTTAACCCATCAACAGCAGTCATGAGGGGACTAGGGGACGGAGCTGGTTTAGAAAGGGGAACTGTGGTTCTGAGGTGATTTTGAGCCGCGGTTAACCCATCAACAGCAGGCGTGAGGGGACTAGGGGACGGAGCTGGTTTAGAAAGGGGAACTGTGGTTCTGAGGTGATTTTGAGTCATGTTAACCCATCAACAGCAGGCGTGGCGGGACTAGGGAACAGAGCTGGTTTAGAAAGGGAACTGTGGTTCTGAGGTGATTTTGAGCCGCGGTTAACCCATCAACAGCAGGCGTGACGGGACTAGGTGACAGAGCTGGTTTAGAAATGGGAACTGTGGTTCTGAGGTGATTTTGAGCCGCGGTTAACCCATCAACAGCAGGCTGAGGGGACTAGGGGACAGAGCTGGTTTAGAAATGGGAACTGTGGTTCTGAGGTGATTTTGAGCCGCGGTTAACCCATCAACAGCAAGCCTGAGGGGACTAGGGGACAGAGCTGGTTTAGAAAGGGGAACTGTGGTTCTGAGGTGATTTTGAGCTGCGGTTAACCCATCAACAGCAGGCGTGACGGGACTAGGGGACAGAGCTGGTTTAGAAAGGGAACTGTGGTTCTGAGGTGATTTTGAGCCGCGGTTAACCCATCAACAGCAGGCGTGACGGGACTGGGGGACAGAGCTGGTTTAGAAAGGGGAACTGTGGTTCTGAGGTGATTTTGAGCCGCGGTTAACCCATCAACAGCAGGCGTGACAGGACTAGGGGACAGAGCTGGTTTAGAAAGGGGAACTGTGGTTCTGAGGTGATTTTGAGCCGTGGTTAACCCATCAACAGCAGGCTGAGGGGACTAGGGGACAGAGCTGGTTTAGAAATGGGAACTGTGGTTCTGAGGTGATTTTGAGCCGCGGTTAACCCATCAACATCAGGGGTGAGGGGACTAGGGGACGGAGCTGGTTTAGAAAGGGAACTGTGGTTCTGAGGTGATTTTGAGCGTGGTTAACCCATCAACAGCAGGCGTGAGGGGACTAGGGACGGAGCTGGTTTAGAAAGGGGAACTGTGGTTCTGAGGTGATTTTGAGCCGCGGTTAACCCATCAACAGCAGGCATGAGGGGACTAGGGGACGGAGCTGGTTTATAAAGGGAACTGTGGTTCTCTGAGGTGATTTTGAGTCGCGGTTAACCCATCAACAGCAGGCGTGGCGGGACTAGGGGCGGAGCTGGTTTAGAAAGGGGAACTGTGGTTCTGAGGTGATTTTGAGCCGGTTAACCCATCAACAGCAGGCTGAGGGGACTAGGGGACAGAGCTGGTTTAGAAATGGGAACTGTGGTTCTGAGGTGATTTTGAGCCGCGGTTAACCCATCAACAGCAGGCCTGAGGGGACTAGGGGACAGAGCTGGTTTAGAAAGGGGAACTGTGGTTCTGAGGTGATTTTGAGCTGCGGTTAACCCATCAACAGCAGGCGTGAGGGGACTAGGGGACAGAGCTGGTTTAGAAAGGGAACTGTGGTTCTGAGGTGATTTTGAGCGCGGTTAACCCATCAACAGCAGGCGTGAGGGGACTAGGGGACGGAGCTGGTTTAGAAAGGGAACTGTGGTTCTGAGGTGATTTTGAGCGCGGTTAACCCATCAACAGCAGGCGTGGCGGGACTAGGGGACGGAGCTGGTTTAGAAAGGAACTGTGGTTCTGAGGTGATTTTGAGTCAGTTAACCCATCAACAGCAGGCGTGTGGGACTAGGGGACGGAGCTGGTTTAGAAAGGGAACTGTGGTTCTCTGAGGTGATTTTGAGCGGTTAACCCATCAACAGCAGGCGTGACGGGACTAGGGACGGAGCTGGTTTAGAAAGGGGAACTGTGGTTCTGAGGTGATTTTGAGCGCGGTTAACCCATCAACAGCAGGCTGAGGGGACTAGGGGACAGAGCTGGTTTAGAAATGGGAACTGTGGTTCTGAGGTGATTTTGAGCCATGTTAACTCATCAACAGCAGGCCTGAGGGGACTAGGGGACGGAGCTGGTTTAGAAAGGGGAACTGTGGTTCTGAGGTGATTTTGAGCCGCGGTTAACCCATCAACAGCAGGCTGAGGGGACTAGGGGACAGAGCTGGTTTAGAAATGGGAACTGTGGTTCTGAGGTGATTTTGAGCCGCGGTTAACCCATCAACAGCAGGCCTGAAGGGACTAGGGGACAGAGCTGGTTTAGAAAGGGGAACTGTGGTTCTGAGGTGATTTTGAGCCGCGGTTAACCCATCAACAGCAGGCATGAGGGGACTAGGGGACGGAGCTGGTTTAGAAAGGGGAACTGTGGTTCTGAGGTGATTTTGAGCCGCGGTTAACCCATCAACAGCAGGCGTGACGGGACTAGGGGACAGAGCTGGTTTAGAAAGGGGAACTGTGGTTCTGAGGTTATTTTGAGCTACTGTTTACAGGCCTCCTGGGCCATATACAACGTTCCTCACTGAGTTCCCTGAATTCCTATCGGACCTTGTAGTCATGGCAGACAATATTCTAATTTTTGGTGACTTTAATATTCACATGGAAAAGTCCACAGACCCACTCCAAAAGGCTTTTGGAGCCATCATCGACTCTGTCGGTTTTGTCCAACATGTCTCCGGACCTACTCACTGCCACAGTCATACTCTGGACCTAGTTTTGTCCTGTGGAATAAATGTTGTGGATCTTAATGTTTTTCCTCATGATCCTGGACTATCGGACCACCATTTTATTACGTTTGAAATCGCAACAGATAATCTGCTCAGACCCCAACCAAGGATCATCAAAAGTCGTGCTATAAATTCTCAGACAACCCAAAGATTCCTAGATGCCCTTCCAGAATCCTTCCACCTACCCAAGGACGTCAGAGTACAAAAATCAGTTAACCACCTAACTGAGGAACTCAATGTAACCTTGCACAATACCCCTAGATGCAGTCGCACCCCTAAAAACAAAAAACATTTGCCATAAAAAACGAGCTCCTTGGTATACAGAAAATACCCGAGCTCTGAAGTAAGCTTCCAGAAAATTGGAACGGAAATGGCGCCACACCAAACTGGAAGTTTTCCGACTAGCTTGGAAAGACAGTACCGTGCAGTATCGAAGAGCCCTCATTGTGTCACGCCCTGACCTGTTGGAGCCTTTTTATGTCTCATTTTGGTTTGGTCAGGGTGTGATTTGGGGTGGGCATTCTATGTTCTTTTTTGTATTTCTTTGTTTTGGCTGAGTGTGGCTCTCAATCAGGGACAGCTGTCTATCGTTGTCTCTGATTGGGAACCACACTTAAGCAGCTATTTTTTCCCTCCAGCCTTGTGGGAAGTTGACTCTGTTGAGGTGTGTGTACTGTTGGTGCAACACCTGTTTTGATCTTCGTTTATTGTTTTGTATTGAGTGAGTTAACCAATAAATATGTTTAACTCCACCCGGCACGCTGCGCCTTGGTCCGTCTTTGAAGATCGTGACACACTGCTGCTCGATCATCCTATTTTTCCAAGTTAATTGAGGAAAATAAGAATAATCAAAAATTTATTTTTGATACTGTCGCAAAGCTAACTAAAAAGCAGCATTCCCCAAGAGAGGATGGCTTTCACTTTAGCAGTGATTCATTCATGAACTTCTTTGAGGAAAAGATCATGATAATTAGAAAGCAAATTACGGACTCCTCTTTAAATCTGCGTATTCCTCCAAAGCTCAGTTGTCCTGAGTCCACACAACTTTGCCAGGACATAAAATCAAGAGAGACACTCAAGTTTTTTAGTACCATATCTCTTGACACATTGATGAAAATAATCATGGCCTCTAAACCTTCAAGCTGCATACTGGACCCTATTCCAACTAAACTACTGAAAGAGCTGCTTCCTGTGCTTGGCCCTCCTATGTTGAACATAATAAACAGCTCTCTATCCACCGGATGTGTACCAAACTCACTAAAAGTGGAAGTAATAAAGCCTCTCTTAAAAAAGCCAAACCTTGACCCAGAAAATATAAAAAACTATCGGCCTATATCGAATCTTTCATTCCTCTCAAAAATTTTAGAAAAAGCTGTTGCGCAGCAACTCACTGCCTTCCTGAAGACACACAATGTATACGAAATGCTTCAGTCTGGTTTTAGACCCCATCATAGCACTGAGACTGCACTTGTGAAGGTGGTAAATGACCTTTTAATGGCGTCAGACCGAGGCTCTGCATCTGTCCTCGTGCTCCTAGACCTTAGTGCTGCTTTTGATACCATCGATCACCACATTCTTTGGAGAGATTGGAAACCCAAATTGGTCTACATGGACAAGTTCTGGCCTGGTTTAGATCTTATCTGTCGGAACGATATCAGTTTGTCTCTGTGGATGGTTTGTCCTCTGACAAATCAACTGTAAATGTTGGTGTTCCTCAAGGCTCTGTTTTGGGACCATTATTGTTTTCACTATATATTTTACTACTTGGTGATGTCATTCGGAAACATAATGTTAACTTTCACTGCTATGCGGATGACACACAGCTGTACATTTCGATGAAACATGGTGAAGCCCCAAAATTGCCCTCCCTGGAAGCCTGTGTTTCAGACATAAGGAAGTGGATGGCGGAAACCTTTCTACTTTTAAACTCTGACAAAACAGAGATGCTAGTTCTAGGTCCCAAGAAACAAAGAGATCTTCTGTTGAATCTGACAATTCATCTTGATGGTTGTACAGTCGTCTCAAATAAAACTGTGAAGGACCTCGGCGTTACTCTGGACCCTGATCTCTCTTTTGTCGAACATATCAAGACTGTTTCAAGGACATCTTCCGTCTGTTATATTTGGAGTATTTCTTCTCTTATCTGGTGTCCTGTGTGAATTTAAGTATGCTCTCTCTAATTATCTCTCTCTTTCTTTTTTTTTCTTCTTCTCTCTCTCGGAGGACCTGAGCATTAGAACCATTCCTCAAGGCCTACCTGGCCTGATGACTCCTTGATGTCCCAAGTCCACCTGGCCGTGCTGCTTCTCCAGTTTCAACTGTTCTGCCTGTTTTATTAACATTTTAAAATCTTGTCCATGTTCTGTTATAATCTGCACCCGGCACAGCCAGACGAGGACTGGCCACCCCTCACAGCCTGGTTCCTCTCTAGGTTTCTTCCTAGGTTTTGGCCTTTCTAGGGAGTTTTTCCTAGCCACCGTGCTTTTACACCTGCATTGCTTGCTGTTTGGGGTTTTAGGCTGGGTTTCTGTACAGCACTCTGTGACATCAGCTGATGTAGGGGGGGCTTTATAAATACATTTTATTTTATTTTATTTTATTTGAGCCGCAGTTAACCCGTCAACAGCAGGCGTGAGGGGACTAAGGGACAGAGCTGGTTTAGAAAGGGGAACTGTGGTTCTGAGGTGATTTTGAGCCGCGGTTAACCCATCAACAGCAGGCGTGAGGGGACTAGGGGACGAAGCTGGTTTAGAAAGGGGAACTGTGGTTCTGAGGTGATTTTGAGCCGCGGTTAATGGCCAACCCAGCAATGACAGACAGCTGTGATCATTAGCTGGCCTGTAAATAACAGGTATCTGTAGCATATAAACTGTGTGGATAAAAAGAGTTGATCATCGACTGTCGAGACCAGATCGCGACTCTTGCCGCTTTCAAAACAACTGGGAACTTGGAAAAAAACGAACTGACTGGGAAAAATCCAATTGAACGGTATACCAACTCGGAATACCACATCAGTAACTCTGGCATCTTTCTAGAGATCCCATGTTCTGATGTCATTATTTGACTTCCTATTTCTCCCCAGAGTTCCCAGTTGTTTTGAACGCGGCATCTATATACGGGCAATTCTAGTTCTCTGGATCTCTGTTGTATCTTCTTGTCTAAGAAATAAAGAAAACAGCTGTTGTTTAAAACACAAGTCCTTCTTTATCTAAGGTAACCGGAGCCGTTTAGTGCTTTGAGCTGGAATCTCCCGCTCTCCAACTGCTGTGCGCGGGCTGCGCGTCCCCTAAGTGGTCACGTGGCCTCCGATACAATATGCCACGTCATCCCCGTTATCAAGATACGCCTTTTCCCTTATAAGATAAAACAATTCTCTATAAATCCTAGTTACAATTATTTACATAGTGAACACTGCATTTCAGGAACACATATATACACTTCATCAATCAGCCTCTGAGGTGCTTTTACTTCTCTACCTGACGTCTCATTTCACCAGGCTGCCCTGGTGGGTCTGATACAGGAGTGTCTGGGCTTCTCTACCTGACTGTCTCATTTCACCAGGCTGCCCTGGTGGGTCTGATACAGGAGTGTCTGGGCTTCTCTACCTGACTGTCTCATTTCACCAGGCTGCCCTGGTGGGTCTGATACAGGAGTGTCTGGGCTTCTCTACCTGACTGTCTCATTTCACCAGGCTGCCCTGGTGGGTCTGATACAGGAGTGTCTGGGCATCTCTACCTGACTGTCTCATTTCACCAGGCTGCCCTGATGGGTCTGATACAGGAGTGTCTGGGCTTCTCTACCTGATTGTCTCATTTCACCAGGCTGCCCTGGTGGGTCTGATACAGGAGTGTCTGGGCTTCTCTACCTGACTGTCTCATTTCACCAGGCTGCCCTGGTGGGTCTGATACAGGAGTGTCTGGGCATCTCTACCTGACGTCTCATTTAACCAGGCTGCCCTGGTGGGTCTGATACAGGAGTGTCTGGGCTTCTCTACCTGACTGTCTCATTTCACCAGGCTGGCCTGGTGGGTCTGATACAGGAGTGTCTGGGCTTCTCTACCTGACGTCTCATTTCACCAGGCTGCCCTGGTGGGTCTGATACAGGAGTGTCTGGGCTTCTCTACCTGACGTCTCATTTCACCAGGCTGCCCTGGTGGGTCTGATACAGGAGTGTCTGGGCTTCTCTACCTGACGTCTCATTTAACCAGGCTGCCCTGGTGGGTCTGATACAGGAGTGTGTGGGCTTCTCTACCTGACGTCTCATTTCACCAGGCTGCCCTGGTGGGTCTGATACAGGAGTGTCTGGGCTTCTCTACCTGACGTCTCATTTAACCAGGCTGCCCTGGTGGGTCTGATACAGGAGTGTGTGGGCTTCTCTACCTGACGTCTCGTTTAACCAGGCTGCCCTGGTGGGTCTGATACAGGAGTGTCTGGGCTTCTCTACCTGACGTCTCGTTTAACCAGGCTGCCCTGGTGGGTCTGATACAGGAGTGTCTGGGCTTCTCTACCTGACGTCTCATTTCACCAGGCTGCCCTGGTGGGTCTGATACAGGAGTGTCTGGGCTTCTACCTGGCGTCTCATTTCACCAGGCTGCCCTGGTGGGTCTGATACAGGAGTGTCTGGGCTTCTCTACCTGACGTCTCATTTAACCAGGCTGCCCTGGTGGGTCTGATACAGGAGTGTGTGGGCTTCTCTACCTGACGTCTCATTTCACCAGGCTGCCCTGGTGGGTCTGATACAGGAGTGTCTGGGCTTCTCTACCTGACGTCTCATTTAACCAGGCTGCCCTGGTGGGTCTGATACAGGAGTGTGTGGGCTTCTCTACCTGACGTCTCATTTAACCAGGCTGCCCTGGTGGGTCTGATACAGGAGTGTCTGGGCTTCTCTACCTGACGTCTCATTTAACCAGGCTGCCCTGGTGGGTCTGATACAGGACTTTCTTTTCCGACCGTTCTGTACTAACTTGCCAGCTACTTCCAGACACATAATGAGAGAACACCCCACTCTGCCCATTTTACTCCCCTAGCCAGAGCTGGTTAGGCAGTTTTCATGTTATCCAGAGCATGGTGACTAACTGTGCTGCTGGCAACAATTGAATTACGCTTTGTTACCGACGTTTACTGACACCGGACATATTCAACGGGTGTTGAGAGTTCAGAAATGCATCAGTTATTCTGCCCTCTGGCACACTAAGACGAGAGTCTTTTGGTAAGAAATGTAGCTAGATAGCTACCTAGGTAAACAATGAATCCCAACGCATGACATAACATTAGCTAGCAAGCTAGCAGTTACAGACATTACTACCATGCATGAATCTGAAGGTAGCCAACCAACCAGGTTCTATGGCTATAACTAGTCAAGCAAATGTGTCTGAGATATGAAGAATAAGATCATACACATAACATTAGCTAGCAACCAAGCCAGCTAACTTTAGTACACAGTACACTTGACATTACGTTTAAGCAGTTTTGCTGTGCAATACATTTTTTAAAAGCCGCGATTACATAGACATACTGACCAGAACCAATAGACAGACGCGTGCTATATGGCAGACAAATCCAAACTCATCGCTCGGCATGTCCAGCCCACTCATTATCTCAGCCAATCATGGCTAGCGGGAAGGTTGCTCTCCTACTAGGCTCGTAATTTAACAATTTTATTTGTATTTACAGATGGCATACAAGTTTGATATTAAGGAACATGAAAGTTCACATGTTCGAGAAGGCTCTCCTGTGAAGTCGTGACTGTCCCATATGCCTAGTTTCCTGAATCGGGTCACATTTTATGGCAAGAACAGCTCAAATACGCAAAGAGAAACAACAGTCCATCATTACTTTAAGACATGAAGGTCAGTCAATATTAGAGATTTGTGGTTCCAACTGCCGTGTCTCTTTGTGAGACACAGAGTAGGTGAACGGATGATCTCCACATGTGTTTTTCCCACCGTGAAGCATGGAGGAGGAAGTGTGATGGTGTTAGGGTGCTTTACTGGTGACACTGTCTGTGATTTATTTAGAATTCAAGGCACACTTAACCAGCATGGCTACCACAGCATTCTGCAGTGATACGCCATCCCAGCTGGTTTGGGCTTAGTGGGACTATGATTTGTTTTTCAACAGGACAAAGACCCCACACACCTCCAGGCTGTGTATGGGATATTTCACCAAGGAGGAGAGTGATGGAGTGCTGCATCAGATGACCTGGCCTCCACAATACCCGACCTCAACCCAATTGAGATGGTTTGGGATGAGTTGCACTGCGGACTGAAGGAAGAGCAGCCAACAAGTGCTCAGCATATGTGGGAACTCCTTCAAGACTGTTGGAAAAGCATTCCAGGTGAAGCTGTTTGAGCAAGCGTGTGCAAAGCTGTCATCAAGGCAAAGGGTGGCTACTTTGAATAATCTCAAAAATAAAATATATTTTGATTTGTTTAACACTTTATTGGTTACTACATGATTCCATGTGTTATTCCATAGTTCTGATGTCTTCACTATTACTCTACAATGTAGAAAATAGTAAAAATATAAACCCTTGAATGAAAAGGTGTCCAAACTTTTGACTGGTACTGTATATTAGTACCTGTTATAGCAGTGTATTTTAAATACACTATACATCACTACCTGTTATAGTAGGGTATATTATATATCACTACCTGTTATAGTAGGGTATATTATATATCACTACCTGTTATAGTAGGATATATTATATATCACTACCTGTTATAGTAGGGTATATTATATAGCACTACCTGTTATAGTAGGGTATATTATATAGCACTACCTGTTATAGTAGGGTATATTATACATCACTACCTGTTATAGTAGGGTATATTATATAGCACTACCTGTTATAGTAGGGTATATTATATAGCACTACCTGTTATAGTAGGGTATATTATACATCACTACCTGTTATAGTAGGGTATATTATATAGCACTACCTGTTATAGTAGGGTATATTATATTATACATCTCGACCTGTTATAGTAGGGTATATTATATATCACTACCTGTTATAGTAGGGTATATTATACATCACTACCTGTTATAGTAGGGTATATTATATATCACCACCTGTTATAGTAGGGTATATTATATAGCACGACCTGTTATAGTAGGGTATATTATATATCACTACCTGTTATAGTAGGGTATATTATATAGCACTACCTGTTATAGTAGGGTATATTATACATCACTATCTGTTATAGTAGGGTATATTATATATCACTACCTGTTATAGTAGGGTATATTATATATCCCTATCTGTTATAGTAGGGTATATTATATATCCCTACCTGTTATAGTAGGGTATATTATATATCCCTATCTGTTATAGTAGTGTATATTATATATCCCTACCTGTTATAGTAGGGTATATTATATATAGCACTACCTGTTATAGTAGGGTATATTATATATCCCTATCTGTTATAGTAGGGTATATTATATATCACTACCTGTTATAGTAGGGTATATTATATATCACTACCTGTTATAGTAGGGTATATTATATAGCACTACCTGTTATAGTAGGGTATATTATATATCACTACCTGTTATAGTAGGGTATATTATATATCACTACCTGTTATAGTAGGGTATATTATGTATAGCACTACCTGTTATAGTAGGATATATTATATAGCACTACCTGTTATAGTAGGGTATATTATATAGCACTACCTGTTATAGTAGGGTATATTATATAGCACTACCTGTTATAGTAGGGTATATTATATATCCCTACCTGTTATAGTAGGGTATATTATACATCACTACCTGTTATAGTAGGGTATATTATATATCACTACCTGTTATAGTAGGGTATATTATATAGCACTACCTGTTATAGTAGGGTATATTATACATCACTATCTGTTATAGTAGGGTATATTATATATCACTACCTGTTATAGTAGGGTATATTATATATCCCTATCTGTTATAGTAGGGTATATTATATATCCCTACCTGTTATAGTAGGGTATATTATATATCCCTATCTGTTATAGTAGTGTATATTATATATCCCTACCTGTTATAGTAGGGTATATTATATATAGCACTACCTGTTATAGTAGGGTATATTATATATCCCTATCTGTTATAGTAGGGTATATTATATATCACTACCTGTTATAGTAGGGTATATTATATATCACTACCTGTTATAGTAGGGTATATTATATATAGCACTACCTGTTATAGTAGGATATATTATATAGCACTACCTGTTATAGTAGGGTATATTATATAGCACTACCTGTTATAGTAGAGTATATTATACATCACTACCTGTTATAGTAGGGTATATTATATATCCCTATCTGTTATAGTAGGGTATATTATATAGCACTACCTGTTATAGTAGGGTATATTATATAGCACTACCTGTTAGAGTAGGGTATATTATATATCACTACCTGTTATAGTAGGGTATATTATATTATATAGCACTACCTGTTACAATATGGTATATTATATAGCACTCCCTGTTATAGTAGGGTATATTATACATCACTACCTGTTATAGTAGGGTATATTATATAGCACTACCTGTTATAGTAGGGTATATTATATTATACATCACGACCTGTTATAGTAGGGTATATTATATATCACTACCTGTTATAGTAGGGTATATTATACATCACTACCTGTTATAGTAGGGTATATTATATATCACCACCTGTTATAGTAGGGTATATTATATATCACGACCTGTTATAGTAGGGTATATTATATATCACTACCTGTTATAGTAGGGTATATTATATAGCACTACCTGTTATAGTAGGGTATATTATACATCACTATCTGTTATAGTAGGGTATATTATATATCACTACCTGTTATAGTAGGGTATATTATATATCCCTATCTGTTATAGTAGGGTATATTATATATCCCTACCTGTTATAGTAGGGTATATTATATATCCCTATCTGTTATAGTAGTGTATATTATATATCCCTACCTGTTATAGTAGGGTATATTATATATAGCACTACCTGTTATAGTAGGGTATATTATATATCCCTATCTGTTATAGTAGGGTATATTATATATCACTACCTGTTATAGTAGGGTATATTATATATCACTACCTGTTATAGTAGGGTATATTATATAGCACTACCTGTTATAGTAGGGTATATTATATATCACTACCTGTTATAGTAGGGTATATTATATATCACTACCTGTTATAGTAGGGTATATTATATATAGCACTACCTGTTATAGTAGGATATATTATATAGCACTACCTGTTATAGTAGGGTATATTATATAGCACTACCTGTTATAGTAGGGTATATTATATAGCACTACCTGTTATAGTAGGGTATATTATATATCCCTACCTGTTATAGTAGGGTATATTATACATCACTACCTGTTATAGTAGGGTATATTATATATCACTACCTGTTATAGTAGGGTATATTATATAGCACTACCTGTTATAGTAGGGTATATTATACATCACTATCTGTTATAGTAGGGTATATTATATATCACTACCTGTTATAGTAGGGTATATTATATATCCCTATCTGTTATAGTAGGGTATATTATATATCCCTACCTGTTATAGTAGGGTATATTATATATCCCTATCTGTTATAGTAGTGTATATTATATATCCCTACCTGTTATAGTAGGGTATATTATATATAGCACTACCTGTTATAGTAGGGTATATTATATATCCCTACCTGTTATAGTAGGGTATATTATATATAGCACTACCTGTTATAGTAGGATATATTATATAGCACTACCTGTTATAGTAGGGTATATTATATAGCACTACCTGTTATAGTAGAGTATATTATACATCACTACCTGTTATAGTAGGGTATATTATATATCCCTATCTGTTATAGTAGGGTATATTATATAGCACTACCTGTTATAGTAGGGTATATTATATAGCACTACCTGTTAGAGTAGGGTATATTATATATCACTACCTGTTATAGTAGGGTATATTATATTATATAGCACTACCTGTTACAATATGGTATATTATATAGCACTACCTGTTATAGTAGGGTATATTATATATCACTATCTGTTATAGTAGGGTACATTATATAGCACTACCTGTTATAGTAGGGTATATTATATAGCACTACCTGTTATAGTAGGGTATATTATATATCACTACCTGTTATAGTAGGGTATATTATATATCACTACCTGTTATAGTAGGGTATATTATATATCACTCCCTGTTATAGTAGTGTATATTATATATCACTACCTGTTATAGTAGGGTATATTATATATCACTACCTGTTATAGTAGGGTATATTATATATCACTACCTGTTATAGTAGGGTATATTATATAGCACAACCTGTTATAGTAGGGTATATTATATAGCACTACCTGTTATAGTAGGGTATATTATATATCACTACCTGTTATAGTAGGGTATATTATATATCACTACCTGTTAGAGTAGGGTATATTATATATCACTACCTGTTATAGTAGGGTATATTATATTATATAGCACTACCTGTTACAGTAGGGTATATTATATAGCACTACCTGTTATAGTAGGGTATATTATATAGCACTACCTGTTATAGTAGGGTATATTATATAGCACTACCTGTTATAGTAGGGTATATTATATATAGCACTACCTGTTATAGTAGGGTATATTATATATAGCACTACCTGTTATAGTAGGGTATATTATATATAGCACTACCTGTTATAGTAGGGTATATTATATATGAATACCTGTTATAGTAGGGTATATTATATAGCACTACCTGTTACAGTAGGGTATATTATATAGCACTACCTGTTATAGTAGGGTATATTATATATCCCTACCTGTTATAGTAGGGTATATTATACATCACTACCTGTTATAGTAGGGTATATTATATATAGCACGACCTGTTATAGTAGGGTATATTATATAGCACTACCTGTTATAGTAGGGTATATTATATAGCACAACCTGTTATAGTAGGGTATATTATATAGCACTACCTGTTATAGTAGGGTATATTATACATCACTACCTGTTATAGTAGGGTATATTATATTATACATCACTACCTGTTATAGTAGGGTATATTATATATCACTACCTGTTATAGTAGGGTATATTATATAGCACTACCTGTTATAGTAGGGTATATTATATAGCACTACCTGTTATAGTAGGGTATATTATACATCACTACCTGTTATAGTAGGGTATATTATATAGCACTACCTGTTATAGTAGGGTATATTATATAGCACTACCTGTTATAGTAGGGTATATTATACATCACTACCTGTTATAGTAGGGTATATTATATATCACTACCTGTTATAGTAGGGTATATTATATAGCATCTACCTGTTATAGTAGGGTATATTATACATCACTACCTCAAGTTATAGTAGGGTATATTATACATCACTACCTGTTATAGTAGGGTATATTATATAGCACTACCTGTTATAGTAGGGTATATTATACATCACTACCTGTTATAGTAGGGTATATTATATATCACTACCTGTTATAGTAGGGTATATTATACATCACTACCTGTTATAGTAGGGTATATTATATATATAGCACTACCTGTTATAGTAGGGTATATTATATAGCACTACCTGTTATAGTAGGGTATATTATATAGCACTACCTGTTATAGTAGGGTATATTATACATCACTACCTGTTATAGTAGGGTATATTATATATCACTACCTGTTATAGTAGGGTATATTATATATCCACTACCTGTTATAGTAGGGTATATTATATATAGCACTACCTGTTATAGTAGGGTATATTATATATCACTACCTGTTATAGTAGGGTATATTATATATAGCACTACCTGTTATAGTAGGGTATATTATATATCCTATCTACCTGTTATAGTAGGGTATATTATATATCACTACCTGTTATAGTAGGGTATATTATATATCACTACCTGTTATAGTAGGGTATATTATATATAGCACTACCTGTTATAGTAGGGTATATTATATAGCACTACCTGTTATAGTAGTATATTATATAGCACTACCTGTTATAGTAGGGTATATTATACATCACTACCTGTTATAGTAGGGTATATTATATATCCACTACCTGTTATAGTAGGGTATATTATATAGCACTACCTGTTATAGTAGGGTATATTATATAGCACTACCTGTTAGAGTAGGGTATATTATATATCACTACCTGTTATAGTAGGGTATATTATATTATATAGCACTACCTGTTACAATATGGTATATTATATAGCACTACCTGTTATAGTAGGGTATATTATATATCACTATCTGTTATAGTAGGGTACATTATATAGCACTACCTGTTATAGTAGGGTATATTATATAGCACTACCTGTTATAGTAGGGTATATTATATATCACTACCTGTTATAGTAGGGTATATTATATATCACTACCTGTTATAGTAGGGTATATTATATATCACTACCTGTTATAGTAGTGTATATTATATATCACTACCTGTTATAGTAGGGTATATTATATATCACTACCTGTTATAGTAGGGTATATTATATATCACTACCTGTTATAGTAGGGTATATTATATAGCACTACCTGTTATAGTAGGGTATATTATATAGCACTACCTGTTATAGTAGGGTATATTATATATCACTACCTGTTATAGTAGGGTATATTATATATCACTACCTGTTATAGTACACTACCTGTTATAGTAGGGTATATTATATAGCACTACCTGTTATATACACTACCTGTTATAGTAGGTATATTATATAGCACTACCTGTTATAGTAGGGTATATTATATATCACTACCTGTTAGAGTAGGGTATATTATATATCACTACCTGTTATAGTAGGGTATATTATATTATATAGCACTACCTGTTACAATATGGTATATTATATAGCACTACCTGTTATAGTAGGGTATATTATATAGCACTACCTGTTATAGTAGGGTATATTATATATCACTACCTGTTATAGTAGAGTATATTATATATATCCCTACCTGTTATAGTAGGGTATATTATATATAGCACTACCTGTTATAGTAGGGTATATTATATATCACTACCTGTTATAGTAGGGTATATTATATATAGCACTACCTGTTATAGTAGGGTATATTATATAGCACTACCTGTTATAGTAGGGTATATTATATAGCACTACCTGTTATAGTAGGGTATATTATACATCACTACCTGTTATAGTAGGGTATATTATATATCACTACCTGTTATAGTAGGGTATATTATATAGCACTACCTGTTATAGTAGGGTATATTATATAGCACTACCTGTTATAGTAGGGTATATTATATATAGCACTACCTGTTATAGTAGGGTATATTATATATCACTACCTGTTATAGTAGGGTATATTATATAGCACTACCTGTTATAGTAGGGTATATTATATAGCACTACCTGTTATAGTAGGGTATATTATATATAGCACTACCTGTTATAGTAGGGTATATTATATATAGCACTACCTGTTATAGTAGGGTATATTATATTATATAGCACTACCTGTTATAGTAGGGTATATTATATAGCACTACCTGTTATAGTAGGGTATATTATATAGCACTACCTGTTATAGTAGGGTATATTATATATCACTACCTGTTATAGTAGGGTATATTATATATACATCACTACCTGTTATAGTAGGGTATATTATATATCACTACCTGTTATAGTAGGGTATATTATATAGCACTACCTGTTATAGTAGGAGTATATTATATAGCACTACCTGTTATAGTAGGGTATATTATATAGCACTACCTGTTATAGTAGGGTATATTATATATCACTACCTGTTATAGTAGGGTATATTATATATCACTACCTGTTATAGTAGGGTATATTATATATCACTACCTGTTATAGTAGGGTATATTATACATCACTACCTGTTATAGTATATGTATATATCACTACCTGTTATAGTAGGGTATATTATATAGCACTACCTGTTATAGTAGGGTATATTATATAGCACTACCTGTTATAGTAGGGTATATTATATATCACTACCTGTTATAGTAGGGTATATTATATATCACTACCTGTTATAGTAGGGTATATTATATATCACTACCTGTTATAGTAGGGTATATTATATAGCACTACCTGTTATAGTAGGGTATATTATATAGCACTACCTGTTATAGTAGGGTATATTATACATCACTACCTGTTATAGTAGAGTATATTATATAGCACTACCTGTTATAGTAGGGTATATTATATAGCACTACCTGTTATAGTAGGGTATATTATATATCACTACCTGTTATAGTAGGGTATATTATATATCACTACCTGTTATAGTAGGGTATATTATATATCACTACCTGTTATAGTAGGGTATATTATATAGCACTACCTGTTATAGTAGGGTATATTATATAGCACTACCTGTTATAGTAGGGTATATTATATAGCACTACCTGTTATAGTATATTATATATCCTACCTGTTATAGTTATATTATCACTACCTGTTATAGTAGATTATAGTATTATATAGCACTACCATTTATAGTAGGGTATATTATGCATCACTACCTGTTATAGTAGGGTATATTATATATCCCTATCTGTTATAGTAGAGGTATATTATATAGCTGTTAGAGTAGGGTATATTATATATCACTACCTGTTATAGTAGGGTATATTATATTATATAGCACTACCTGTTACAATATGTATATTATATAGCACTACCTGTTATAGTAGGGTATATTATATATCACTATCTGTTATAGTAGGGTACATTATATAGCACTACCTGTTATAGTAGGGTATATTATATAGCACTACCTGTTATAGTAGGGTATATTATATATCACTACCTGTTATAGTAGGGTATATTATATATCACTACCTGTTATAGTAAGTGTATATTATATATCACTACCTGTTATAGTAGGGTATATTATATATCACTACCTGTTATAGTAGGGTATATTATATATCACTACCTGTTATAGTAGGGTATATTATATAGCACTAACCTGTTATAGTAGGGTATATTATATAGCACTACCTGTTATAGTAGGGTATATTATATATCACTACCTGTTATAGTAGGGTATATTATATATCACTACCTGTTATAGTAGGGTATATTATATATCACTACCTGTTATAGTAGGGTATATTATATATATAGCACTACCTGTTATAGTAGGGTATATTATATATAGCACTACCTGTTATAGTAGGAGTATATTATATAGCACTACCTGTTATAGTAGGGTATATTATATAGCACTACCTGTTATAGTAGGGTATATTATATATAGCACTACCTGTTATAGTAGGGTATATTATATATCACTACCTGTTATAGTAGGGTATATTATATATAGCACTACCTGTTATAGTAGGGTATATTATATATCACTACCTGTTATAGTAGGGTATATTATATAGCACTACCTGTTATAGTAGGGTATATTATATAGCACTACCTGTTATAGTAGGGTATATTATATATCACTACCTGTTATAGTAGGGTATATTATATATCACTACCTGTTATAGTAGGGTATATTATATATAGCACTACCTGTTATAGTAGGGTATATTATATAGCACTACCTGTTATAGTAGGGTATATTATATAGCACTACCTGTTATAGTAGGGTATATTATATATCACTACCTGTTATAGTAGGGTATATTATATATCACTACCTGTTATAGTAGGAGTATATTATATATCACTACCTGTTACAGTAGGGTATATTATATAGCACTACCTGTTATAGTAGGGTATATTATATATAGCACTACCTGTTATAGTAGGGTATATTATATATAGCACTACCTGTTATAGTAGGAGTATATTATATTATATAGCACTACCTGTTATAGTAGGAGTATATTATATAGCACTACCTGTTATAGTAGGGTATATTATATAGCACAATCTGTTATAGTAGGAGTATATTATATAAATATATTATACATCACTACCTGTTATAGTAGTGTATATTATATATCACTACCTGTTATAGTAGGGTATATTATATATCACTACCTGTTATAGTAGGGTATATTATATATCACTACCTGTTATAGTAGGGTATATTATATAGCACAACCTGTTATAGTAGGGTATATTATATAGCACTACCTGTTATAGTAGGGTATATTATATATCACTACCTGTTATAGTAGGGTATATTATATATCACTACCTGTTAGAGTAGGGTATATTATATATCACTACCTGTTATAGTAGGGTATATTATATTATATAGCACTACCTGTTACAATATGGTATATTATATAGCACTACCTGTTATAGTAGGGTATATTATATAGCACTACCTGTTATAGTAGGGTATATTATATAGCACTACCTGTTATAGTAGGGTATATTATATATATCCCTACCTGTTATAGTAGGGTATATTATATATAGCACTACCTGTTATAGTAGGGTATATTATACATCACTACCTGTTATAGTAGGGTATATTATATATATATACCTGTTATAGTAGGGTATATTATATAGCACTACCTGTTATAGTAGGAGTATATTATATAGCACTACCTGTTATAGTAGGGTATATTATATATCACTACCTGTTATAGTAGGGTATATTATATATCACTACCTGTTATAGTAGGGTATATTATATATAGCACTACCTGTTATAGTAGGGTATATTATATAGCACTACCTGTTATAGTAGGGTATATTATATATAGCACTACCTGTTATAGTAGGAGTATATTATATATCACTACCTGTTATAATGGGGTATATTATATAGGGTATATTATATAGCACTACCTGTTATAGTAGGGTATATTATATAGCACGACCTGTTATACGGTAGTAGTGTATATTATTTATCACTACCTGTTATACAGCTGCTGGGCTGTATGCTAGTCACAGGGACACCCTCCGGTTACAAGTCCAACACTCTAACCACTAGGCTACCTGCCGCCCCACTAGGCTACCTGCCGCATGCTAGTCACAGGGACAGTTATAGCTACTGGCCTGCATGCTAGTCACAGGGACAGTTACAGCTACTGGCCTGCATGCTAGTCACAGGGACAGTTACAGCTACTGGCCTGCATGCTAGTCACAGGGACAGTTACAACTACTGGCCTGCATGCTAGTCACAGGGACAGTTACAGCTACTGGCCTGCATGCTAGTCACAGGGACAGTTACAACTACTGGCCTGCATGCTAGTCACAGGGACAGTTACAGCTACTGGCCTGCATGCTAGTCACAGGGACAGTTACAGCTACTGGCCTGCATGCTAGTCACAGGGACAGTTACAACTACTGGCCTGCATGCTAGTCACAGGGACAGTTACAGCTACTGGCCTGCATGCTAGTCACAGGGACAGTTACAGCTACTGGCCTGCATGCTATTCACAGGGACAGTTCAGCTACTGGCCTGCATGCTATTCAGAGGGACAGTTACAACTACTGGCCTGCATGCTATTCAGAGGGGCAGTTACAACTACAGCTACTGGCCTGCATGCTAGTCACAGGGACATTTACAGCTACTGACCTGCATGCTAGTCACAGGGACAGTTACAGTTTCTGGCCTGCATGCTAGTCAGAGGGACAGTTACAGCTACTGGCCTGTATGCTGGCCAGAGGGACAGTCACAGCTACTGGCCTGCATGCTAGTCACAGGGACACCCTCCGGTTACAAGTCCAACACTCTAACCACTAGGCTACCTGCCGCCCCACTAGGCTACCTGCCGCATGCTAGTCACAGGGACAGTTATAGCTACTGGCCTGCATGCTAGTCACAGGGACAGTTACAGCTACTGGCCTGCATGCTAGTCACAGGGACAGTTACAGCTACTGGCCTGCATGCTAGTCACAGGGACAGTTACAACTACTGATCTGTATGCTAGTCACAGGGACAGTTACAGCTACTGGCCTGCATGCTAGTCACAGGGACAGTTACAACTACTGATCTGTATGCTAGTCACAGGGACAGTTACAGCTACTGGCCTGCATGCTAGTCACAGGGACAGTTACAGCTTCTGGCCTGCATGCTAGTCACAGGGACAGTTACAGCTACTGGACAGCATGCTAGTCACAGGGACAGTTACAGCTACTGGCCTGCATGCTATTCACAGGGACAGTTACAGCTACTGATCTGCATGCTAGTCACAGGGACAGTTACAACTACTGGCCTGCATGCTAGTCACAGGGACAGTTACAGCTTCTGGCCTGCATGCTATTCACAGGGACAGTTACAACTACTGATCTGTATGCTAGTCACAGGGACAGTTACAGCTACTGGCCTGCATGCTAGTCACAGGGACAGTTACAGCTACTGGCCTGCATGCTAGTCACAGGGACAGTTACAGCTACTGGACAGCATGCTAGTCACAGGGACAGTTACAGCTACTGGCCTGCATGCTATTCACAGGGACAGTTCCAGCTACTGGCTTGCATGCTAGTCACAGGGACAGTTACAGCTACTGGCCTGCATGCTAGTCACAGGGACAGTTACAGCTACTGGCCTGCATGCTAGTCACAGGGACATTTACAGCTACTGACCTGCATGCTAGTCACAGGGACAGTTACAGTTTCTGGCCTGCATACTAGTCAGAGGGACAGTTACAGCTACTGGCCTGCATGCTAGTCAGAGGGGCAGTTACAACTACAGCTACTGGCCTGCATGCTAGTCACAGGGACATTTACAGCTACTGACCTGCATGCTAGTCACAGGGACAGTTACAGTTTCTGGCCTGCATACTAGTCAGAGGGACAGTTACAGCTACTGGCCTGTATGCTGGTCACAGGGACAGTCACAGCTACTGGCCTGCATGCTAGTCACAGGGACAGTTACAGCTACTGGCCTGCATGCTAGTCACAGGGACAGTTACAGCTACTGGCCTGCATGCTATTCACAGGGACAGTTACAGCTACTGGCCTGCATGCTAGTCACAGGGACAGTTACAGCTACTGGCCTGCATGCTAGTCACAGGGACAGTTACAACTACTGGCCTGCATGCTATTCAGAGGGACAGTTACAGCTACTGGCCTGCATGCTATAGTAGGGTATATTATATATCACTACCTGTTATAGTAGGGTATATTATATATCACTACCTGTTATAGTAGGGTATATTATATAGCACTACTCAAGTTATAGTAGGGTATATTATATATCACTACCTGTTATAGTAGGGTATATTATATATCACTACCTGTTATAGTAGGGTATATTATATATCACTATCCTGTTATAGTAGGGTATATTATATAGCACTACCTGTTATAGTAGGGTATATTATATAGCACTACCTGTTATAGTAGGGGTATATTATATATCACTACCTGTTATAGTAGGGTATATTATATAGCATACCTGTTATAGTAGGGTATATTATATATAGCACTACCTGTTATAGTAGGGTATATTATATATCACTACCTGTTATAGTAGGGGTATATTATATAGCACTACTCTGTTATAGTAGGGTATATTATATAGCACTACCTGTTATAGTAGGGTATATTATATATCACTACCTGTTATAGTAGGGTATATTATATAGCACTACCTGTTATAGTAGGGTATATTATATAGCACTACCTGTTATAGTAGGGTATATTATATCACTACCTGTTATAGTAGGGTATATTATATATCACTACCTGTTATAGTAGGGTATATTATATATAAGCACTACCTGTTATAGTAGGGTATATTATATATAGCACTACCTGTTATAGTAGGGTATATTATATAGCACTACCTGTTATAGTAGGGTATATTATATAGCACTACCTGTTATAGTAGGGTATATTATATAGCACTACCTGTTATAGTAGGGTATATTATATATATCACTACCTGTTATAGTAGGGTATATTATATATCACTACCTGTTATAGTAGGGTATATTATATATCACTACCTGTTATAGTAGGGTATATTATATAGCACTACCTGTTATAGTAGGGTATATTATATAGCACTACCTGTTATAGTAGGGTATATTATATATACTACCTGTTATAGTAGGGTATATTATATATCACTACCTGTTATAGTAGGGTATATTATATATATAACTACCTGTTATAGTAGGGTATATTATATATCACTACCTGTTATAGTAGGGTATATTATATATAGCACTACCTGTTATAGTAGGGTATATTATATAGCACTACTCTGTTATAGTAGGGTATATTATACATCACTACCTGTTATAGTAGGGTATATTATATAGCACTACCTGTTATAGTAGGTATATTATATATCACTACCTGTTATAGTAGGGTATATTATATACACTACTACCTGTTATAGTAGGGTATATTATATAGCACTACCATTTATAGTAGAGTATATTATAATTGTTATATTATATATCCCTACCTGTTATAGTAGGGTATATTATATAGTACTACCTGTTATAGTAGGGTATATTATATATAGCACTACCTGTTATAGTAGGGGTATATTATATATCACTACCTGTTATAGTAGGGTATATTATATAATCACTACCTGTTATAGTAGGGTATATTATATATAATTACCTGTTATAGTAGGGTATATTATATAGCACTACCTGTTATAGTAGGGTATATTATACATCACTACCTGTTATAGTAGGGTATATTATATAGCATTACCTGTTATAGTAGGGTATATTATATATCACTACCTGTTATAGTAGGGTATATTATATATCACTACCTGTTATAGTAGGGTATATTATATATCACTACTCTGTTATAGTAGGGTATATATTATATAGCACTACCTGTTACAGTAGGGTATATCTATATAGCATCACTACCTGTTATAGTAGGGTATATTATATAGCACTACCTGTTATAGTAGGGTATATTATATATCACTACTCTGTTATAGTAGGTATATTATATACTACCTGTTATAGTAGGGTATATTATATATCACTACCTGTTATATATAGGGGTATATTATATATACATAATTACCTGTTATAGTAGGGTATATTATATAGCACTACCTGTTATAGTAGGGTATATTATATAGCACTACCTGTTATAGTAGGGTATATTATATATCACTACCTGTTATAGTAGGGTATATTATATAGCACTACCTGTTATAGTAGGGTATATTATATATCACTACCCTGTTATAGTAGGGTATATTATATATATAGCACTACCTGTTACAATAGTAGGGTATATT
Source organism: Brachymystax lenok tsinlingensis (assembly GCA_030435695.1). Classification (NCBI taxonomy): domain Eukaryota; kingdom Metazoa; phylum Chordata; class Actinopteri; order Salmoniformes; family Salmonidae; genus Brachymystax; species Brachymystax lenok. The sequence continues at coordinate 165,558 of CM059819.1, read as the reverse complement.
ATATAGCACTACTCTGTTATAGTAGGGTATATTATATATCACTACCTGTTATAGTAGGGTATATTATATAGCACTACCTGTTATAGTAGGGTATATTATATATCCTTACCTGTTATAGTAGGGTATATTATATCACTACCTGTTATAGTAGGGTATATTATATATAGCACTACCTGTTATAGTAGGTGTGTATATTATATATCACTACCTGTTATAGTAGGGTATATTATATATCACTACCTGTTATAGTAGGGTATATTATATAGCACTACCTGTTATAGTAGGGTATATTATATAGCACTACCTGTTATAGTAGGGTATATTATATATCACTACCTGTTATAGTAGGGTATATTATATAGCACTACCTGTTATAGTAGGGTATATTATATATCACTACCTGTTATAGTAGGGTATATTATATATAGCACTACCTGTTATAGTAGGGTATATTATATAGCACTACCTGTTATAGTAGGGTATATTATATAGCACTACCTGTTATAGTAGGGTATATTATATATACTACCTGTTATAGTAGTGTATATTATATATCACTACCTGTTATAGTCACAGGGTATATTATATATCACTACCTAAGTTATAGTAGGGTATAGCTATATATACTAACCTGTTATAGTAGGGTATATTATATATAGCACTACCTGTTATAGTAGGCATGCTGCAGTGGAATATTATATAGCACTACCTGTTATAGTAGGGTATATTATATATACTACCTGTTATAGTAGGGTATATTATACATCATTACCTGTTATAGTAGGGTATATTATATATAGCTACTACCTGTTATAGTAGGGTATATTATATATAGCACTACCTGTTATAGTAGGGTATATTATATATGCACTACCTGTTATAGTAGGTATATTATATATACTCACCTGTTATAGTAGGGTATATTATATAGACTACCTGTTATAGTAGGGTATATTATATATCACTACCTGTTATAGTAGGGTATATTATATATCACTACCTGTTATAGTAGGGTATATTATATATAGCACCTACTGCATGTTATAGTAGGGTATATTATATATAGCACTACCTGTTATAGTAGGGGTATATTATATAGCACTACCTGTTATAGTAGGGTATATTATATATAGCACTACCTGTTATAGTAGGGTATATTATATATAACTACCTGTTATAGTAGGGTATATTATATATCACTACCTGTTATAGTAGGGTATATATATATAAGCACTATCTGTTATAGTAGGGGTATATTATATATCACTACCTGTTATAGTAGGGTATATTATATAGTACTACCTGTTATAGTAGGGTATATTATTATATAGCACTACCTGTTATAGTAGGGTATATTATATAGCACTACCTGTTATAGTAGGGTATATTATATATCACTACCTGTTATAGTAGGGTATATTATATATCACTACCTGTTATAGTAGGGTATATTATATAGCACTACCTGTTATAGTAGGGTATATTATATATCACTACCTGTTATAGTAGGGTATATTATATATCACTACCTGTTATAGTAGGGTATATTATATAAAGCACTACCTGTTATAGTAGGGTATATTATATAGCACTACCTGTTATAGGTATATTATATATCACTACCTGTTATAGTAGGGTATATTATATATCACTACCTGCGTTATAGTAGGTATATTATATATCACTACCTGTTAGTAGGGTATATTATATATAGCACTACCTGTTATAGTAGGGTATATTATATAGCCACTACCTGTTATAGTAGGGTATATTATATAGCACTACCTGTTATAGTAGGGTATATTATATAGCACTACCTGTTATAGTAGGGTATATTATATATACTGGCCTGTTATGCTAGGGTATATTATATCACTACCTGTTATAGTAGGGTATATTATACATCACTACCTGTTATGTATGGGTATATTATATATGCTAGTCACAGGTATATTATAGCACTACTCTGTTATAGTAGGTATATTATATAGCACTACCTTATTATAGTAGGTATATTATATATCACTACCTGGACAGTAGGGTATATTATATATAGCACTACCTGTTATAGTAGGGTATATTATATATGCACTAGAGTGTATATTATATATCACTACCTGTTATACAGGGTATATTATATGGCCATAGCACGACTCTGTTATACAGGGTATATTATTTATCACTACCTGTTATACACAAGCATGCTAGTCACAGGACAGTTACAGCTACACTGCCTGCATGCTAGTCACCCATGACAGTTATAGCTACTGGCCTGCATGCTGGGGTCAGGACAGTTACAGCTACTGGGACAGCAAGCTGCACTGACAGTTGACAACTACTGGCCTGCATGCTAGTCACAGGGACAGTTACAGCTACTGGCCTGCATGCTAGTGGACTGGCCTGCATGCTAGTCACAGGGACAGCTACTGGCCTGCATGCAGGACATTGCTACTGGCCTGCATGCTAGTCACAGGGACATTTACAGCTA